>JAVJIX010000110.1:0-295000 GCA_036785185.1 Paratrypauchen microcephalus | reverse complement strand
CACGGTGGCAGCGCCCATGGCCGCTATAGCGGCCTAATTATAATTGTTCACCCCAAAACATCTTCCGTTTCCTAGGGGGTGCTCTCACGCCCATTTTAGATTTTCTAATATCAATCTGTTTAGGGCCGGGGTGTCTACCAACGATTAAAGTTTAAGTGAAATCGACCAAAGCTTGTGCAAATTATCACTTATCGAAATTTGATGGCGAGTCGCAAAACAAATCGGAAATTTGTGCCATTGTCACGGAAACACCATTCAGTTTTTTAGAACGCTTTAAACAACTTTTAATGTCCTACTTAAATCTGTCGCTGCCAACAGGATGCCTGACCAAAACTTTGGTGTAGCCAAACCAAATTTGGTACACAGATGCATAATGGGAAAAGGAACAAAAAATATATTGTGACCATGGCCCCTCCCAACCCAAAATTAGCCATCTTGGATTCATTATGTCACAAATGTCATAATGTAATCCTATATAGACATCTAATTCTGCCGCATTTTCATTTGTGAAACTTTTAAAACAGCCACAACCTCAAATGTGGGCACATCTTCAAAAAGGCACATTAGTGCCCCCAACTGGTTAAAAGTTGAGACACACATCAAATGAAAATGAAAATAATGCTGAAGAGAACAGTTTGTGTGAGACAGCACACCACAGGCCAACTGGCCTAAAAAAAGGGGGAGGAATATGGTGTGTCAGCGCCCCTCCGTGAGTGCTAGCGAAGGCCGATAATTGTCGCTTGCGGCTATAATAATAATAATAATAATAATAATAATAATAATTATTATTATTATTGTTATTATTATTATTATTATTATTATTATTATTATTATTATTATTATTAAATCAAAATTAAATTAAGAATAGTATATTGTACATTTTTTTCATTAGAATCTATAATGTCTTTTTGAGGGGCTAACTGCCAGACAGCTTGCCAACTTAAACCACGTATGTTCAGTTATGTCTCCATTTATTTTCTGTTTTTATAACTGCTCATTTTAATTAGCTTTTAATTAATTAATTAATTAATTACAAACCAGCCCACCATTTCTCAAACATTCAAAATCAATGCAATTCAACTCCAACAGTGAAAACATTTTAATAAAGACAACACTAACAAGTTACACAAAGCTATTTATATTCAATCAGTTTTGCAATCACAAGTTACACGTCTCAATTAAAAGCATACACACATGCTTCTCTGTGTGGTTTTGGGAGAGGGTTTAAAGCACTGTTTAAAAATGCCCACCCACGTTCCTATTATAGCAGGCAGCCTTTGGGATAATTGATTTGGTTTGATATGATAGAAGACAGTGAACAATGCACTCTCCAAGGAAATAAAACTTGTCATATCTTGTGGCTCCAGTTTTAATAACACGGTGTACTTTCACCTCAATCTGCGCATCTCAAACTAATGAAGCTGTATTTGCATAAAGCACTGACACTAAGAGTTACAATTTTTTGTCTACTATCACTGTTTTTTCTCTTTGAGATTGAACATTTTTTATGCGCATTTTAAAGGTGCATTGTGTAACTTCTACAGAAACAAGCAAGTGACAGACCTCCAACCAAAAAGTTACTGAGTGCACCTTTAACTTTCTCATGATGCCTCTCATTGCATTTCATTATTTTGAACAGTTCATTAAACAGTGCATTGAAGAGTAGGGGAGAGACATTCAGCAAATCAGAGCTGGAACCATCCATCCATCCATTTTCTTCCGCTTATCCGGGGCCGGGTCGCGGGGGCAACATTCTAAGCAGGGACTCCCAGACTTCCTTCACCCCGGACACTTCCTCCAGCTCCTCCGGGGGGACCCCAAGGCGTTCCCAGGCCAGCCGGGAGACATAGTCCCTCCAGCGGGTCCTGGGTCTTCCCCGGGGCCTCCTACCGGTGGGACATGCCCGGAACACCTCCCGAGGGAGGCGTCCAGGAGGCATCCGGAACAGATGCCCGAGCCACCTCGGAGCTGAAACCAGATCCTACAAATACGACTGTTGTGCTGCACTGTTTACCTATAAAGCAACCCTGCTGAAAGTACTGAAAGTTTAAATGGCTCAAATATATTGTCTTTGCACTCATATTATTACATTAGTCTTATATATAACATGCTTTACACTTTTGTGCATTATTCATTCACTCCATACTCAGTGGTGGTACAATACTATTGTCAAATAAATAAATAAATAAATATTTTTCCACTGGTGCCTCACTTTGGCTGCTGGTATTTCCAGCGGTCTCCCATACAACTATCAATCAGGGCCAAATCTGCTTAGCTTCTGAGATCAGATGAGACCGGGCTTGATTTCTAACTCTACATTTGATTTCTAACTCTACACTTATTTTTGCTAGGGCAGTTGTTGACAGATTTACAGCCACATTTGCTGATTAAGACAATGAATACTTATATACGAGTCCAGTATCGACCATATAACAGTAGCCCAGAGTAACATATGCCCTCCATGATAATTATCCATTATGTGACATGTTAACTGAACAATGAATTAAGCTGATATTAATGTGAACATGTCAGTGCTCTAATGCTGCCCTGTTACCGTGTGTGGCCATCTGCTGTGTGCTCAAACACACACATTATAAACGATGTGGAAAAAGCGGAGTGCAGAAGCCTTCACTTGCAATTTCCATAAGTCATTACTCTGAATATTTAATAACTGTAATCATATTAATGAGTCTCACCCTGATCCATAAACCGTACACATCTCAAGTTAGTTTTTTGATGGATAGTTCAGTTTCAGTAAAAAGTGAAAGTTTATTGGTGTTTTCTTTTTTAGTCCAAGGTTTATGATCAGAGCAAAACAGTACTTTTCAGCTAGTACTTTTCCTCTGCAACATAAGTTTAGCAGAATAATTCTATTTTTTAATGTTGCTTTGCTCAGTCATTGTGCAGCTGCTTCATGGGGGGATCTGAAAAATGCTGATTGCACACTGGTTAGATCAGGGGTGGGCAAACTGCGGCCTGTTAATCTTTTTAATCTGGCCCGCCAAATTGGAATAAATTATAATAAACCTTTTTAATGTTTTATTTTTCCTGCAATTCCAACGTTTCCCAATAGATGGCGCAGTTTAGATACATTGACCTTTGTTGATGTATGGTTTATTATGTGTTCAGATTATACTCAATTGACACCTCAAACCTTCTGTAAAGGGACAGAGAATGTCAAATGCTTAATAAAGTGGACAAATACGTATTTTTTACTGAACACAGATCAACTCCTATATGCCTAATATGCAAAGAGACTGTAGCGGTTTTTAAAGAATATAATATCAGCCCTCACTTTACTACAAAACATGCTAACTATGCTGGCAAGCAGTCAGAGAAAGAACGGGAAGCTACTGCTCAGAGGTTGGTAGCTAATTTACAGGCTCAACAAACTTTTTTTCATCATCAAACTGCCATTCAAGAGTCAAGTACCAAGGAAAGTTTTATGTTGTCATTCAAATTAGCAAACGCCAGCAAGCCTCTGTCTGAAGGCAAGTTTTTAAAATAATGTATCGTGGAGACAACAGGTGTCTTGTGTCCAGAGACCAAAGACAAATTTGAAAAAATGAGTTTATCACACAAGACAGTGACTCGCTTGGTGGAACTGATAGATGAAGATCTAATCAGCAACTTATATAAAAAGGCGGAGTCATTCATGTTCATTAGCACTGGATGAAAGCAACAATGTAAAAGACACTGCTCAGGTCTTCATTTTTATCCAAGGAATTAATGATACTTTTGAAATAACAGAGGAGTATTTGACACTGGAGTCTCTGAAAGGAACAACACGGGGGGAGGACTTGTATGACCAGGTGCCTGCTGTCATTGAAAATGTGAAGTTCCCTTGGAGTAAACTTATCAACGGGGAAAAATGTTGGCATGCTGAGGAGAATCCAGAATAAAGTGAAAGATGAAAATCCTGAACAGGATGTTATTTTCCTTCACTGCACCAGGAATCTCTGTGTAAATCGGTATTACAGCTGAATCATGCTGTGAATCCTGTCATAAAACTTGTCAGCTTTATATGTGCAAGGGGACTTCAGCACCGTCAGTTCATCACTTTCCTGGAGGAAACTGATGCAGATCACCAGGATCTACTTCATCACTCCTGTGTCCGCTGGCAAAGCTTGGGCAAAGTGTTTCAACAAGTGTGGAAGCTCAAAGAGGAGATCAGCACATTTTTGGAGATACTGAGGAAGGCTAACAAATCCCAACTCAAAGAATTAAGCAACAAGAACTGGCTTTGTGACTTTGCGTTTGCAGTGGATATATTTTCACACATGAATGAGCTGAATGTGAACAAACAGGGGAAGAATCGCTTTGTGCATGACATGTACACAAAAGTGAAAGCCTTCAAAACCAAGCTGGCTTTATTCTCCAAGCAAATTTTAAATAAGTCATTCACTCATTTTCCCACACTAGCCACACTGAAAGAGGCCAGCGCAAATGTGAAGAAATACAGCGAGTCACTGGATGCACTGCATGGAGAATTCTGCCATCGCTTTTCTGATTTTGGAAAAAATGACAAGTCACTTCAGTTGGTGGCCTCTCCTCTGGCACAAGACCTTGAAACAGCACCAAAGGAGCTGCAGCTGTAACTGATAGATCTTCAGTCTGACCTCGTCTTAAAAGAGAATTTCAACTCTCTCTGAATGATTTTATGCTTCACTTAATGAAGCAATGTTTCCAAACCTCTGGAGGACAGCACAGAAGATGAAGATGCTGGCGTTGTTCGGCTTAACCTACATGTGTGAAGATAAGATAAGATAAGATAATCCTTTATTTGTCCCACAATGGGGAAATTGCAGTGTCACAGCGCAAATTTCAGAAACAGTAGGAAAATATGAGCATGCATCAAAATTAAGATAAATAATAGTAATAATAAGTATGCGTGAAAAGTCCCTCAGTCTTCCAGGTAGAATCCATGATAACAGGAGAAGTTCAATTTGTCAACTGGACAAAGTTTGTTTGGTTGAAAACGTTTCGCCGCTCATCCGAGAGGCTTCGTCAGCTCTAATAAGAATACTGGTAAGACACTTGCTTATATCTTGCTGTAGGGAGGAGCTACCAATGAGATAGTTCCGGAAAGTAGTTAGCTAGGTAGCTCCTCCCTACAGCAAGATATAAGCAAGTGTCTTACCAGTATTCTTATTAGAGCTGACGAAGCCTCTCGGATGAGCGGCGAAACGTTTTCAACCAAACAAACTTTGTCCAGTTGACAAATTGAACTTCTCCTGTTATCATATAATAAGTATGCACAATCAACTATAAAGTACTGTAAGGTTAAAGGCACAGGAACGTTGCACAATAAATGTCTTTGATTCTGAGCAGTGAACAAACAGCAGTTAATGTGACTCCAGTTCAGTAATATATAATATCCCTACAATAAAGTGACTCAGATGATTGTGTACAGTGCAGTGATGGGCAGTGGTTGTTAAATAAATAAGTAGCAGGTAAAGTGACTTTAAATAATATTGCACATTGTTATATTACTATGGAGATGACACATAGTTGCTATGGAGATGAACATGACTAGCATTGATCATTGTTCAGTCTGACCTGCGAAATCTCTCTTTAACACAGCGAGGGTGAATCAGTCTGTCACTGATGCTGCTCTCAGACAGAGCCGACAGAGCGTCCTGCAGGGGGTGACACTCATGGTCCAGCATAGACATGAGTTTAGCCAGGACCTTCTTGTCCCCCACCTGCTGCACCGAGTCCAGAGGACAGCCCAGGACAGAGCTGGACTTCCTGATGACCTTGTCCAGTTTCTTCTTCTCCCTCTCTGTGATGCTGCTGCTCCAGCAGACCACAGTGTACAGGATGGCTGATGCCACCACAGAGTCATAGAAGGTCCTCAGGAGTGGCCCTCTCACTCCAAAGGACCGCAGTCTCCTCAGGAGATAGAGCCAACTCTGGCCCTTCCTGTACAGTGCATCTGTTTTATGAGTCCAGTCCAGTTTATTGTTCAGATGCACACCTAGGTACTTATAAGAGTCCACTCTCTCAATGTCTCTTCCCTGGATGCTCACTGGTGGGGAGGCAGTAGAATGGCGTCTGCGGAAGTCCACCACCATCTCCTTGGTCTTCCCCGCGTTGATGAGAAGGTGGTTCCCCTGACACCAGTCCACAAAGTCCTGCATTAGTCCTCTGTACTCCGCGTCATCATCGTCTGTGATGAGCCAGACGAACAGACGTGAACAGACGTTCAGCATCATGAAGATCAACAAATTCAGCCACAGATCCAAGTTGACTGACCAACACCTCAGATCCATCCTGAGAATCGCCACAACAAAACTAATTCCAGACTTTGATGCACTGGCTAAAAAGGGACACCAACAACACTGTCCCTACTGAAATCAAAAGTAAGTTTCTGTGCAGTTATGTAAAAAATACATTTACATGTTACATGTAATTTCTGTTAAGGTGTGCACATGTGTGGTGTGCATATAAACAATGGGCACCAGATCAAATATAACATGCCCACATACTGGCATGCTGTCACTGTTCCGTCCTTGTGCTGGTCGTTGTTGCGTTTTGGCAGGACAAGTAAATCTGCAACTCCTACCATTTCTGAAGTAAAGTCAGGAGAGAAGCGATGGTGATAAAATCCTGAAGGATAACAGAACTTTCAATGCTTTAAAATTGTAACTGTAACTTAGTAATAATAATAATAATAATAATAATAATAATAATAATAATAATAATAATAATAATAATAATAATAATAACAATTATTATTATTATTATTATTATTATTATTATTATTATTATTATTATTATTATTATTATTATTATTATTATAAACTGTATTTTATTAATTTAATTTTCAGTTTTTTAAGAGTCATTTCAATAAATAGTAAATACCGTGGGACAGACAGATATTTTGTTGTAATGCTTTTTAATGATTTTTAATTAAAATTCAAACACATGTTCTCTACATATCCCATTTTATTTTTTCTCTTATGAGGTGGATTGACAAAACACTCTATCAACAAATCTATCTGCTCCTGGTCCGGCCCTTCCGCCAAATTTTAGAACCCTTTGTGGCCCATGAGTCAAAAAGTTTGCCCACCCCTGAGTTAGATGCTAAACTGCATTTCATTGCACTGTACTTGTACAAGTGCAATGACATTAACATTGAATCTGAAAAATAAAGGCTTTTTTAGCGTCCATAGTAATTATTTGCTTGAATGTTCTAATGAACCCAAATCTTACACAATTGTACGTACTGAAATAGTACCTGGCGATCTATAGCTGAGGGACAGGGACAGTTCAAATCTTTAGAGCTTATTGCCTCACCCATTCTGATTGAGGTGGTGAGCTGAATACACCCGTGATATGAACATAATTCAAAAAAATAAAAATAATTAGCAAAAACATTTTTGATTCTGATCAGTCTGAGCGACCTGCCAGGTCCTCCAGGTTGACCACACCTTCAGAAAGAACACGAACCAGTGACAGTTCTGAAGATAGCTCACACCCAGTAGCCAAAACATGTCAGCTAGTACGTACATATACTGATAAGTTGTCTAAGTAAAAGAAAAGTTAACTACTGTAACAAGATGAACAGAAGGAATGAGTTTTACTCAGAAAAGTGTGTTTAAGATTGTGTTACTAATATCCTCCAATCATAATGACTATGGTGTAATGCATATCAAACAACATCTCACTTCAAATGAGAGAGAAGTAAAACTGTTTTCGCTTCTACCCAGGGGTTGACTTAAGTTCATGAATGCTTTAAGGCCAAAAGACTGTTTGCAAATTGCTGCTACAAATCTTACAAGAGAGCAATTTCCCCTGCTTAATTTTGTGCTTTATATTTGGATAAACGATGAGCACCCCTGGCCTAATGCCTCTGCTGTACCCCCCATGAGCCCAGCGGACAGAGACAGTTCTATCTCTTCATCTCCTCTGCAATAATGATATTTCTGTGAGAGTGCGCTGGCAGGCTCATGCTTAATTACCAAGAGCACTGGCCTTGGACTGTATCTGAAGAGCTATTAACCTGAGTCATGCTGCTCTGGGGGCCACCTTCAGAGAGAGGGAGAAGAGGAGGAGAGGAGCAGGAGAGAGAGGAGAGAAAGAGCAGGAGAGGAGATGACAAGGAGAAGAGGAGGGAGAGAGAAAGAGAGAGGAGGAGAGAGACAGAGGAGGAGGGAGAGAGAGGAGGAGGAAGAAAGAAAGAGGCCGAAAGAGAGAGGGGGTTGGATGGGGTGGTCCATATCAGGGTGCATTCATATTTGTTTTGGTTTAGTCCTAGTTTTCAGTTTAGTATCAGTTTTGTTCTGATATAGACCTGGTTTAGTCCTTTTCTCATCCTGGTTTAGTCCTGGTGTAGTCCTTAATCCTCGTTTAGGTCTGGGTTAAGTCCTCATTTTATTCTGATGAGATAAGACTGCAAGTGTGAATCCCAGAAACATGTATTGTTATATATACATTAATATAGATTTTATTTTCCCTTGAAAATAAACCACTATTTTATATACTACCTTTAATCTGTCAGACATATGAATAGGGGCTCAACACCACAATAATTGTTAGTAATATGAGGAGTGTGGCTGAAAACTTGAGTTTCTTATTAGGTCATTGTTCACACATTGCAACATCTGTTTTCAATGACTACAGTTAAGTACTGACACAAGCATAACTTATTTTTAATTTAGATACATTATTGTGGTGGTATTTCCTGAATGATTGTTTAAGATTAGGATAGATATTAATTCACACAAAAAAATCACAAAAACAGTGGAAATTATGCTTTTCTATGCATATTAAAATACTTGGATTCACCCTTATTGGTTCCAGAGAATAAAATTATCAATTAGGGAGGGGATTTTCATATAATTCTTAATTCTATTCTCCTTTGAAATGCATATGGCTGTGGCCTTGATCATAATCCTGGTTTAAGACACACGCAGATAGTGTATTTCCTCTAAATAACAACATTGTTCACCCAATAGAAAGTCATTACATGCTAATCAAACAAGTAGGAGTCCATTCACGCATACATGCATTCTACGGTTAAATAAATCACCTTTAATTAGCAGTGTGAGGGAAGGTTGAAGAATTGTTTAACAGTATCGTGTCATTACATTACATTAAGCTTTATTTACTATTGTGTAAGGTCTGTGAAGTAAACCTTACCTTTCAATCACATCAAACAAAGGGAGTGTTTAAACAACGGGCACAATCTATAACGCTAGGAAGTAAACATTTGTATAGAAACGGCAGCCACAGTTTGTCAGATCATATAATCTGAAACAAGATTTAAAACAGCAACAACTTCTGCTCTATTTCCTTCTTTGTAATCCAGTGCAAATTAGCATCAGGCTGTGAAAAGAGGAAGCTGCTATTGTGCACGAGAGATGAGAGATCCATAAACATAAATTATATATGGAGTTACGGCCTCTTTAGAGCATCTTTGAGCTGCAATGACGGTCTAGAACAAATTGGACCATGTTACAACCCTCCACTTGTATGGCTTTTGACTCATTTGAGCTGAAATGACAAAGCTTCATAAAATTTCAAATCAAAACAAAGAAAGCACATAAACACATTTGATTGTATCTAATAATAATATGATCTAATAATAATATGATTTATAGTTTCTTGTGTTTTTATTTTGCACCATATTGCTGAAATAAATTGTGATACTGATACACATTGGCAGTATAGATGTTGGTCAAAGTGGGTAATTGTGTGCTTTATGATTAGGGAATGCTCGAACACTGTTGTCCAGAACTAAACAAATAAATCATGGAATAATATATTTGGAATCTTTTCATACACATAATGCACACCACTGTTTAAGTTCCTCTACAGTTGCCTACATGATGCCTCTATGATCAAATGTGTCTGTCACTGTGACTGACAGCTCAGGAGAAGGGGCGTTTCAGAGGAGAGAGATGGAGGCTGACATGTTGGAGAGGTAATGACACTCCTGCTCAAAGTGTGGCTTTAAATGGGCCTTGTATATTTGCCTCTTTCAAGTTATATCTTGGATGATATATGCTAATGCTTATTTTGTCTATATCAGCAGTCAAGAAATACTACCATAATAAATACTGACACATGAATCAGATGATCTACAAACAGTTACACATTATTAGTTGCACATAAATATTTTTTACTAGAGCACTGAAGCTGTCTATCTAGAGTTAGGGATCTGTCTGTCGTGTTTTATTGCCATAAATACCTTAACATGCATTCTTACTGTACAGGCTTTGCAAAGTATTAGAAGAAGAAGAAGAAAAAGTGACTTTATTGATCTCACACAGGAGAAATTCTTCTCTCCATTTAACCCATCCTGTTATTAGGAGCAGTGGGCAGCACATTACTGCGCCCAGGGACCATCTCCATGATCTTCTTCCTTCAGCTTGGTCAGGACCTAAGCTGGAGGATTTTGGTGCATGTTATGGGTTGATGGGGGAAACCAGAGTGCCCGGAGGAAACCCACCCAGACACGGGAAGAACATACAAACTCCACACAAAAAGGCTTGGGCGACCCGGGGATCAAACCCAGACCATGCATGCAAACTCCACACAGAACACACACACATGAACCCGGAACCTTCTTGCTGTGAAGCATGAGTGCTAGCCACTCAGCCACCGTGCCGTCAATATAACTGCCATATTATAACTTTGCCATCACTTTGTACTTTAACTGGAATATTTGTAGTGGCAGTATCCTTAAGATACTGGGCATTGTTTGCATACTATTTCAAGTTAGTGTTAAAAAATGTCAAATGTGCATTATGTAACTTTTTGGCTGGGTTTGGTCACCTGCTTGTTTCTATGGATATGTCATTGCTCTGGCTGGAATATTCCATAGTATGACATTATACAGCTCTACTTTACATTTTTTAAAGGTCCCATGGCATGAAATTTTCACTTTCTGAGGTTTTTGAACGTTAATGTGAGCTCCCCTACCCTGTTTAGGCCCCCCCCCCCCCCATGGCTAAAAGTTGCGAAATGTCTAAACTGAGCATTTGCGGTCCTTTTCTGCGTTACACAAAACCAGTGTTGAAACGGGCGAGTTCGGACAAGGCACCTTTTTGACGTCAGATCGGCAAATGCAGCTCCAGCCCCTCCCTCTGTCTCCGCTCAGCGTCCCTGTATATCCCGCCCATAGAGTTTGGACTGTGAATACGCTACAATGTGAAATGCGTTTTTTAATTTGCCTGGAGACACGTCCGAGTGTTTCTAGGCTCGCAAGTCCCTTACCCGACCCTCTGGACCTCTGAAATACCAGTGGTTTAATTTTATTTTCTGTGTAAATATGCTTTTTTTCATTGCAAAGTCTCCCATCTGTCTTCCTGTGTTAAACACGGAAGCGAGCAGACAGCGGTGCAGAGCTGCGCTTCCAGCGGGGGAAACCCGCCCCCCCGCTCCTTAGCCAATCTCTCTGTCCTTCTCATTTGCAGTGAAGCAGCAACACCCAGAATAAAGCATTTTAGACACATATCTAGCCTCATGAAGACTGTCAGAGTCATATCTCATGCAGTGAGTGTTGATTTTGAAGAAGGATTCATTTACAGTATTAGGGAACCATTAAGGAGCCATATAAAAGCATCAAGAAGTACCATGTCAGGGGACCTTTAAATTACAGGTGGTTTTAAACTCAAAAATACCTAGAAAAACAGGCATTCTGATGGAGTGGGGTTGCCTCTCTACAGATCTGACCTGTAACTTGGTCTGGTTTGTTCTCCATGAATGCCATACTGTGTAACATTCCTGACAAAGCAATAACATGTCCATGGAGACAAGCATTTGACAGACCTTCCCCCAGAAAAGTTACACAATGCACCTTTAATGCTCCTGTCCATTTTAGGTTTCATAGTCAATGAACCCCACCATCACTCCCGAGGTGCTTCAGTTGCATTAGCTCACTTCAGGATTAAAACAGGAATACACTAATGTACAGTGACTTTGGGCTTTCATCAGAGAGTGTGAACGTGGCGAGAAAGGGCAGAAAATGTCATGAAGTTGCCATTTTGAGCCGTGTGTTTGCCTTTCACAAAGTAGTGCCCACGTCCAACTACTTTAAACTGCACGTTCTCAAACCACAGTGAATGGATTATAATGCACTGAACAGACTGATTAAACATAAGACTGTGTGCTGCTGAAGGCAAAAAGATTGTAGCATTGCACTAACATGAAATAGCATTGCAATGCACTGTTAATAACCCTCAATAGATGCAATATAAAGCTAGTTTAAAGCAGGGTGCCTGGACCAAAGTGAATATGTGTTATATACGAACAAAGGTTTATCTACAAAGAGATTATCAAATTGTTTTCAGTTATTGTGATATTTAGGGCGAAAATATTTAGCTTTCTTCCATCTACTGATATTTTTTTCATTACAAAATTAGACCAAAATAGATAATAGAAATATGTCTCCCTAGAGGGACACTTTGGGCACCCCAAATTTAAAGTTTCACTATAGACAGAAGTCACTGAGAGAAGTTGGCGATTAGAGAGATGTTGAATTAATGCCATGTTTCACTCAGTCCAGACCCAGGGCATCTGTGGCTACAGTGTGACCAATAGAATGAGTTCACATGAAAAAACTATAAATATTTATGTTTTGAGTCTCACTAATTTGACATTCACATTCATCATGTGTTTTAATTAGGTGATTTTCCCTGGAATTTGAAGAATTTCATCCCTGCATTTTTAACACAAACTGCTGAATTTTTCTCTCAGTCGGAAAACACTCAATACCACCTTGTGACGTTATGTGGTAACACAGGAAGTGCTCCACTGTGTTTTTAAAACTGCATACACCTTAACTAGAATCCTTTGGATAATTTCAGACCTGGAATTCCAATTCTCTACTGAACTAAAGGTAAGAGGTAGCCATCAACTTGAAAACTACTGCTTCATGACATCACAAGGTGGAGCAGAGCATTTTGAGCTTTGGAGATGTAGACAGACTAATAAAGCAGGGTTACTCAAACGTGTGAATGTAACAAAACACAACTCCAGATATGTTACTGATCAAGTAACAACATTATAACAAGGCTTAAAACTCACTAGAATCCATTTTGTGTAATAACTACATTTACAAACTGCATTACAAACATGTGGTTACCCATCCAACAGCTCGTATTAACCCCATTATATAATTACTGGTCACCCCTTGTCATCTATAGACCATTACATTTACTCAGAAGCCTGTGTAATCTCGCCAGCTGAATTATCTGCTCTGAGCTGCTCCTCTCTCACATCTGTCAGACGTTGTGATTGGCAGTTGCTTTCTGGAGGTGAGCCATCAAACTGTCACCTCAGCAGGATGCCCGGGGCCTGCTGGAGCTGATATGATTTATGTAGGCACTGATTGTGTCAGCGGCTCTGCAAATGGATTGTGTCATGTGTGTGTAAACTGGAGCCCCGCAGAGCCACTCTCCCACACTACAGCTCAGACCCATCAAACGCCTTCATGAAGTTTTAATACATGAACTCATGTTGGCCAATGTGCGGTTAAAGTGTATTTTTGGTGAACTTGAAGTGAAGTTTGTGGATTTTGGGCAACTTTTAACTACTCAGAAATAAGATACAAAAAGTCAGCTAACACCAAACATACTTCCTCTCCCCCTTTCCTGGGGTTGTGCAGTCAAATAGTTGAATTGCAGGTTTAATTCTGGCTATGATTCTACATGTGGAGTTTTAAAACACACTGAAGCACTTCCTCTATTACCACCACAGACATGTATGAAAAAGTGGACTAAGCAAGTGTGACGTCACCCATAGCGTTCAGCACCAGTCAAATGAAGCTCACGATACTAAAGTTTACAGTGGCGAATTTGGAGCCAGGCACTAGATTATGAATATATATTTTTTAATGAACAAAATAGCGAAAAAACAAAACAAAACAAAAAACAAACAAACACCAGGATCATGTGAGTGGGTTAATACAAACATTTTAAGCCTGAAATGACGAGGCTCACAGCAGTAGTTTCAGAAATAGAGGCGACAATATTCCAGTGTAAGTCAATGGGAGTCACGGTCAATAGGAGCTGGAAGAGCCCTCATGCTTCCTATTTGGAATGCAGCGGCTAGCGTGTTAGCTATGTCCTTTTAAATACAGCTCTGGATAAAAATAAGAGACCACTGCAAAGTTTTTCTGATTTTACTACTTATAGGTATGTGTTTGGGCAAAAGTAACATTTTTGTTTAAGTCTATAAACTACTGACAACATTTCCCCCAAATTCCCAATAAAAATATTATCATTTAGAGCATTTATTTGCAGAAAATGACAAATAACAAAAAAGATACATGTTTTCAGACCTCAAATAATGCAAAGAAACGATCAAATTCATTTAAAAAGAACATAATACAGTGGTACCTCACCTTACGAAAGACCCTGCATACAAAAAATCCAAGTTACGAAATGCCTTCACGTTAAATTTAAATTTTGGTCTCTAGATACGAAAGAAAATTCAAGTTACGAAACGCGAAATCTCAAAAATTCGAATAATGCGCGCTCAGATGCATGCCCCACTGTTATCCCCGCTCAAAGAGCACCTTTCTCGGCCTCTTAGCTCTAGCGCCGAACACGCAAAGAGCGCGGAGACAGGAGCACCGCGAGCACGAGATAGAACCGCGGCGAACACGCAGTGTGACGGAGCACCTGTAGCGCCGTCATTCCCCGACCGGCGTCTCTCTCTCGCTCTCTGGCCCCAGCGCACGCCTAGACGGCAGAGCACAGAGCGCTTCTCCTGGTTTGCGTAACCAGACTCTGATTCAACTGTTCCCTGCCTATAAACTGTTCTCCGTGATCTGGACTCTGTTTCCCTCCCTGGGGCGTACGAGGGTGCACACTTGGACAGTTGAATCAGAGTCTGGTTAGGGAAACCAGGAGAAGCGCTCCGTGCTCTGCCGTCTAGGCGCATGCTGGGGCCAGAGAGCGAGAGAGAGACGCCCGTCGGGGAATGACAGCGCTACAGGCGCTCCGTCACACGCAGCCGGAGCCACAAACCGAACACGCACAAACGAACGCAAAAGCCGCACGAAACCAGCGAAGAGCCACACGGGGTGATTTAATCCTGGTCTAGTCCCGGTTTAGTCCAGGTCTAGACCTGGTCCAGTCCTGGTTTAGTCCAGGTCCAGTCCAGGTTTAGACCTGGTTTAGACCTGGTTTAGTTCTGG
This sequence comes from Paratrypauchen microcephalus, assembly GCA_036785185.1. Taxonomy (NCBI): domain Eukaryota; kingdom Metazoa; phylum Chordata; class Actinopteri; order Gobiiformes; family Gobiidae; genus Paratrypauchen; species Paratrypauchen microcephalus. The sequence continues at coordinate 279,846 of JAVJIX010000110.1, read as the reverse complement.
TCTAGACCTGGTTTAGTCCACGTTTAGTCCTGGGCCTACAGTTTCTTAGGCAATCAGGACGCAGAACACAAAGTTACACTATAAAAAAAATGTTACACTATAAAAAAAACAACCTTGGAACGAATCAGGCCTTTTCCATTGAAATAGCTACTCAACATACAAAAAATTCACGTTACGAAACCACTTCTGGAATGAATTAATTTCGTAAGGTGAGGTACCATTGTACTAATCTTTACACCTAAGAAGAGTTCAGAAATCAATATTTGGTGCAATAACCCTTATTTTTGCTCTCCACAAGTCTTTCACATTGTTCTGGTGTAAGAACTGAAGAAGCTCAGCTTTGTGTTTGTGTTGGAATTCAACAGATGCTGGAATGGAATGGCTGTAATACATGTAGAGATGCTGATTTCAGAAAAAAATGCAGTGGTCTTTTATTTTTTTCTAGAGCTGTATATACAGTCTATGATTACAACATGACATCACAAGGTGGAACAGAATGTTTTCTGACTGAAAGAAGAATATGACTAGAGAAGTTTAAGTATTCAGGCTTTAAAAATGCAGGGTTTGTGTTAAACATGTGTGAATGAAGCAAAACACAACTCTGCATATGTTTTGATGAGGAAACAGCATAGATAACATAGATCAGCTCATTAATTCAAACAGAAAAGTTGCCAAAATATCTTGCTCATAGACACAAAAATAGTATGCAATGCAGCAGAAATTTTAAGGTTGAATATCTGTTTATGCGATTGTCAATACGATTTGAACGCAGTGACAAAAGACTGCGAAAATACTACTGTTTTATTTGAGAATCCATGCGCATATAATTGAAATGTTAAGTTCATGCGTGGTGTTCTTGGTCTCATTGAGGTCCTGGTCTCTGTGTTATGTTCAGGGACCATATTAATCAGGAGCACTGAATTCAGATGAGATCTTCTCGAGACTCTCATTTGCTTTTCTAATTCACTACAGAGTGAATAGAAACAAGACGACTCTGTTGAATAGACCAGATGAGGGTGTGAAACGCTTTGGTTAAAGTAATCAGAGAGGATATGAGGGATGATCTGCAATTTTGCAGACCCCCCACCAGAAGTTATAAGTAGATTTTTAACATGAATCCTTGCACGGTCAAAAATTCATAGAAATCAAAAATAACTTTTTTCTCATGCAAAATTACAAACTTTTCAGCAATTAATTAATCTTACAGACTTACCAGATATACCATTTGTACTGATATAAAACTACACTTTACTGGAAAAGTTTCATCATAAGTTTAATCATAATCCTTTTTAGCTAGCCAAAATGTGCCATGGAATAACTCCAGGGTTTTGAAATAGTAAAATAACTTCATCTCAGTGGCTCAGAGAGGTTTTGGTATTCACAATACACACCACAGCAGAGCACCCGTGTTCCAATTTGGCCCAAACTAATCACTGGCCAATGTACTCCATGCTGCCGTACCTCATATTTTGCATTTTGATTCTTGGCAGAGTGTCAGTCTTGGCAAGAAATGGCTTCAGCTTGGGGTGAGTTAACTGGCTATTAATCACAGCTACTTTCCTGCACAGGTCTACTTTCGAAGCAGCTGGAGAGGCATTTAGTCAAGAACTCAATTATAACACAATGTAGAACTATGCTCAAATAGTTTAGCTCAATTTGCATACACTCTTGGAGACCATCTATGTTAAAAATGCCGTACGAAAAGTCAATCAGTATTTTATGACTAGTGTTTTTACTAAAGTTTGCGATTGGCATGTGTTTGTGTCATTATTTTATACACTTTGAGCATTTTAGTCTGATGTGGGTTGGCCCTGTTGTAGTCATTGTTTAATTCTGGTTTAGTTCAGGTTTAGTTTCAGGGTTAGTTCTGGTTTAGTCCCAGCTGTTAGTTGTGCAAGTGTGAATACATGGTAAGTATCAAATGCTGGCTGCAAAGATTGAAGCACCAAACAGCAATCTTCATTTCAAAATCAATATGATGCTTTCTATATACTACAATGTGGGTCCAAACGCCAGTGTCAGTTTCAAATTAGGGATAATTTAAGTGTGACTAAACTCTAACTCAGTATTTTTCCTACTAAATTGTCTAAATGTTTTTAGATCAATTTGCAGCTTGGTGGTGTAAAACTGTTTAAAACTGTGTGTTGCCTCCAATATTTAAGCAGGCCTTTGTCATCACACATTGCCCAGTTTAACATCGGCTGTGGGTGGAGTTTAGATGTTTATTATGTCTATTTTTTAGATGTATTTTTTCTAATTAACACACAGACCCTGCATATTTAGGCTGAGTTCTCAAATAAAAAACACCCTTGTCATTTGTTAATATAGGAAGTGCTCCACTTTTAAACTGCTTTTAAACTCCATACGCCTTCACTAAAATAATTTGGATAATTTCAGACCTGGAATTGCCAATCTCTACTGAACTAAAGGTAAAAGGTAGCTGCTAACTTTAAAACTACCACTACATGACATCACAAGGTGGTACACAGCATTTTGAGCTTTGCAGATGTAGATAGACTAATAATGTGTGAATGCAACAATCGCAACTGCAGAGAAGGTAACAGCATTATAACATGGCTGAGCGCTCACAGGATCAATTTTGTGCAATATAGGAACTTTAATTGTCTTTACTATTTACTGTACATGTCTTACAAACAAAACAGGGGTGATTGGGTGTTGATAGATCTGTTTCAACCTCTCCTTATTCTGAGTTGCCCTTCTGATGTGATACTGTGTGGTATTTGAGTTTGAGTCTTTATTACTGGACAGGAGCCGATCCTCACAGCTGACATTTTGTGAGTCATGTGTCATAGCAGCACGTCCCACTCTGCACAGGACGCCCATCACGACCTGCTCACTTCAGCTCTGCCTTTTAATGATCTGTCATCAATGAAGGCTTTAGGCTTTTTGCTGTTTTAGATTACTTGAGTAAAAGTAATTAAAAATCTCTTTTGTCTATGAAGTTGGCCTCTATGTGTCCTGTGATTTGCATACTGACTGGGAAAGGGTTTCTAGCAATGAGGTAGTAATACACAGGTTTATGTCTGGTGGTACTGTAGAAAATAAATACCCAGTACTCAATAGTCATTTTATTCTTCTGAGTTAACCACCCATTTTGTTTTTTTCCCCTCTTGATTCAGACCTGATTTAGTCCATTTGTAAGGGTTTTCTGACAGAGACCCAAATGCAAACAGAGACCAAAAATGCAGATCAGAGTTGTGTTTTATTTTTCAAAGACAGAGTCCAAAAATGTACAACCAAAAAGTTCCAGATCAGGTTTGAAGCAACAAAAAACAATTCCTTGAGTCCACAAAAAATTTTAACAAAAAATCCAGGATCAGGTTTCAGGTACTCACAAAAACAGGTTTTCTACAGCATGCAGGTTACTCGGAAACAGGCAGGTAAATACAGACGGTCCGACACAGAACAGAAAACAAGACAGACTTAAATAGGAGCTACAATTCACACCTGAGCCAATTGGGAAGGGAAAAGACTAATTACACGGAGTGGAAACAGGTGAGGCATAGGTGGGGCATAAGGGGTGTGGCAGGCAGTGAAAACAAAACAAGGAGCTGTCAAAATGAAAAAGGTTGCGGTGCAAAAGACGGCCAGCAGGGTGGAGTCAAGAGTCCAAACACCAGACCCTAACACCATTAGCCCCAGTTTTGTCCTTGCTGCTTTCACACTAGTAATTGTTGGGTCCAAATTTGAGTCCAATTTAAATCCAAATGTAGCCTTGGTTTGGTCTTGGTTTAGCCTTGGTCTAGTTTAGTTTGAGGTGAAATCTCAGTTTAATACCAATTTTGATGGATGTGTGTAAGAATGTATGCAACCTTAGCCCTGCTTTTGTCCTGTACTGGTTTTGAGCACATATGCTGAATATATTACTGGAGAAAACTCTGAATTCATTAATTTTATTTGATAGTGAAGTGTTTACATTAATTGCATTACAACCAGCGTTAATTATGAGATTTAAATCATGGCAAACCAAGTATAGTTTCTCAATCATGCTGAAATTTAATAGAAATAAAATACATGCAGTTGCTGCTATTGTCTGCTTGCTTTAAATGTGCTCTTCAAATACATTTTGACTGACTTGACTGATTTTTGAAAGTGGCTTCAAACTGGTTCTAAAGAAGCTTGAGGAATCCAACATTTTAAAACTACCACCTTCCAATCACCAAAATTCAGCTGAAAAGTCCCTAAACTTCATCTTGCATCATACACTGAATGTGTATGTACTGTACAAATGTAAATAAAAACATGTTTTTCTCTTTTTCCAACTGGGCTCTCGTCCTTACCAACTTCTCCTAATCCTCTCCATCTTCACTGGGCTGTAGAAAACAGTTAAAGCTCTTCAAATCCAAAACAGATGAGTGCTGTTGTCCATGTGCTCCATGTGTACTGAGGAGCTGGCACAGCTTAACAGTGCAGAAAACCCAGGAGGATAAAAAGAGGCCAGGGAATTTATTTTTATTACATTATCAAAAACACTGGAGCACAAAGCAAAAGTTGGAATGTTTAAAAAAGGTAACATTATTGCCATGTCACTGATTCTGAGTTCAAATAGGTGCAGGCTGGGTCAAAAACGGCAAAACTGAATGTCATATTGTAAAAAAAAAAAAAAAAAAGCAGGAATTATAATTAAATGTGGATTATGTAACTTCTTGTTAGTGAGGTATCTGCTCTTGCAGCTATTGTGCTTTTCTCGTATAGCATTAAATGTGTCTATCATGCATTTATTAAACTACTTGTGATTTTGGTTCAACAATGCATTGAAAACTGGACCTGTAATTTGACCTGGTGTCATTGTGCCACCATCCATGCAGATAGATAATTAGTAATTAGTCATACTGATGGGCAGTCTTTGAAAAGCGAGAACATCTCCATGGAAGCAAGCAGGTTGCTATGGCAGTCCCTATAATACATGATATAATCCATACACGAAGTAGCCTCCATTACAAGAGATAAGATTCCAGTGGTAATCTGTGATAAAAATCAGTTAAATATAATGCATGTAAAGTGTAATTTTGGTAATCAGTTCTGTAATTTAGTTTCGGTTATGGAGCAAACTGATTGCATTGCATTGTCCACAGTATAAAGACTGAGGGAGTGAATTAGGGCACAGTTTAAGTGTGATGATTGGAACTCATTTTGGGAAAAGGCCCCAAACCCAGAGTAGACGTAAGATCTTAAGCCCGAGCCCGGGCCTAAAATGTCAATCATTGCTTCGGGTCGGGTCTCGCTGACTTTAAAAAAAAAAAAAAATGTTTATAAAAATGTATACTAAAACGATGTGTGGATACTAAACTAAGGAATACTTGTTTTAAAATAAATAATTTGGATAAAACAGAGAAGGCGCTGTAATGTAATTGCTATTTAACTCTAAACAGGAGCCGCAGAGCCAGAGCTCTGCGCATGTGAACGCCGCTCTCTTAATAATCTTCCCCTCCGCAAGTCCGCATCTATTTTGACCTGGTATCCCCAATATGGAGGAGCAAGAAGTTAAGGATAAACTAAAGACAGGAGAACTGAAAAGACAAACACGACTCCTGTCTCTGTCTATTATCCACCCGTCATTGTTCTTCTTTGTCTCTCTGCTTCTCTCTCTTAAAGTGCAGCGCTAGATTCTTAAGGACGTACTGCTGCTGTGGTTTATGGCCCAATTTTCAACCCGTCAAAATGACGGACGGCCTTAAATTTTTCCCGTCAACTCTTAAAAAAATCCGTCAATGATGGAAAATTGTCAGTTAATGTACCCTCTGCAGAAACAAATATAAAAGATGTAAATGTTTATACAGTCTTGTTTAACTTAGATTTCGTTACAAAAGACAGGCTTTAATTTGTTATCATAAATCACCCCTCCTCCTCCCGAGTCCTCACAAATAAAATACGAAATTTCGGGTTTGCTTCGGGCTCGGGCCTGCAAATCAAGTTAATTGGTCGGGTTCGGGCCGGGTCGGGCTTTAATACCCGCGGGTCGGGTCGGGTCGGGCTGGATTTTTTAGGCCCGATCTTACCTCTAACCCAGAGACACAATTCGCCATCAAAACAAACTTCTACTGAGAGAGCAGCACTGATTAGGACAGTGCAGAGCCATCATAATAAATGTGTGCTTTAAAGCAGTAGCAAAATGTTAGACCCAGGTGACCTTCATATTATCTTTTGACTATACATATTAGTCTTTATCAGTCTTTATTTATGTATTTGTTTTAATTTTTTATTTTACAGTATAATCTTCCTTTGTAATATATCCCCTTTGATAACAATAAAGAAGTAGCAGAGGGTTTAATTAATTAATTTTTTAAAGAAAAATTGGTCTGGCATAAACATGCAACTATGAAACCAAATGCATTTATTTTGTTCTCATCCAGCCTTGCACCATCAGTAATATATGCCTACAGAAATTGGACACACAGCACTATGAGATAAAATACCTTTTTGAAGCCATTTCCTGAAACCTCAAAGGTGTCAGTTCCCGACAGGCTCCTCGCACAATTACCAAAAACACATCAGAAGCACTTTGAAACCCTCGGCGCCGGACTGTACGCTGCAGACCCACATCCCGTTGCCTGGTAACCGTTTGCAGGTCGCTCATGAAACTACGGTGTTTCAGTGACTCTGGAAAGGTCATTGTCGAGGTCCTGCCAAGTATTTTATCAAATCACACAGCTGTGCCACTGATGAGGCCCAGGGCAGAGCTGAACAGATAACAGCCCACTGCAGCATGCTCTGTGCATTTGATGTGAGCTCTAAACCACTACGCGTGACTGTGGATCGCAGGCCGCGTGTTTCTGAAGCTACACTCCTTGTTTGTGTTCATCTTTTGAGTAAGGTGATGCTGCAGAGAAAAATAAAATAAAAAGGAAGACATAGGAGCAGCAAGACCTCCTGTGTGACTGTGTGGAGTGGAAAATCCAATCAGGTTTGAGCAAAGACCTTGTTCAGGTCTTGTTACCGAGTCCAGTCTCTGCTAAAACTGAATCCTTTTCTACCTTCTCTTTTTAGTGGTGGGAAGTCGTAGTGCATGTCAGCTGTACTGTATACTGTGCACAAACATCATTATTTGCAGGTCCATGTGATTTATTTATAGAAATGGAGATACTTCTGTAAAACAGTACAACTATGCCACCATGCTTTACTAACTTCAGTGCAAACACATTTATATTTCTCTCATTTCAGATGATCCGTTTAGTGCTTTACTCATTGACTTTACAGAAATCTGAAATGTTTTTCAGAGCATTGTGATATTTTTTCCTTGTAAGCAGCCATATTTGTTTTGTTATGGACGGACTATGAATGTCCTTGAGTGGCTAATCATGGCCATCTGAAAATGGGGAGATTCACTGGTGAAGAGACTCAAATCTTCAAAAAGAATTGACGTAGTATTTTATTCTGGATCCCTAGCAACTCAATTCTTAAATCTATTGACACAAGACATAATCAAAGAACCCAGTGTGCACAAGCTTACATTAAATTGTCTTTTTATTTAGTCCTACCAAATGGTGATACACAAATGACCAGCTCTCAAGTCAAACACAAAATTTTACACTGTACTTCCCAGTGGCCTTAAATAATGTGAACAGCACCAGCAAAGAAGAGACAAGAGCAGCCTCACAGATGGGCTGCTGCATAGTCACACTGTATTACGCAGATCACACATCCATAACAGGCCCATCAGTACTGTTACTGCTGCACAGCCCATTTAGAAGTTCAATAAACCCACGCATCTGAACACTTTTAAATATTTCATAAACCACCACTTTAAGGTCTGTGAATAAAGGGTCCATCAGAACAGTGGGGGGCGCTCTCATTAGCTGTGGCTGTCAGCGGGGGAGCAGAGGAATGGTGTCGAGCCTTTCAATCCAGCCTCTGCACTCGTCTGCCTGTTGACACTGTATGACACTTGTGGAGTAAATAGGACAGTCTTGAAAAGCAATGATAAAAATAAAACATTGCCATAATGAAAAGGAGCACAGGTGAGTTTCCCTTGTCTAAGCCCGCATACTCTGGTACATTTACCTGCTGGACTACCACATGCTAACTGATGTGCACTGTTCTATAAATAAAATAAACATACACAATTTAGAAGAAAGTGTGCTATTTCTGTACAACTTTAGTCCCACACAAAGGAACCTGTGAATATGATGAGATGAGATGATGATTATGAAACACTAACTTTGAGAACTTGCTAACATACATAGTTTCATTACTGTGGAAAACTGAAGCTATGGCAGAGTAGACCCTAAAGAGTGACAAGTTAGATTAAACAAAAGTAATTCCAAAAAATTGTTCTACAATTGGTCTAAAATTGTGGTTTTAAAATTGTGAAGAGGTAAAATCCTCCAGCTAAGGTAGTTCCAATGAAGCAAGATCTGGAGATGGGTCCCTAAGTGCTCTACTGTGGGACCCACTCCAGTACTTCTGAGATGTTACCCCAGCAGCACGAAGTATGAGTCAAATGCAAAGGACACATTTGCCAACAGGCACAGTCAAGTGTACCTTAATCTCAATAGGCTTTCTAAGGTTGTAATACAAAAGTAATACTAAAAAGTAATATCTTTAACTACAAATCTAAACTATAATGTTTGCACAAGACAATAAAACTCAAAGTAACTCAAATTTGACGAGGGACAGCCTGGTTCTTGTGGTGCTAAGGTTTCTGGAGCAGCTGACCTCCTGATCCCCTCCATCTCCAGTCTGTGGCACACTCTGTCAGCACATCTGAGCTGGATTAGGTTCTGGCTGAAGGAGCAGAGAGGCCTTCAGACATGACACTGAAAGAAATAGAGCCATCAATAACAGCCCGGCTTTGTGCGATGGTGAGATTTGATGTTTCCAGATGTTTCCAAAGCCCTCAATCTGGTCTGAGAGGAAAGCAGTGCCAAGAAGCAGAAGAACTAGGATATCTCTGATGCTCTTTTATCAGAGAACTATATTGCATTATTCTGGTATTCTTAACCCTCCACCTATTTAATGTAATATAATATAATGTTTTTCTACAAAGTCTTTTTTTTTTCTTTTTTTCTGGAGACTTTCAAGCCATACTTCCACGTCTTGAAAATATACAAAATTGTGAAGGTCTTTCAAGGAACAAAAACCTAAAGAGTGTGATTAATCGAATCGGTGAGCTTTGGTGGTTAAACCCTGTCAGGTAAATGTCAGTGAAGTCATGAAGAAGCATTTTATAGATACTGATAGAGGTAATTATAGGTCCAAATGGAGAGGTTGAGGTGGCTGGTGATTCTACTGCTGCAGATGAGGGCAAGTAGCTGAAATGGTATAGGCAGTAAAGGGGAAAGAGTTCTTTTGTTTTGTTTTTTTTTAACTATATTTGTGTGAATATTGCAGGCTGTTGAAAATATAGCCTTCCTTTGAATAATATTAATTTCAGATCAAGGGCAAGGGTCTACATTCTCATAGGTGAATTACCTAAGAAATCCATTCATTTTCTTCAACTTATCTGTGGCCGGGTTGTGGGGGCAGCAGTCTGAGCAGAGACTCCCAGAATTTCCTCACCGCAGATGCTTCCTCTGGTGGGTCATAGTGAAGAGAGAGAGACATAGTCCCTCAAGCGTGCCCTGTACCAAAGAAATATCAACAGAAAACATTAGGTCCACAGACTTTCAAAAACATGATTCAGGGGTTGGCGGTTCGTATCCCACTCTTGACGGGTTGGCTGTGTGTGATCCCAGCTCCCACAGATGAGTGCTGCTGTTGTGTCCTTGGGCAAGACACTTAACCCCACCTTGCCTCCAGTGTCTGCAGACACTGGTAGCCCCCATGACAGAAGCATCGAGGCCAGTTGTGACGTGGGCCATCCTCCCGTGGACCCACCACCTGCGGATTGATTTTGACTATGACACTTCTGCAAAACAGCAATCCAATCTTTTGAAAACAAAATCCCCAATTTATATGTGCTGACAGTGAAAATGAACTGTATTTAATCCATTTTGAATATATTTTACCTCTAACCCATAACACACAAATGAGATTAAAACCACAGTGGGATAGAGGTGGGGCACTGAAGCGCTCCCTCCGCACAGTTATCTGTTGCTGGACAGTTAAATCAAGCTGAGGCTGGTGGAGGGCCAAGCCTGAGCTGGAGCATGAAGCGTGACATTGAGCAGCTTCAGCAGGATGATGGGACGTAGCAGGCAGTCTCCTCTCCCCGTCCACAGGCACTCCACTGTACCTTTTTATTCCTCTATTTCTGGCTTACCTCCTGCCTTTGTGGAGGCCCAGCGGGTGTAGCGCACTGGACAGGCACGAACGTCCTGCTATGAATACATTTGGACAATCCTTCTTTGTGAGAACTGATGAATGTGGAGGCAGGAAAATGCTTTACATTCACTTCGAATGCACTCCCCTTGACCCAGTCTCACAGCACGACTCAGGGCCGCAGTCTGCATTTGAAAGGACTCAAATGTGACGGACAGTCCAATTTTTACTTAAATCTGGACTAACATATTCTTATACAATGTTAGGTGCTTTAAACTATGTTGGACACCATCATTTGATTTTATTTTATTTTTTGCTATATTGCCCTGTCCTAGATGGCATCACAGCTGTAATATTACAAAAAAGCAAGATGTACAGCTCTGGAAAAAAAATAAGAGACCACTGCACTTTTTTTCTGAAATCAGCATCTCTACATGTATTACAGCCATTCCATTCCTGCGTCTGTTGAATTCCGACACAAATACAAAGCTGAGCTACTTCAGTTCTTGCACCAGGAGTGGAATAAAGTCACCCAAGAACAATGTGAAAGACTTGTGGAGAGCATGCCAAGACACGTGAAAGCTGTGATTAAAAATAAGGGTTATTGCACCAAATACAGTGGTACCTCACCTTACGAAAGACTCTACAAACGAAAAATTCAAGTTATGAAACGCGAAATTTAAAAAATTCAATTAATGCGCGCTCAGATGCGCGCTCAGATGCACGCCCCGAAACGCACACGGGGTTAGGTTCCAGAGGTGGCCCGCGGTGGGAGAGGTCCGCGAGGTAGGACAACTTTGTATTATGCAATTGTTCTACATGTTTTAGGGCTGTAAATGCCTCACCACACAAATTCTACGCTTTTCTCAGACTGGAGTTGGGCTTTTCTCGCATTTCTCTCTCGTTTGAACACTCGAACTTTCATAGATTTTCAACGGAATGTGTTGATAGTGAAGCGTGGGGGGGCACAGCTCAATATAGCGCTGAACGCGCGAGGGGAGCGGAGACACAACAACACATCATCAGTAGGGTAAAACTAACCTGTCTCACGACGGTCTAAACCCAGCTCACGTTCCCTATTAGTGAGTGAACAATCCAACGCTTGGTGAATTCTGCTTCACAATGATAGGAAGAGCCGACATCGAAGGATCAAAAAGCGACGTCGACGCGGCGCAAGGCCGAGGGATGGAGCCGTGGCGCCCGGGCTGTGCCTCCCCCTCGGGGCCAAGCACGTGCGGGCCGAGCACGCGCGGGTGAGTGCAGGAGCCGCGCGAGGCCAGCGGAAAGCCGCACGGGCTGATTTAATCCTGGTCTGGTCCCGGTTTGGTCCGGGTCTGGACCTGGTCTGGTCCTGGTTTAGTCCAGGTCCAGTCCAGGTCTAGACCTGGTTTAGTTCTGGTCTAGACCTGGTTTATTCCACGTTTAGTCCTGGGTCTACAGTCTCTTAGCCAATCAGGAAGCAGAACACAATGTTACACTATAAAAAAAAATGTTACACTATAAAAAAAAACCTTGGAACAGATCAGGCCTTTTCCATTGAAATAGCTACTCAACTTACGAAAAATTCACGTTACGAAACCACTTCTGGAACAAATTAATTTCGTAAGATGAGGTACCACTGTATTGATTTCTGAACTCTTCTTAAGTGTAAACATTAGTACTATGTTGTAGGGCTGCAACGATTAGTCGACAACGTCAACGAGGTCGACGTTAACATTTTGTCAACATGAAATTTCATTGTCGACTAGTCGTATTATTTAAGTATCATTTTAATTTGGAACTTAATACCCGTCTGGAGTCAAGAATCTGCAGGGCCGACAGCGAACAGTTCAATGTCTTTGTTACACATCTGCTCCTTCACTGTACAGTGTCCAGGTTTACACCATTTCTCGTTCAGAAACAGCGCTAGTCCACCTCCCTTCTTCTTCCCGCTCTCCGTGATTTGCGGTGTTAGCCATGTCTCCGTAAAAACGCTAGCGTCCCTGTACTCCCTCTGAAATCTAACGAGCGCCGCGAGCTCGTCCGTCTTGTTGGCGAGGGCGCGCACAGTCCCCGTTACGACGGAGGGGAGGACCGGCCTGCAGCGTCTCTTCTTTTCCCGGAGTTTACGTCCCGTGCGGCGTCCACGGCGTATCGTCCGCAGGATCTCATCAGGGATAACATGCCTGTCTCGGGGGAACACAACAACGCTGCGCAGCGCCATCAGCTGATCCTTTGTGTAGACGAGCGGAGGACGGGGTCCCTTATACATTTTAAGCCGAGACAGGTAAATAATCTGCCAAAAGTGCGGAAAAAATGCAGCGTCGAGTGCAGCCCAAGCTTAACGAACAGTGTTGACAAAAATATTTACAAAAGTGGGGCGGTTTAAAGGCAAAAAGTTAGGAAAGTTACGGAAAGGTGCCGGAGTGTTGTGACGAGCAGCTAGCTCGCGCCAGTCACTGTATCTGCATGTGAGGAATATTCCAATATTAGCATTAGTGCTAAACGGAATGGTGGCCATACGCAATTTGCTCACGAGTCATGGACAATCTTTTTCATTCTGAATGTAGTCTAGTCGTGCTAGTATTCCCTTAACAGAACGCTGTTTCACAGAATACTTCAACTTTTTTAAAACTGGATACTGACAATATTCCGCTTTGAAACGGAATGCTTAAAGCACGCACACGTAACTGCGCTCACTAAATACCAACGTTAGTGTCGTGTCCATTATCCTAGTAATATTTTTTTTTCGTGACTAATCGTGACTAATCGTCACTGGATCTATAGATTAATTGACTACTAAAATAATCATTAGTTGCAGCCTTACTATGTTGTTTTAATAATTTATTTGATCTTGTTTCTTTGCATTGTTTGAGATCTGAAAACATGTATCTTTTTTGTTATTTGTCACTTTCTGCAAATAAATGCTCTAAATGATACTATTTTTATTTGGAATATGGGGGGAAATGTAGTTTGTAGGGAAATGTAAATTGTAGTAGTTTATAGACTCAAACAAAAATGTTCCTTTTGCCCAAACACATACCTATAAGTAGTAAAATCAGAAAAACTGATAATTTTGCAGTGGTCTCTTATTTTTTTCCAAAGCTGTATACTTAACAGTTTTATCTTATGCATAAGATATAAGTCTTATGGATAAACACATCTGAGTTCACAATTTCAAGAAACAGCAAAAGAAACTTAATTTTAATTTAGCTGACATTTTTTAGCATTCTGCCATAACATCATAAACTTCAATTTTAAAGCACACTGCTTCACATTTCTAGTGGAGAGTCCACCACCTGCTTGTATCCATGGAAATGTTATTGCGTTGTCTAAAATGTTTCACAGGATCGATTAAACCTATCTACACATCACATGGGAGACAGATTGGTACACCTCACCCCAAGTCAGTAATTTTGACTTTAAGTTGAGACACAGGATCATTTACACCTGCACCAGGTTGCACGCAATACACCCCGACAGGTACGGCTGTGACTGTCCGGTATGCGGTAAGGCACATGAAGACCTCCTCCATCTGCCCGCTCGGTGTCCTGTCGCGGTTCTGGACTTGACCACTGGACCTTCTCGCTCGGTGGCTGGCGTTGAGGCTCCCACCACTCCATACGTCCTGTCCCCCCTGGACCCTGTCGTCTGGACCTTCCCTGGACACGGCATCGCTTTTGCTCTCCCCCAGGCCCCCTTTCTTCACCTGGGGCAATCCCTTTGGTCCTCTACATTCCACCTGTTTCTCTTAGCCCTTGTGCCCAGTGGTGTTTATTCCCGTGCCCACATCCCCCGATGTGTCTTCTGAGTGCTTTGCGAATGTTATTGTGGTGTTAAAATATGTATTATTATGTACCTGAAGTATGTATTATTGTGTACCTTGTAATAATAAAGGTAAAAAAAAAACACACCTGGTTACAGCACTACGCTACATTACAATTCAGATCTGTGGAGAGTCGCCCCTATTTACAGAAGGAACTATTGTATTTTTCAGCAATAGAAACACCCATAATAGATAAATGCTAGATGGATGTTTATTGTCATACCATGGAATATTCCAGGCAAAGCAATCTCAGGTAGTGGACTCTTCACCAGACAAGTTGCACAATGCACCTTTAAAATAAGGAGAGAATTTAAAAATGAAATGCAAACGTCTAGTCATGAGAGCCCTGAAATTAATTATTATGTAATTAAAGGTTACAACCATGTAGATATATGGAATTTGGTGTTATCTTTATCTTTATTAGGGATGTCAACAGTTAATCGACTTACAATTAATTGTCGATCAAGACGTTGGCTGAACAAAATGCATTAATTGTAAATAATCGCTAGAGGGCGCTACTCTGGAATGTGAACACGACATGCGAACCCACTCGCGAGAAAGACCATAGCGTTACATCATGTAACCCTTTCCTCTCTGGATGTTGCCATACAACTCACAGTAGAGCTGGACCTAGAACCATATATTTTTGAAATTATAAAAGCATGTAACTTACATGCTTTTATAATTTCTTGATTGTTCTGGTTTGAGGCTCTGTAATGTTTTATGCTGTGTCCAGGGGCCCTGTGAAATTTATATTTTGTCCTGTAACCCTTCACAGATTAAGGGACAGAAATATTGTTGATGCCTTAGTTCAAAATAAACGTTGAGAATGTCCTAAAAATAGCCTGGATTCACTGGTTTCATCATAATATGCACACTAAATAACATCCTGCTATTCTTCTGTTCCTTTTAATTTCTAGATTTCCATGCTGCAAGTGCAACAACTGAGCCAGTCCTCAATTTATTTTCAATAAAGAATGTATTTTGTTATTCAGCATCAATACATTTTTCAGCTTTTTACTAAGGAATAATTAATTGAGGAATACAGGGGGTCCTCGGGTTACGACGTTGATCCGTTCTTAAGACGCGTCGTAACCCGAATTTCGTCGTAAACCGGATTTTGCCTTTGATCTTCCAACCAAAGCACCAATAACCTTTCCATCTCAATAATTAGACCACTACGCTGCTTGTTTATCACTGCCGCTTTCATAGGAGCAGATCAGAGCCCACATCAGGTACTTCCGCCCACATTGGGCACGCACACGAGGCTGTCTTCTTCTCCCTACAACCACAACAGAGCGTATTCTTCCGCCGTGCGCCGCGCGCCGTTCGCGTTTGTTTACATCTCTTACCACGCTAAACCGTGTAAGACGGAATGACGCGTAATATATACATATTTTTTTTAATGGGGGCGCGTTCGTAACCACGAAACGTCGTAACCCGAGACCGTCGTAACCCGAGGACCCCCTGTATACAATATAATAATACTATGATATATTTATGATTCAGTGTTATGTATACTATAGCTTATATTCTTAAAGACCCTATTGAAACACTAAAATTCAGGTGAAAAACGCTGCTTATCAGTTAATCGTAAGTCGATTGATAAGATGAATAGATTAATGAATTAATCGATAATTTGCATCCCTAATCTTTTTTTATAGACTACACAAAAGATTCCAGAATAGTAGATACGGGGTGCACTTGGTAATGGTTTGGCTCTGGTTTAGACCTAGTTTAAGTCCTAGTGTGGATTTGGTTTCATTCTGGTTTGGTCCTGCTCAGTTCTTGTTTAGTCCTGGTTTAGTCCTTCTTTAATCCTTGTTTAATCCTGTTATCTTGGTTTAACCCAGGGTGTATTTTATTTTGAGTCCTTGATAATCTCTTACTATTCTTGCCAGTGCCTTTCCAGAGCAGCATTTGTGTTAATACAGCTGGATTTACAGTACAGTTTTGGTCTGATCCTCTGCTCCGCTCTGTGCGGCTGGTCAGGGAGACATTAGTGAGAGGAAATATAGATTACAGCTCTTCATCCGTCTGTGGAGAGTCTGCACATAGGAACACATCAATCCAAGACACGCCAGCGAACGTTTGGTCAGTCAATACCTCTCTGTACAGATAAAGTCTACGTAACATGCAGACACAAACTTGAAATGAGATTTGGTTGAGTTAAATCTTCTCTTCATTTGATCTGCGTACCTGTGAGGAGCAGTTCAACAAATAATCTGCGCAAGGTGGAGGATAATATAAGGTGCTAACTGAAGCTTATTTACTAATTTACTATAATCAGAAGCAAAAAAAAAAAAAACACACACACAACGCATAACACAACTCCAGGTATGTTTGTGATGAGGAAACAATATCACAACACACAACATACATTTGCTTAATATGGGCCCTTTAAATACAAACAAGAAACTTTCTGGCTTAAGTTCCTGCCTCTCTCACAGATCACATATACCTTTAACAAGCTGAGAAAACATTGAAATATGACAGTCTGGTTATAAAGTAAGAAACACTCATTTTAATTTCTCTTGTGAAATGTAACCATTCTCAACCAGACATCAGCAGATGGGAGACACAGAGATCTGAAATATTCATTCACACAAGCCCACGGAGTCTTGTCTAGACCCCTTTACAAGAGTTTGCTCAAACTTCACTCATTTCACACATTGTTTCTCCACACGACATACATCCTCGTTTACCACAGCTCGCCGAACACATGAAACCTTTTAGATTTACTTTTATGTGAAATTGAAACAGGAATCGTCTGCTCCTATAATTTTAAAGGAGGACGCAAGCTGCACTAAATCAGATCCGGTCTTGTATGTGGGAGTTTATACAATGCGTCCTAGTTTTGTGTGTGTTTGAAGTACCGTTGGATAAGAGTGTGTTGTTTTGCTGTAGCTCTGGGAGAAGGAAGAGGACGATTGCAATTTGCTAGCTACTCAGTGGCTGAAATGGATGGATGGCGTGTTTGGTTCCATTAAATTTTTACAGTGGGAGCGGGTGAGCAGGGAGCAGAGCATTCCTCACTGCTGACTTTAGTGGTCTGTCTGGGGAAGGTAGACCAGAGGAGAGCCAGTGACAGAAAGCTCTAGAATCCATTATGGAGTGAGCTGTACGCCACTTCACTGTCCTTGGGAAAAATGCACTGTCCGAAAAACACTCTCTGTAGACCCTAGGCCCTTAATCACTGTAAGGTTGCACCATAAGCATAAGCAGTTTAACATATGGATTTTAAAGTGATGAAAAATTAGTGCCCCTCCTTGAGCCGCCACCTTAACGTGGTGGAGGGGTTTGAGTGCCCGAATGATCCCGGGAGCTATGTTGTCAGGGGCTTTATGCCCCTGGTAGGGTCACCCAAGGCAAACAGGTCCTGGGGGACGGGTCAGACTAAGAGCGGTTCAGAAGCCCTTATGATGAGCTCAATAACAAGGCCAGATACGTCGCCCGGACTGGCGTCACCGGGGCCCCACCTTGGAGCCAGACCTGGGGTGGGTGCTTGCCAGCGAGCGTCTGGTGGCCGGGCCTTTCCCCACGGGGCCCGGCCGGGCAAAGCCCGAAGAAGCAACGTGGGGCCGTCCTCCTATAGACCCACCTCCTATAGGCCAGGTGCAGAGAGATCTGGGCGGCAGTCGAAGGCGGGGGCCTCGACGGCCGGATTTCCGGACATGGAGACTAGCTCTGGGGAAATGGAATGTCACCTCGCTGGGGGGGGGGGGGGAGCCTGAGCTCGTGCGGGAGGTTGAGCATTACCGACTAGATATAGTCGGCCTCACCTCCACGCACAGCTTGGGCTCCGGAACCCAACTCCTTGAGGGGAGCTGGACCCTCCATTTCTCTAGCGTTGCCCGTGGGGAATGGCGGCGGGCTGGTGTGGGCCTGCTCATTGCCCCACAGCTCAGCCGCCGAGTGTTGGAGTTCACCCCGGTGAACGAGAGGGTCGCGTCCCTACGCCTTCGGGTCGTGGACAGGTCTCTCACTGTTGTGTCGGCCTATGGACCGAACAGCAGTGCAGAGTACCCGGCCTTCTTGGAGTGCCTGGGAGGGGTACTGGATAGTGCACCGACCGGGGACTCCGTCGTTCTACTGGGGGACTTCAACGCCCACGTGGGCAACGACAGTGACACCTGGAGAGGGGTGATCGGGAGGAACGGCCTCCCTGATCTGAACCCGATCGATGTTCTGTTATTGGACTTCTGTGCTAGCCACAGTTTGTCCATAACGAACACCATGTTCGAGCACAAGGGTGTCCATCAGTGCATGTGGCACCAGGACACCCTGGCTGAAGTCACTGAGGTGGTTGGAAAGCTCCTCGGTGGCAAGGCCCCGGGGGTGGATGAGATCCGTCCTGAGTATCTTAAGTCTCTGGATGTTGTGGGGCTGTCTTGGCTGACACGTCTCTGCAACATCGCGTGGCGGTCGGGGACAGTACCTCTGGGACTGGCAGACCGGGGTGGTGGTCCCTCTGTTTAAAGGTCCCATGACATGGTACTTCTTGATGCTTTTATATGGCTCCTTAATGGTTCCCTAATACTGTAAATGAATCCTTGCATTTTTCGAGCTGACGTCAATAAGGTGCCTTGTTGAGAATCGCCTGCTTGAGCTGTGTTTTTTGCTAACGCAGAAAAGGAGGTGTTCCGGGCATGTCCCACCGGGAGGAGGCCCCGGGGGAAGACTCAGGACACGCTGGAGGAACTATGCTTCCCGGAGGAGCTGGAGGAAGTGTCCGGGGTGAAGGAGGTCTGGGTGTCCCTGCTTAGACTGTTGCCCCCGCGACCCGGCCCCGGATAAGCGGAAGAAAATGGATGGATGGATGGATGGATGGATGGAAAAATTAGTGCAGTTGCCATAACGATTAACAATTGAAAACAAAATTGGTTGCATTCACGTGATATCCAAAACATTTTAGGAATCTACCAGTTTAAAATTGAGCTGAGGACAGGTGGAACTTGCTGTTTAACTGATTGGAGATTTGTTGACCTGGTTTACCTGGGCCTATCCACATGAAGCAAAAACTGGCAAAAGGTTCACTGTGTTCTCTGTCACTAGATTTTTTTAACTGTTGCTGTAGTGTAGTGGTGCTACTATTCAACTCCAAAGACATGGTAGTCGTCAGATGAAATGTTATTAGATTAATATGAATACACTAACCAGGTATATAAAAGTACTTTATTACAAAACAGGACTCCTACTCATTTTGATCAAAACAGGTCTTTTTTGAGGCATTGTCCAAAAGTTTTTTGGCTCTCAGTACATGTTCATGTCTTAGAAGAGCACCTGATTTTGTGCACAATTTCTGGCCTAATGAAGCACTCATGTCCTTCATTCCTTCTACAAATAATGAGATATTATTAGCATCTTAAGTGTGGATATTTCTTCCAAACAAACAATCGCTAATGGAGTTATATATTATTATTAAAAGTTAGAACATGAATGCTATTGTATGTCTGAACAGTAAAAAGTTCTCAAAATGTTGCCAGTAAACAGGAAGCTGAAACCATAATAGTGCGCTTTCAGAGGAATCCAGAAGTTGAGTTTCATTCATATTACTTTATTCAGGGCTCTCAAGTCTCACGCATTGAGAGTGTGACACACGCAATTTGACCTGTTCACACGCTCACACATGGCATTTCTCACGCTGATTTTTTTATTTTTTATTTTTTTTTTGGTGCCCAGAAAATCGATCTGTGTGGCTTAGTTTATGCAGGCTCCGCACGTTTTCAGCGAAAAAAACTCCCCCTACTCCGGGCGCACGGTCCGAACGGAGGCTGGAGCAGATGCGCCGTCTCCCGGGCACGTCCTGAGCCTCAGTCCCGGTGCCACGTCTCCTCTGAGACGCACTCCGGTCCCGGTGTCTCCGTCTGTTCGTAACGTGTCCCCCCGACGGCTTACGCGCGGAATACGCGCGGCCCAGACCCGAACTGCCCATGGTGAGCCGCGGTGAGACGCGGTGAGACGCGGGCCCGGTGCATTAACCAGACTCTTACATGAATCCGCCCCGGTCCCTCCTCAGCGCGCACTGAGAGGGGCGCACTGTACTCAGAAATTACAGTCTCACGCACTCATCTGAGTCATATCAGATTATTTCTGCATCTATTTCGGCACTAAACCAGAACTAAACCAGAACTAAACCAGGACTAAACCAGGACTAATCCAGAACTAAACCAGGACTAAACCAGAACTAAACCAGGACTAAACCAGGACTAAACCAGGACTAAACCAGAACTAAACTAGGACTAAACCTGGACTAAACCAGAACTAAACCAGGACCAAACCAGAACTAAACCAGGACTAAACCAGGACTAAACCAGAACTAAACCAGGACTAAACCAGGACTAAACCAGGACTAAACCAGAACTAAACCAGGACTAAACCAGGACTAAACCAGAACTAAACCAGGACTAAACCAGGACTAAACCAGGACTAAACCAGAACTAAACCAGGACTAAACCTTGACTAAACCAGAACTAAACCAGAACTAAACCAGGACTAAACCAGAACTAAACCAGGACTAAACCAGGAGTAAACCAGGACTAACCCAGAACTAAACCAGGACTAAACTAGAACTAAACCAGAACTAAACCAGGACTAAACCAAGACTAAACCAGGTCTAAACCAGGACTAAACCAGAACTAAACCAGGACTAGACCAGGACTAAACCAGAACTAAACCAGGACTAAACCAGAACTAAACCAGGACTAAACCAAGACTAAACCAGGTCTAAACCAGGACTAAACCAGAACTAAACCAGGACTAGACCAGGACTAAACCAGGACCTAGCCAGGACTAAACCAGAACTAAACCAGGACTAAACCACAACTAAACCAGGACTAAACCAAGACTAAACCAAGTCTAAACCGGGTCTAAACCAGGATTCAACTGGGACTAAACCAGGACTAAACCAGAACTAAACCAGGACTAAACCAAGACTAAACCAGGTCTAAACCGGGTCTAAACCAGGATTCAACTGGGACTAAACCAGGATTAAACCAAGACTAAACCAGGTCTAAACCAGGACTAAACCGGGACTAACCCGGCACTAAACCAGGACTAAACCAGGTCTAAACCAGGACTAAGCCAAGACTAAACCAGATCTAAACCGGGTCTAAACCAGGACTAAACCGGGACTAAACCAGGACTAAACCAGGACTTAACCAAAACTAAACCAGGTCTAAACCAAGACTAAGCCAGGACTAAACCTGGTCTAAACCAGGACTAAGCCAAGACTAAACCACATCTAAACCGGGTCTAAACCAGCACTAAACCAGGACTAAACCAGGTCTAAACTAGGACTAAACCAGGTCTAAACCAGGACTAAGCCAAGACTAAACCAGATCTAAACCGGGTCTAAACCAGGACTAAACCGGGACTAAACCAAAACTAAACCAAGACTGTGTGTGATAACATATTATCCTGTGCATTATTGAATGATGGATGATGAATGATGAATGATGGACTTTTAGTTATAAAAGCATTTCCATATTAACAAAGTACCTTCTAATTCTGCCCTGCCCTTCCACCATCCCCCCTGGTTTCATTTTATAACTCGAACCCCCCCCCCCCACACACACTCCTCAGGAAAAAAATGTAACCCCCCCGTCCTCGGGAAAAAGTCACTCGCATCCCTTGGGCGACCCAGGGATGGAACCCAGACCATGGATGCAAATTCCTCACAGAATACACACAGAAAGGACCAGTTAGAGTTGGTATCAAACCTGCCTGAGCCGCTGCTTCACATTGTGCAGTTGAATGGAAATGAACAGAGGTTTTTGAGTTGGCATTTTGATTGCCATTTCTTAAATTTGTTCTCAGCGATTCTTATTTACTTGCACATTTTACTAAGAAGTCTGTATCCAACAAATACTAATGACACCTTGCTATCATTGCCCATTAACTTGTCATCTTTCAAGTCACTCAAATGCACTTTATCAAATCCACAATTCTGAACCCTCATCTGACCTATTTCCACAGAAGCAGCAGAACCACTAGCCCCATCAGCCCTTCTTCCTCTCCTGTTGCGCCTCCAGGGAGACTGTTTTCAAACCTATCTCCTTTCACTGCATTGCTGATGTCTGTGAAGAACCAAGGTTCATGCATTCAATAACCAGGTCAGTTTATTGAATACATGAACCTTGACGCTTCAACTCTGACAAGATGGAGAGGCTGGGTGGAAGGTACTATTCATGTATTATGAAGATTTGGTTTAGATGTGGTTTAGAACTGGTTTAGGCTTGATTCAGACTTGGTTTAGACCTAGTTTACACTTGCTTTAAGACAATTTTTCCGGACTCAGGCACTGGAGGCAAGAATGATGGTTGGTTAACTGCTGCTTTTACATTTGCGCACTATGGAACTTTTCTGCTTGCTTTCATGGAGTTGTTCTTGCTTTGCCTGGAATGTTCCACAGAATTGCATTACATTTAGCAGCTCCATGGAGGTTACAGGTGTGTAGCGGTGACCCTGCTCACACTAAGAATCCATGTTTTGCAAGTTACATTTTTTAGCAATTAAAACACCTACAACTGTATAAATGCATGATAGATATGTTTAATGCCAAACTGTGGAACATTTAAAGATCCCATGACATGTTACTTCTTGATGCTTTTATATGGTGCCTTAATGGTTCCCTAATACTGTAAATGAATCCTTCTTCAAAATCAAGATTCAGTGCTTGAGAAAGACCCATGAACACAGGTAGATTAAAAAAATATCTCTCCGCTGTTTCCTCGTTTTAGCGGTGCGATGTGCGCTGGCTCCACTTCCGCGTTTTATGCGCAAAGGAAGAAAGGAGAGGCGTTTCAATGAAAAAAACACATTTTCACAGAAAATAAAATTAAACCACTGCTGTTTCAGAGGTCCAGAGACTTGGAAAAAGGACATCCGAGCCTGGAAACATTCTCACGTGCCTCCAGGCAAATAAAAAAACGCATTTTGCATTGCGTAGCTCGTTCGCAGTCCAAACTCTGGCCGTGACGGTGGGTAGATATCCAGACGGGAGGTGGAACTGCATTTGCATTTTTTCTTCAATGTGACGTCACATAGTTTCCTTGTTCAGAATCGCCCATTTGAGCTGTTTTTTTTCAAACTCAGAAAAGGATCGCAAATGCTCAGTTTACACATTTCTCAACTTTTAGTCATGGGGGGGGGGGCTAAACATTAATGTTCAAAAACCTCAGAAAGTGAAAATTTCATGCCATGGGACCTTTAAAGCAAAGCAATAGAATCTCCATGCAAACAAGTAAGTGGGCGGACATCATAAAATAAGTGTGGCTTTAATTTAGTCCCTACATTTTCAATAAACATTATAATAATACAGAGGGGGTGTGGACCTCGGGGTGTGACTACAATTACACAGTGATTAAAGAGAGTGTAAAGTGACTCACATGAGACAGTGCATCATACACAGTGAATGCGTCTAGAGGTCGAAATGTGACTCTCACTAATGAAAACATCAGGCTCTCAGTTTGGAGGTGATGAGGGATTAGCACTCTCATTATGGGCACATGATAAAAACATAATGAGGGCATTAGCATCAATATTAATAAGGCAATATACTTGTTCATTTTACTGTATGATGTTAGTTAAGTAGATCAACTCTCAAAGGAATGACAAAGTAGTTCTAGATCACAACAAAACAGTCAGGAGTTGACTAAATTAACATAAAAACTGGATTAAACAGAAACAATGATGCAATAATTAACCTTGTAAATGTAATTTCAATATTATGATAAAATAATTGGTTTTATCCAAGTAAATTGTTTTTTTTTATATCTTGGGAATTTAAAAAATAAGTTTACTTATTAAATAATACTTAAAGATGTACCTTGAAACTTTTCAAGAGTGTTATTGTTTTGCTAGAAATGTTCCACAGTATGGCATTAAACCATGATTTCTCCATGGAGACAAGCAACTGATGCCACCAGGCCAAGTTCCAGGCCAGATCTGTGGAGAGGTAGTAGTTTAATTCCATACTGTGGATCATTCTGGACAAAGCATTGTCATCTCCATGTAGACATACAGTTGACATATTCTCTTACATGAAAGTTACATAGTGCACCTTTAAAATAGAAAGAGTGTACCTTCTTCATCTCACAATAAGCCACAAAATATTGACAAAATATACTATGTTTGAGATGCACCGTGACACACACAAATACATTGTAAGCCTTCATTTGATCCAATCAAATTAAGGGATTTCTTTTTACAATTACCATCTGGTGCGGTTGATTACAGAGAAGACAAGGATGACCCATGATTGCAAAAATCATTTCATACTCAGTACACTTGTTTACTATGTTGAACTTTGTAGCAGATACAGGTTACAAGGCTCATCACTTCATATCCAAACCAGTTGTTCTGCTCCATCTACACCGCCTTTATTTACAAGAGGGAAGGAGTATTTTCTGTTTCATCCACAAATAATGATTTTGTACAAATTAAAGACATATGAGTTAAATAAAAAGTTATTTTATTAAAGGCCCGGTACCCAATTTTTTCCATGTATTTGAACAAAAATTGTCTTGTCCCAGTAAAGATTGTATTTAGCGCTCAAGGTCAAATTAAGTCCACTGCATGCTGTCTGCATCTAATTAAAGTGTTTTATTTTCTGATTATCAGGAAGTATGTGTTAACATGCTAATTGTTGCTCTGCTCTGGTCTCTGAAAGGCTTATAAACCAGTTGCGGTGAATAATTAGGATGTTCAAAATACACAAGTTAAAGGTGCGCTGTGTAACATTTCTAGTGGAGGGTCCGCCAGCTGCTTGTCTCCATGGAAATATTATTCCTTTGCCTAGAATGTTCCACAGTATAGTAGATAAAACCTATCTATCACAAGGGAAACAAGCAGGTTCCAGCACTACGCACTATTACAATTCAGATCTGTGGAGACTCGCCCCCTATTCACAGAAGGAATTATTTCTATCAATAGGAACTCTAATAAAACAAAAACAAAAAAACAATAACAATAACAATAACATCATGTAGACAAGATGGTAGTGAAAAGTTGCGCAATGCATCTTTTCACTCACTGTGAGGAATAGCCACTGCAAAGCTTTTGAAATAAACCAGTAGTGTTTCTCATGTTTTATTTTGTATACTGATCTGGATTTTGGATTTAATCTCACCAATCTTATTATATTTCACCGAGGATAGATCCCACATTTCACTCTCCAAGAAACAAAAATGCAGTTTCTTAAATGCCAAAAACAGATAAATAAGTTTGTTCAATTTCTCTCTTACTGACAATTTGGAATTTATTTTTTACCAGCACAGAACAGAATACAAGAGGTTTACAGTACATAGCTTTGTAAACCAAATTCATACAGTAGATGGTCTGTCTCTGCTTATGCCCCATATACTCTTACATACTATCTTGTGAAATTACAAATGAGCCATGAGTCGTTATGCTGTGTTCACTTTTATGGCAGCTACAGATTGAGTGGTAATATTTTTATCTCTTTGTATTTGTATATTCATATCCAGGCTAAAACCAAGCAGAATTTTTCTCCAAATAAGTGGCAGGGGAGTGTCATTACAGCTGATAAAATTGTCTGCCTCCTGCTTTGATAGCTTCACTGTAATGAGTTATCAAATTGGTTCAGAAGTTGTAAACTCTTGATAAATTCTAGAAATCTGTCAGGGAATGCATCTGTTTGTGTTTTAAATGGTTTGCAGCTGATTTGGTTTTGGATATTATGACATATGAGAGTATTGTTTCATAATATCTTTTGACTTGTTTGTTTGATTAAAATGGAGACAGATACAAAGCATTAATATTTTCTCCATCACTCTATGTTGACACTATATATCAACACTTAATCAAAAATAACAAACATTTAATAATGTTTTCTTTATCTCTTCTTTTACATTTTAAACATGTTACCTAAAATAAAATGGCCAAATAGTAATACATTGTTAAAGGTGCACTGTGTAAATTTTCTAGTGGAGGGTTCACCACCTGCTTGTTATTGTCATGTTTTTGCTTTGTCTAGAATATTGTAGAAATGAAACCTATCTATCATGAGGGAGACAGCTATAGGCTACATTACAGGTCAGATCTGCTGAGAGTCACCCATATTCCAGGCAAAGCAATAACATCTCCAGGTGTCGAACCCTCCACTGGAAAAGTTGTGCAGTGCACCTTTTAATGTAATAAAGTATGCAAGCAGTTTGAAATTGAACTTTAAATATTCATATTAAAAAGCATGTGTGTGTATATATATATATATATATATATATATATATATATATATATATATATATATATATATATGCCCCTACCTACCCATACCTGAAGCATTCGAAACTGCCATGCAAAGGCTCCAAGCCTTAGCCAGCCGCCTAAAGAGGTACACTCGAGATAACGAGGCCAGACGAATAAACCGGTTGTTCGCAACACAACCTGCGAAAGTGTACGCTCAGTGGCACCAGAGCAGACCCACCAAGGCTGGAGACTGGAAGGTACTGGAAAGGCATATGGGAAAGGGAGGCATCACATAACACTGATGCACAGTGGCTGGTGGCTCTGAGGAAAGACCACAGCAACCTCCCTGAACAAGATCCAGTCACCATCACAGTGGCAGACATTCAGGAAAGAGTCTCAGGCATGAAAAGTTGGACAGCACCGGGCTCTGACATGATCCACGCATACTGGCTAAAAAAGCTCACTGCTCTCCAGGAGTGCCTGGCAGCACAAATGAACCAGCTGCTAAGGGATGGGACTCACCCTGAATGGCTAACCCAAGGGCGTACGATCCTGATCCTGAAGGATCCCTCGAAGGGTACAGTCCCATCCAACTATCGGCCAATAACCTGTCACTACACAACATGGAAGCTCATGTCAGGCATCATGGCGGCTAAGATAAGTGGGCACATGGATCAATAAATGAACGCAGCACAGAAGGGCATCGGCAAATACTCCAGGGGAGCCAAACACCAACTCCTGGTTGACCGAACAGTCGCCCGTGACTGCAGAACCCGTCAGACCAACCTGTGCACTGCCTGGATTGATTACAAGAAAGCCTATGACTCAATGCCACACACATGGATCACTGAGTGCTTGGAGCTGTACAATATCAATAAGACTCTAAGGGCATTCATTGCAAACTCGATGCGGTTGTGGAAAACCACCCTTGAAGCCAATGGCAAGCCACTTGCACAAGTGTCCATCAAATGTGGCATATACCAAGGAGACGCACTGTCCCCACTGCTGTTCTGCATAGGTCTGAACCCCCTCAGCCAAATCATCGAAAGCACTGGCTACGGATACCGACTCAGAAACGGGGCCACCATCAGTCACCTCCTCTACATGGATGACATCAAGCTGTACGCTAAGAGTGAGCGAGACATCGACTCACTGATCCACACCACCAGGATCTACAGCACAGACATTGGAATGTCATTCGGGCTTGAGAAATGTAGTAGGATGGTGACCAAGAGAGGGAAGGTAGTCCACACAGAGGGGGTCTCACTCCCAGGGGGAACAATAACAGACATTGAGGACAGTTACAAGTACCTTGGTATCCCACAAGCAAATGGCAACCTTGAAGAGGCAACAAGGAAAGCGGCTACGGAAAAATACCTGCAACGAGTAAGGCAAGTCCTAAGAAGTCAGCTCAATGGCAAGAACAAGGCCTAGGCAATAAACAACTATGCCCTGCCAGTGATCAGATACCCAGCAGAATCATAAGCTGACCAAAGGAGGAGATACAGACCACAGACGTTAAGACACGAAAGCTGCTGACCATGCATGGAGGGTTCCATCCCAAATCCAGCACCCTGAGACTGTACACGAGCCGGAAGGAAGGAGGCCGAGGACTAGTGAGTGTGGGAACCACTGTCCAGGATGAAACATCCAAAATCCATAAGTACATCAAGGACAAGGCCGCAACAGATGATGTGCTCAAGGAATGCCTCAGACAGTGGAGTGCAGAGGAAGAGGTGCTGGAGGGACCATCATGGCAGGACAAGCCCCTACATGGGGTGTACCATCGAAACATAACTGAAGTGGCTGATATCAAGAAATCCTACCAATGGCTGGAGAGGGCTGGTCTGAAGGACAGCACAGAGGCCCTCATCCTGGCTGCACAGGAGCAGGCCTTGAGCACCCGAGCAATAGAGGCCCAGATCTACCACACCAGACAAGACCCAAGGTGTAGGCTGTGCAAAGAAGCTCCTGAGACAGTCCAGCACATAACTGCAGGGTGTAAGATGCTGGCAGGGAAAGCATACATGGAGCGACACAACCAAGTGGCGGGCATAGTGTACAGAAACATCTGTGCAGAGTACGGGCTGGAGACGCCAAGGTCAAAGTGGGAAACACCTCCGAAGGCGGAGAATGACCGAGCCAAGATCATGTGGGACTTTCAGATACAGACTGACAGAATGGTGATGGCGAACCAACCAGACATAGTGGTGGTGGATAAGCAACAGAACAGAGCTGTGGTGGTTGACATTGCAATACCAAGCGATGGTAACATCAGGAAAAAGGAACACAGGATCATAGAAACTGGAGAAATACCCGGGGCTCAAGGAAGAGCTGGAGAAGGCCTGGAAGGTAAAGGCATCAGTGGTGCCCGTGGTGATCGGAGTACTGGGGCTGTAACCCAGGGCTGTAACCCCCAAACTGGAGGAGTGGCTACAACAGATCCCAGGAAAAACATCAGACATCTCAGTCCAGAAAAGTGCAGTACTAGGAACAGCAAAGATACTGCGCAGAACTCTCAAGCTCCCAGGCCTCTGGTAGAGGACCCGAGCTGGATGAGAGTGAGAGACCAAGGAAGGTGAGGAGCACAATTTTTTTATTTTTATATATATATATATAATGTGCTCCTCACCTTGGTCTCTCTCACACTCATCCAGCTTGGGTCCTCTGGGAGCTTGAGAGTTCTGCGCAGTATCTTTGCTGTTCCTAGTACTGCACTTTTCTGGACTGAGATGTTTGATGTTTTTCCTGGGATCTGTTGTAGCTCGCTGACGTGCGGTATTCGCAGCTCCAGACAGAGCGCGGCCCGCACAACGGTAGAAGTTTAATACGAGACACGTACTTTTGTTTCTGTTTCTTCAATATCTAGTGAAAGGGTTTTTTCAACAGCAGGTGACATAGTTACTGCCACCAGATCGGAGAGATGGTTCCAATAATGGGCTTAAAGTCATGTCAAATTCAGATTGTGTGATTATTACATTGTATTAAGATTTTATATTACATTAGATTATTATATAATCTTATAACCTTTTTAATGTTATATCCTGTTATTGTGGATTATTAAGATAAATGGATATAAGGTGTATTTTGAAAGAAACCAATAAGAACCGTACAGAACCGAAAACCGTGCTCAGGTTGCCCGGGCAACTAATAAATAAATAAATAAATAAATTGTTCAATCGATAAAGAATTTCATGTAGGCCTAGGCCTAGATTTGAAAACAAAATGAAAACAAAAAATCACCAATCAAAACATTTTTCCTAAAATAAAAGCAGCTTCATTCTCTCGTGAGCCGGACCACTTTGCGGGCGGTGGTCCGTGAGCCCGTCCGGGGGAACCCGCGTCCCCGCTCCATCCGACTACGACCTCGGATCAGGCGAGACTACCCGCTGAATTCAAGCATATTGCTAAGTGGAGGAAAAGAAACTAACCAGGATTCCCTCAGTAGCAGCGAGTGAAGAGGGAAGAGCCCAGCGCCAAATCCCCATCTGACGGACAGGCGCGGGAAATGTGGCGTACACAGAAGTCCGCTTGCCCGGTGTTGATCGGGGGCCTGAGTCCTTCTGATAGAGGCTCAGCCCGTGGACGGTGTAAGGCCGGTAACGGCCTCCGTCGTGCCGGGATCCTTCTCGGAGTTGGGTTCTTTGGGAATGCAGCCCAAAGCAGATCGTACACTCCGTCTAAGGCTAAATACCGACACGAGGCCGATAGTCATCAAGTACCGTAAGGAAAAGTTGAAAAGAACTTTGAAGAGAGAGTTCAAGAGGATGTGAAATCGTTTAGAGGTAAACGGATGGGGTCCATGCGGTCCGCCCAAGGGATTCGGATTCGGGATTCACACTTCCTCTGCGGCGGTGTGCTGTGTCCGACTTTGGGTTGGCCAGGAAAGGCTCGAGGCGAAGGTGGCACGCCGCCCCGACTGCGTGCTTCACAGCGCCTCCCGCCCGGACTTTGCCTCTTCGCCGCTTCCCGGGGCCGTGGGATCAGTGACCACTGCTAATACACGTGACTGGCACCTGACCCGAGCCTGCATGTGGAAAGAGATTTCGAGGTTATCGTAAAAGGTGAGATTGAGATGTATAACAAATGACTAAGCTACATGTCTGCAGTTTCTAACATTTCCTTTTAGCAAGCAGAATGAATGATGGAAGTAATGCATCACATAAATTTGTTCATTCAAAATGGTTAAATGAATCTTATCATTATTTTGGGTAATGTGTGTTATGTTAAGTGATGCCCACAGAAAAGAGGCGGTTACAGGAGAGAGAGAAAACTCTCAGGAAGGTAGCAAAGGGAGCGCATCACTGCAGGGGTGGCTAAGAAAAAGCCAACCAGCAGGTGAGACAGAAATGTTGCATTGTGATAAAGATGTGTGTAGGCTAATTGATTAATTATTCAGACTCATATTTTAGCCTACTACTGGCAATTTTTCATAATTACATTACATTTAAGATAAGGAGCAGCCACAAGCCTCCTCCAGACGCTTCATATAGCCTATGATTTTTTTACCCCGTGTGGGGGGGTTGGGTTGCCCTTTCTTAAAGTCAGAGCAACTGCCCCTCAAAATTCCTGTACACGTCCCTGTATATATAGACAAACTTTTTTATGGAATTATATAGACAGCCCCAAGTGAGTCACCATGTTGGCAAACAACTTTGTTTCAACCAGTGTCTCACAAAGAAGTTGTAATTTGAACCACAGTCTGCGATAAAGTATTATCCTGGAAATGCTTATGTTTTCAATTTTTCAAAATGCAGACATGTGTTCATGTGATAATAGCATCTTTGCACATGTTGTTGTTGTTAAAAGTCCTTCTGAATAAACGACTTTATTCTTTATGCGCCTGATACATTTAGACAGAAAGTGATTTTAGCTTCGGTGACTGTGCCAAGTCAGAGCAAATGCAATTTCACAGAATTAAAAACGGCAACAAAGCCCAGCGCTGGGAACATTTAAGCCTGCATTATACAATCACACTCTCACAAGAGATGGCACACAGTCGAGGAATTAGTCCTTCAAATTTATTTATTCATTTCCTTCAAAGAGGCAATTTTACGCATGACTTCATCCATCTTTGTGATGTCTCTGAAACGCCGGCTGCCCTGCATGGCACCCATATTTGCACCACAGATAAATAGCAGCGCTCTGAAATATTGGACGAAGAGACGAACAGCAAAGAGAGGAGAGAGGGGAGAGAGGGAGGCGTCTCAGGGAGAGGGAGGTCACAGATACTAAGCCTGGCAATCTTGCTTCCAATCTGCAACGCTATATTGGCCACTTTAAACACTCACACGTGGATGGGACATAGAAGAGTCAGCAGAGATGATATTTGGGGTCGCTCAACCTGCACTGATCCAGCGAGGGGCAGCGATAGGCCGAGCTCTCGACCAATCATGAGGCCGGATTCTGGGGAACGCTCAGGGCTTATCAGGGCTGGTTGTCACAGGCCCAACGGAGACACATACGGGCTGCCAGACAACTTAGCTGGAAGCAGATTAGCTGGTTGGGGAGCATGCTGGGAGCAGAGAGGGACTGGGCTGGTGCAGATTGCAGGGGTGAGTGGTCAGCTGGGCAACTCTGGGTCAGCGTCAAGGTTAGAGAGAATTACAAAGGCACAAGCTTATTTATTTTTTTGTAATCTTCTCGGTAGCAGGTTTTGAAACATTTGTGTAGCAAAGGTAACGTTGCAGAGAGGTATTTAAACGTCCTATATTACACAAAACTGACTCTTATGAACTTTATGCCATTTTAGAATGTTACTTTACGTTATCATGTTACTTTACTTTATCAAAACATAACTGGAGTTGGAGTGTTTTGTTTCATTCACACATGTTTGAGTAATCATTTATGTTTAGTCTGTCTACATCTCCAAAGCTCAAAATGTTCTGTTCCACCTTCATTTTTATTTATTCTTTTATTTAATAGGGACAGTGCATATTGATGAACATCTACAACATTGCCTATCACAAGGTAGAACAGAGTGTTTTCTGTTTGAGAGAAGAACTCAGCCTACATATACAGGGTTTGGGTGTGAATGAAACAAAACACAACTCCAGATAAGTTCGTAATGAGGAATTAACAGTGATACCATCTTGATATATTATATAATTTGTCAGTTTTTTGTCCTTACACCCCAGAAAATAAAACAGGTCTATACATTTTCTTGTTCAATTTTCAAATAGCTCCAACTTCCTGCATTTATAAAACAGGAATTGTAGAATATGAATGAATCAATGGATGAATAATGATCGGTTCTGTTAATAATGAACATCTGCTGAGGATTAATACAAGTGGAAATACCAGAAGACATCTCTCTCATCTGCACATCTCCCCTTCTGATGCTTGGGTGCGCTGTCACTTGGTTCTAGTGTGCTCATTAATTGAAACAGAATGTCTTCTTCTCCACATCTCGAGATTTATTCTGCACATTTTAAACAGAATAATTCTCTTTGTTCCTTCATCCACAAAACTGCCTCCAGCTCAGCTCTAGCATTGATTTACACGTCATTCTCCATTTAACCCGCTCCTGAGCAGATGCGTCTTGACTTGATCTCTGCAACACACTGCACAAATCTACATGAGGGAGAGTTTGACAGATTCAGTATTGTAATCAGGGACTGACTCTAAATTAGCAGTGAAAGCCTCAGGAAAGAAATGGAAATGGATGTAATTGTGAGTAATCAGTTTGGGACCAAAACATGCGGGTATGATGTCTGCTAATTCACTCACTCAGTGCAGCTCGCTGGGTTATGGGATTTTGGTGTCCTAGAATCATAGACTGTACAAAGAAATGGACTAAGAGAGTGTGATGCCACCCACAGCGTTCGGCTCTAGTCAGATGAAGCTCACGATGCTAATGGTTACAGAGGCAAAGTTCCGTATTAGGAATAGGAATTTTTTAACAGATAAAATAGTGAAATTAAAACCCCAGGATCATGAACAGCGGGTTAATATGAACATTTTAACACTAAAATGACAAAGCTCACAACAACAGTTATAGAGGGACCCCCAATTGTTCAATGTAAAGTCAACTGGAGCAAGGGTCAGAAGGAGCTGGAAAATCTCCCATGGTCACTTCCCATTTGGAAGGTGATGGCGAGCAGGTTAGTTATGTCCATTTTTATATATATAGTCTATGGTTAGAGCAGGTATATTGGTACTTTGCATTGACATTATGCTGGGGGTGTTCTACATGTAGTTACCATGGTGACACAATGCACACATTAGCAAACACAGCCAAAAAACTTTTAAGATGCGATTAATATGAGCCCAGTTTAAGCCCAATCCAGCCCACTTTATTTATATATCATATTTTATAAACATGACATTTTCCAAAGTGCTGCACAGACAAATTAAGACAAGTTAATCCTAAATAAAAACAATAAACAAAAACCACCACATTAAGCTAAAAAACTGGTAAAACTATAACATGAGTAAAAAAATCAAATAAAAATAAGCAAAAATAAATGAAAGACACAGAGGACCACACCACTCATGCTTAGATCTTTGATGCTCAACAAAAAAGGTGAGAGTGACTAACTATATTGAAAGATACGTTGATATAGTAATTATCATGGCAGGCCTATACCAGTGCATGCATTTGTTCTCAATGTCTATAAAGTGAGAAAGCACGAAATCATGCAGCCGATGGTCTCGATTGTCTACAGTTATTTGAATGTAACTTCTTGCTGCGCAGAGGGCACACACACAGAGGGCTCAGAACAGCCTGGGCTATTAGCTGCTCTGGTGGAGGCCCTTCTGTCCCTTAAAGCCCTGGTGTTTTGCTTCAGGTCTGCTGCTGATTGGCCTTTCCCGTTCTACAACAATGGAGTCAATTAAAAGCTCCATTCGTCAACCTGTGTGGGGGAACACATTTGTCAGAAACACAAAGGGAGAATGTACAGAAAATGTATCAGCGTGTACCCAACCACACCACAGGCTCTTCTCCTCAATCATGGAACTGCTCCTTTTCTTTCAAAGAGATGAGTGAATGTAACCTTTGTAGACTTGTGTCATTCTGTGTACCACATGTTATGTAATGTAAAGTATGGATGTATCTTAAAGTGCCTATGAGAGGTTAGACTACTCATTTTCACTAAAACACAGTTAAGATAATTATATTTAAGATTTTTCCAAAAACATTCACACCCATTTTCCTAATTTGGCCATTTTATGGTTTAAAATTGTATTTCCTAGTTGAAAATCTTGACATGACAATAAGGATTAAGCATTAAAGATCCCATGACATGGTACTTCTTGATGCTTTTATCTGGCTCCTTAATGGTTCCCTAATACTGTAAATGAATCCTTCTTCAAAATCAACATTCAGTGCATGAGAAACAGAGATAAGATGAGAAAGAGTATTTTTTCTCCCTCAGAACAGGTTATAATGGGCGTTGTTGCTTGAATGCAAATGAGGAGAAAAGAGCTGGCCAATAGTAGAGGGTGGGGGCGTGGCCAAACGCTCCGCTCTCCGCTGTAGCTCACAGCTGATCCATTTCCGTGTTTTTACACGGGGGAGATATTTGAAGCGTTCCATTGAAAAATAAACACATTTCCACAGAAAATAAAATTAAACCACTGCTGTTCAAAGGTCCAGAGGCTCAGATAAAGGACTTCCGAGCCTAGAAACACTCGGACGTGCCTCCAGGCAAATAAAAAAACGCATTTCGCATTGCCTAGCGCATTCGCAGTCCAAACTCTCTGGGCGTGATTTACAGAGACGCTGAGCACAGACAGACGGGGGTGGAACTGCATTTGCATTTCTTTTTTCGATCTGACGTCAATCAGGTGCCTTGTTCAAACTCGCCCGTTTGAGCTCCGATTTTTTGTAACGCGGAAAAGGTTCGCAAATGCTCAGTTTAGACATTTCACAACTTTTAACCATGGGGTTAACCACAGGGTAGGGGAGCTCACATTAACGTTCAAAAACC
This sequence comes from Paratrypauchen microcephalus, assembly GCA_036785185.1. Taxonomy (NCBI): domain Eukaryota; kingdom Metazoa; phylum Chordata; class Actinopteri; order Gobiiformes; family Gobiidae; genus Paratrypauchen; species Paratrypauchen microcephalus. The sequence goes on along the minus strand of JAVJIX010000110.1, from coordinate 244,677 downwards.
TCAGAAAGTGAAAATTTCATGCCATGGGACCTTTAAGGACTGTAACTGTAACAGCAATTATTATCTGACAAATACAAATATAAGAAAATACCTTGATTTTATTGAATTCATGTTTAAAGTATCAGGAAAAAAGTCTTAGGTGTAAAATGGGCCAAACCTTTGGATAGTATTCTTCCTAGTGTGATGTCATTATGTTTGAACTTTCTACTGCCTATAATTTGCAACATATGTTTAAACTTTTCTTCACAGATTGCTTCTTCATTGGTCGATGATAATAATTTACTGTATATTTAAAACATTTATAATCCCATTAAATTCAAAATGAGAGAATCATAAGTATTTGTCATATGCAAATATTTCATTTAGATCTGATTTTCAAACCACTTTTAGAACTGGTTTTGTAGATTGATGAAGAATGATAAAAGGAGAAGTTCAATTTGTCAACTGTCCAGTTGACAAATTGAACTTCTCCTTTTATCATGGATTCTACCTGGACGACTGAGGGACTTTTCACGCATTGATGAAGAATGGCAGCATAGAATAAAATAGTAGAATAGCACAGCCAATCCACTCACAAAGTGACAATACATAATAATTTTATACATTTCCAAGATAAAAACAAAGTCAGGAACTGCAACTATGAATGACTTTTTCAGGGTTTATACAAAGCATTGTTAAAAGCCTGAAACTATAATCATACATAAATATTCCACAGAATTATCTTTCTTTGATTCTCCCTTTTAGCTTCAAAATGATGCTTGACTCTCAGACTTCTTGTTATACCTTTGATTACTGCCAATTTTCCCTTTCTCTGTGTACTGAAAAGCAAAAGATTGATGCATTAAATGAGCACCTTGAGCTCTTATGAAAAGCACAGTGTGATTGTGTGTGTGTGTGTGTGTGTGTTTGGATCCACTTTAATGCAAACCAGAGCTGAATAATTGTCATTCACATATTTGTATTTGTACTGATAGGATTAGGGGGAGCCAGACCTCATGCTGTTGGCGGAATATACCATATGAAAAAAAAATCACAATGCACACTCATACACAGCCTTTCCTATATAAAATAGTCTATGTGTTTTCCCAGAGTAAATATTCTTGTAATTAGGACAACAGCACAGAGCATGGTGGTAAATGCAGCCACAGGGTGTAACAAAGGCCATGAGGGATTCAGGAGAGCCACAGTAACTAGTTTTTGGTGTGAATTATTGGCTTAATATTTCTGCAGACTCTGGTAACACTTTTCACATCATATCAGAGCCATAACATTCCTCCCCAAAGGCTCCACAGTCACAAACAATAGAAACACTGGAACACCGTACATTTGCCAAGAGATACCCCTTTCATAAACTATAAACTCAGTCTTTTCTATTTAGGATGCTTGACATGTTGTGTAGTTTTGTTCTGATAGCTAAAGGTGCACATATGTGACCTTTTTGTAGAGGTCCCTCCACCTTCTCATGTCCAAGGAGATATTATTGCTTTGTAAGGAATGTTCCACAGTATGGTATTCAACTTATCTACCACCATGGACAAGCAGGTGATGCCAACAGGTGGAGTTACAGGTCAGATCTGAAGAAAAGTCTTTTCACAATAATAATGCAGGTATTAAAAGCTCTATATTACACAAAATGGATTCATGTGAGCTTTAAGCCATGTTAGAATACTGTTACCTCCCCAAAAACATACCTATAGTTTTGTTTCATTCACACGTTTGAATAATCTTTTATTAGTCTGTCTACATCTCCAAAGCTCAAAATGCTCTGTTGCACCTTGCAATGTCATATATTGGTAGTTAGTTGGTAATTCCAGAGGTAAAATTATTCAAATGATTCAAGTGAAGGTGTATGAAGTTTCAAAACAGAGTGCTTTTAAGGTTGAGAGAAGAACTCAGCCTAAAAATATGCAGGGTTTGTGTGTTAAACATGCGTGAGTGAAACAAAACACAGCTCTTGGTATCTTTCCAAAGCAATAACGTCTTGGAGACAAGCAAGAGCACTTCCTCCAAGTTAAAAAGTGCACTTGTAATTTTTAGTTTAAATATATTACTATCCAAGTACTATCTAAATTCTTCTTTCGTCATATAGGGAAGTTGCTAATTGAAAAAAAACACAGTGGTTCCCAAGTTTTTCACAACAAAACCACATAAAGAAATATTTGGCTACATCTTTAAAAACCTATGACATGAAAAGTGAATGAGGTCTAAAACAGGGATAAAACCAAAAGCAGCGGTAAGGAGTAACCCAAAGGAAGAGGAGGAAACTTGTTTTTGGATGTGATACAGTAAGTGCTTTGGCAGGTGCTCCAGTAACGTTAATCAAAATATTTGTAATTCATCCACAGTTTCTGGCGCTTGGGTGTTCTCTCTCATGTTACTGGATGAATCATCTTTTGTTGCTCACAAAGATACTTTTGAAATGTAAAAAAAAAAAAAATCATTTTTGTATTCTCCTCAAGCCTCTCATTCTGTAAACATGATTGTTTTTTTTTTTAATCCAAACCTGTAACCAGCTGTTAACTGATGCTTTGCTAAAGGACATTTCACAAAGCATCACTGTGTGCCCAATCATGAGCTATTGATCTGGTGAAAAACACACACAACAGTGAGTCTTTAAGCATTGTTTATCATAGCGAGTTATACTTTCATAAATCACAACTATCGCCATTGGCAACAAAGACTTTACACACAAAAGACCGAAGCAGGAAGCAAAATGAGCAAATGTTTTAATCAATCAAATTTGGTTTTTATTTGCAGGGGACACAGTACAATTTGGGTTAAATGATGTGAAATCTTTTAATGAAGGACTTGGATGACAGAGGAGATTTTGCGTAATAATTCTTGGTCTATTCAATATGTACCAGTCGCCAATGGGCCCCAAATGAAGTGAGAGAAGTCCATTCATCTCCAAAGTCAACAATAATAATCTTGTTAGCACGCATTGAGGATGTAGCAAAGCAAGCTACTGGCAAAAGCCATCAGGACTGGGGACCATTTTCAGCAAGTACTAGTATAACTACAGGGGGTCCTAGGGTTACGACGTTGATCCGTTCTTAAGACGCGTCGTAACCCGAATTTCGTCGTAAACCGGATTTTGCCTTTGATCTTCCAACCAAAGCACCAATAACCTTTCCATCTCAATAATTAGACCACTACGCTGCTTGGTTATCACTGCCGCTTTCATAGGAGCAGATCAGAGCCCACATCAGGTACTTCCGCCCACATTGGACACGCACATGAGGCCGTCTTCTTCTCCCTACAACCACAACAAAGCGTATTCTTCCGCCGTGCGCCGCGCGCCGTTCGCGTTTGTTTACATCTCTTACCACGCTAAACCACGTAAGACGGAATGACGCGTAATATATACATATTTTTTTTAATGGGGGCGCGTTCGTAACCACGAAACGTCGTAACCCGAGACCGTCGTAACCCGAGGACCCCCTGTATACTATAACTATAGTAGCAAAAATCTTACTTTGAATTGGACATCTTAATTTTTCAACAATGCCATGGTACAAAAGATTTTTTTTTATTTTGAAGAAGACAATGTGTAGGAGTTGTTCTCACACAGATTCTTTCAGGTTTACTGTCTACTGATGCAGGGATTGGCGGTTCGAATCCCGCTCTTGACGGGTTGACCGTGTGTGATCCCAGCTCCCACAAATGAGTGCTGCCGTTGTGTCCTTGGGCAAGACACTTAACCCCACCTCGTTCCCAGTGTCTGCGGACATGGCAGAAGTACATCAAGGCCTGTTGTGACGTGGGCTGTCCTCCCGTGGACCCACCACCCGCGGGAGGATTCATGGGCAGTAGTTGTGTTCTGGGCAGTAGATCTGCTTGAACTGCTGCCCCCACGACCCAGAAATGGAAAAGCGGAAGATGGATGGATGGATGGATGGAAAATTAAAAATATATATATACATATTATAATAACTATTATAATTATAATAATAATACTGCCGTGATAAGTAGGCTATAAACTACAGTATCATGTATTCCTGTCTCAAAATGGACTTAAGACAATGCAGATAGTCGTCAATGCATTTACCTCTGCATTATACATAAAATGTATTATTATTATTATTTATGGTCATTTAACCAGTACAAATAAGCAAATGGTTATAAATACAGATAATATAATATAGAAAAGTACATGTTTTTGGCATAAGACTCCAAGGCTTTTCCTGAAAACTTCACCATTGTCCCATCCTAAAATATAACTATATTCACAACTCTGCAGTGTGTATTATTTTAGTAAAAGCTTGTCATTGCTGAGTGCCTCATTCCATTAGCGAGCCTATTAAACTCAGCACTGACTCGTCCTGTCTATATTGGCGCTACATTAGCCTGTCTGCATTGGTATACCATTAACCTTTGCTACTGTTTATTGTCGCTACACACGAGCTAATCCAGTTAGCATCATGCTGGGCCTCTCCTTGGCTCTGACACGCTCTCTCCTCTGTGACTCTTCAGAATGCAGGGAGCAGCTTGCAGTTGTGAGAAGTCATCATTTGATAGCCTCTGGGCCATGCTTATCTAGCCCAGGGTCAGGGCACAATATTTCTCGTGGCTATCTCCAACCCCTCCATCACTCCGTCTGCGGCGCTCTCCTGAACTCATCACTTACTCCAGATGACACGCAGAGAAAAGGTGACCCCAGTGCTGCATGGGAAAGACTTTCTCTGGACTCAGACAAAGCCACTTACAGGCAGACAGTGTCCTTTGTCTTTGAGGATTGTGGTAGTAGTGTTTGTAAATTGTATTCAAATAAAGATATACGTAGCTATACATAAATACTTCTAATCAAACCTAGTAGAAACTGAAATATATGTATTAAAAAAATAAAATTACAGTAGGGACATTTGTTGTATGAATGTATGTATGAATGGGTGAGTGGTTTCTTGATGTAAAATGCTTGTGTCTTATAATATAATAATATACTCTTTGTTTTTCTTTCTGTTTTCATTTACAAATAAAATGACATTTCTCTCACCTTTCGATATGGACAGACCATGAATGTCTCTGACTGGCTAATCCACCTGTCATTAACTGCCATCTGAAAATGGAGAGATTCACCAGTGATCAAACCCACATCTGTATAAAGTATTACTGTACAGGGGGTCCTCGGGTTACGACGGTCTCGGGTTACGACGTTTCGTGGTTACGAACGCGCCCCCATTATAAAAAATATGTATATATTACGCGTCATTCCGTCTTACGCGGTTTAGCGTGGTAAGAGATGTAAACAAACGCGAACGGCGCGAATACGCTCTGTTGTGGTTTTAGGGAGAAGAAGACGGCCTCATGTGCGTGCCCAATGTGGGCGGAAGTACCTGATGTGAGCTCTGATCTGCTCCTATGAAAGCGGCAGTGATAACCAAGCAGCGTAGTGGTCTAATTATTGAGATGGAAAGGTTCTTGGTGCTTTGGTTGGAAGATCAAAGGCAAAATCCGGCTTACGACGAAATTCGGGTTACGACGCGTCTTAAGAACGGATCAACGTCGTAACCCGAGGACCTCCTGTATATATAACAATTTTGAAGCGGAATACAGTGGTACCTCACCTTACGAAAGACTCTACAAACGAAAAATCCAAGTTACGAAACGCCCTCACGTTAAATCTCAAAAATTCAATTAATGCGCGCTCAGATGTGCGCTCAGATGCACGCCCCGAAACGTAAATACACTTTATCAACACACGCGGGGTTAGGTTCCAGAGGTGGCCCGCGGTGGGAGAGGTCCGTGAGGTAGGACATCTTTGTATTTTGCAATTGTTCTACATGTTTTAGGGCTGTAAATGCCTCACCACACACATTCTACGCTTTTCTCACGCTGTGCTGACTCTTGTCAGTAAGTATTTGGCGCCCCTAGTGGTGCTCTGAGTTACTACATCTGTTTTTAGTCCTGCCTTTTCATGTTACGTGTCAGTAGTGGTCCAAGCATTAGACCTGCAAGCACCCAGTAAAAGTGCTCCTCCACAGACAGTCAGTTGTTGAGCCTTGAAGTGGAACCAACAGTGAGTTTTTGTTGCTGTTTGACATTTAAGTTGTTAATTGGTAGTATAATGTTGGAATTTATGTTTGACATGCTTGAATTATGTTGAAACAAACACTGCTAATCGGAATGCTAACCGGGAAGCTAATCATTAGCAATACCTCAGCTAGACTGCTGACTCATCTGGTTCATTGTTAAGCCTTCGTGCTAATGCTTTGTTTGTGTGGGAAACGATGCTATTTGCTGCATTTACGTTGCTAATACTTACCTGTGCACACAGTTAATGTAAAACAAAGATGTTAACTTCAGTTATATTATACTTACCTGATTTACAATCTGTAGAGGAAGAAAATTGTGGACAATCTGTTTTATTTCGATTGAGTCATGGTATGTATTTGTGTTTCATTGTGTTTCAGTTTTACGGAAAAAAGAAAGAATAAAGAAAGAAATGAGAAGAGAAATCAAATATACCAACAAACTTCAGTAAACGCTGTCACGCAATCACACTGGAGTCAAGCCTACTGGGTCTTTCTTCTTTTTGTTCGCTATCTGTCAGCATAATGCGGCCTATGTGTTATCAGGACAGAATAGTAAAATGTTGACCACTCAGCGAGGGAAGACAGTTGAATAACTGTGAACAGCACGCAAAAACGTCTCAAGATGAGCAACAACGGCCGCGAAGAGCATCCATCTCAGGTGGAGACAAGATCTTGTGTCTCAGCTTCACACAAATCCTCCAGATCATCAGCCCAGTCATCGGTCAGCGCAGCTGCAACAAGGGCCAGGGCTAAGGCTGAAGCGGCAAAAATTAAAGTATCCTTTGCTGAAAAAGAGGCAGCTATGATGAAAGAGAAGGCTTCAATAGAGGCAAGTCTTCATGTGTTAAAGCAAGAGAAAGAAGCTACTGCGGCATCAACAGAGGCAGCTATATACGAAGCGGCCGCAGCAGAGTTCGAACAAAGCAAAAGTCACACTCTCAGTGAGTTACAGGATTTAACTCTTGATGATCCAATGAAACGCACCAAAAACTATGTAGCAACACAGCCATTCGACACACATGCTCCACAGGAGCTACAGGTGCCTAGTCCACTGCCACCCACTGTTCACCATAGACTAGTGAATACCCAACCTTCAATCAATAAGGCACAAGATTCACTGTATGAATCTTTTACTGAAGAAATTGGACACATAGCTGCACCTACTGAACGCCATGTTCCTCGCTCTTCTCCAGAGCCATTTGTGCCAAAGCAGAAATACTCGCCTCCAACATCACAAACACATGTCTTAGCCCAGTATCTCATGAGGAAAGAGATGGTGAGCTCTGGACTTCTTGCCTTTGATGATTGCCCAGAGAATTACTGGGCATGGAAAGCCTCTTTCCTAGCAGCTACGAAGGAGCTAAACCTATCTGAGCAGGAAGAACTCAACCTACTGGTCAAGTGGTTAGGGCCCAAGTCATCACTTCAAGCCATGCGGATTAGAGCTGTGCATGTACATAATCCCAGACAAGGTGTGTGCATGGTATGGGAGCGCTTGGAGGAAACTTACGGAAGTCCAGAGGTGATTGAAAATGCTCTGCTGAAGAAACTAGATGCCTTCCCAGCTATCTCTAACAAAGACACACACAAGCTCAGAGAGTTAGGCGACTTGTTAAAAGAGCTACAAGCTGCAAAGGCTGAAGGATTCTTGCCTGGACTTATGTACCTCGACACAGCTAGAGGGGTGAATCCAATTGTTGAAAAGCTACCCTTCTCCATGCGGGAACGCTGGATCACACAGGGTTCCAAATTTAAGGAGTGTTATCACGTACCTTTCCCACCATTCAGTTACTTTGTTGATTTCGTATGCTCCCAAGCTAAGACCCGCAATGACCCCAGTTTTGCATTCAACTTTTCCTCCATCCCCAGTCAATCCAGAGGTGAAAGGGAACAAAAACACATGCAAAAATCATTTGTCACAGTTAGGAAAACTGATGTTACAGCCACAGTTGGTGCATCGCAGGATAGCACAGCTGTGAAGAAAAACGAACCGGACAAAGAATGTCCTATACATAACAAACCTCACCCGCTGTCAAAATGCCGTGGATTCCGAGGGAGACACCTTGATGAGAGAAAAGCATTCTTGAAAGAAAATTCAATTTGCTTTCGATGTTGTGCCAGCACCAAACACATGGCTAAAGATTGCAAAACCACGATACAATGCAGAGAGTGCGAAAGTGACAAACATACCTCCGCGATGCATCCTGGTCCAGCTCCGTGGTCATCTGGTGGGCAAGCTAGACACTCAACTGGGAGCGAGCAAAGCGGGGAGCAAAGTAGGGAGAATGAAGATTCTGTATGCCCTGTTGTCACTTCCAAGTGTACGGAGATATGTGGCGACGCACCACGGCCTAAGTCCTGTTCAAAAATCTGCTTGGTTAAGGTGTATCATGCCGACAATCCAAGTAAGCCTCAAAGAGTGTACGCAATACTCGATGACCAAAGTAACCGGTCTTTAGTGAAGTCGGAATTCTTCAATCTGTTGGGCATTAACGGCACCACATCCCCATACACGCTAAAGACATGCTCTGGCAGAATCGAGACTGCGGGGAGGAAAGCAAGCAACATCATCGTGGAATCTCTTGATCAGAAAACCAAGGTTACACTTCCCACCCTGTTAGAGTGTAATCACTTGCCTGACGACCGATGAGAAATTCCAACACCTGAGTGCACCCAATATTTCCCTCACCTCAGACCAGTGGCTGATAAGATCCCACCGCTTGACCACAGTGCACCCATTCTTCTGCTGCTGGGCAGGGACATTCTGAGCTTGCACAAGGTACGTGAGCAGCGCAACGGGCCACACAATTCGCCATACGCGCAGCGTCTTGACCTCGGCTGGGTCATAGTAGGGGAGATGTGTTTGGGTGGTGCTCACAAGACTGAGGAAGTCAATGCCTACAAGACACAGGTCCTTCAAAACGGACGCTCTTCCTTTCTTAAGCCATGCACTAACAGCATCCACATAAAGGAGAAGCCCGAGGGACTGACTCAGTGCGAGCCTCAGTCGCCCTCACAAGCCTTTCAAAAGACAAGTAGGGCTGGTCTTGGAGACGGAGTGTTTCAGAAAACACCTGAAGATAACAAACCAGCCATGTCAGTGGATGACAGCGACTTTCTGAGAATAATGGAAAAGGAGGTGTATATGGACAATGAAAACCACTGGGTTGCACCCTTACCTTTTCGTTCTCCTCGTAAGCCCCTTCCCAATAACAGAGAGCAGGCCTCTCAAAGGCTCCATTCTCTCCAGCGTTCATTCAGAAAGAAGCCTGAAATGAAACGGCACTTCTTTGAGTTTATGCAGAAGGTAATCAACAATCACCAGGCAGAGCCAGCTCCTCAACTACAGCCAGAGCAGGAATGCTGGTATTTACCGACCTTTGGCGTTTACCACCCCCAGAAGCCAGGGAAAATAAGGGTTGTTTTTGACTCTAGCGCTGAGTACAACGGAACGTCATTGAATGATGTGCTTCTTAGTGGACCCAACCTAAACAATACACTAATTGGTGTTCTACTAAGGTTCAGAAGAGATCAAATTGCTGTCACCGCCGATGTAGAGCAAATGTTCTATGGGTTCAAGGTCAGAGAGGACCATCGCCATTTCCTCCGATTTCTGTGGCACAAAGATAATGATCCGGACAAGGAGATCATAGACTACTGGATGACCGTGCATGTGTTTGGCAACAGCCCATCACCAGCAGTGGCAACATATGGGCTGAGGAAGGCTGCAGAGCAAGGAGAGGCAGAACATGGCAGTGATGCAAAGGAGTTTGTCTTCAGGAACTTCTATGTTGACGATGGACTCACATCACTGGCCAAGGAGGACGAGGTTATCAGTCTCCTACAGCGAACCAAAACTCTGCTGGCGGAGTCCAACTTAAACCTGCACAAGATAGCTTCCAATAGCCCAAGGGTCATGGAGGCCTTTCCTGTTGAAGAACGAGCAAGTGACCTTAAAGATCTAGACCTTGGAGCAGACCCCTTGCCCTTGCAGAGAAGTTTAGGTTTGAACTGGGAACTCCAGACAGATATTTTCACCTTCAGAGTCTCAAGAGACATCAAACCATTCACTCGGAGAGGTATGCTGTCCACCATCAACAGTCTTTATGACCCACTTGGATTCGCATCTCCCATCACCGTCCAAGGCAAAGCACTGGTGAGAGACATAACTGCAGAACAGTACGAGTGGGACATGCCCCTCCCACCAGAGAAAGAGATGCAGTGGAAAGCATGGATCAACTCCTTAACAGACCTGGAGCAGGTTTGCATACGGAGATCATACCTTCCAGTCTCTGTATCATGCTGTACATGGATAGAACTCTGTGTTTTTGCAGATGCCTCGACTCTGGCAATAGCTGCTGTAGCTTACCTGCGTGCCCTGGATTCTGAAGGAAGATGGCATGTAGGATTTGTTATGGGCAAATCAAAACTCGCTCCTTACCCCATGCACACCATTCCGCGCCTAGAGTTGTGCGCAGCAGTCTTGGCTGTTGAGCTGGCTGAAGTGATCCAATCTGAAATTGATATAGAGCTACATGCAGTCAGATTCTTCACAGATAGTCGCGTTGTACTAGGCTACATACACAACAGTTCACGAAGGTTCCATACCTATGTAGCTAACCGAGTAGCTCGTATTCGTGGATCTACTGAGCCGAAACAGTGGCAGTACGTCTTGACTGACCACAATCCTGCAGACCAGGGAACCAGGCCATTCCCGGCATCTCACCTCTCATCGTCCAGTTGGTTGCTCGGCCCCCCATTTCTCAGTCAGTTGGCCACTGACCACAATGACAAAGCTGAAACGTTTGAGCTTGTTGACGCAGACTCAGACAAAGAAGTTCGACCCCAAGTGACCTGTCTTGTAACCAAGGTCGCGGAACAGGCTCTCGGTGCATCAAGATTTGAACGCTTCTCTTCTTGGAAGAGTCTTGTAGAGGGCATGGCAACTCTCATTCATGTAGCCAAGTCATTCTCAGGAGTGAAGAACGGTGACGGTTGCAAGGGATGGCATCAATGTAGTCAGCTGCTCAGCACAGAGCGTTCTCAAGCGAGACGAGTGTGTTCAAGGCTGTGCAAGAGGATGCTTACAAAGAGGAGCGGAAATGTTTGACGCAGGGTACCAAAGTGCACCGAAAAGTCCCCTTGCCAAGCTTGATCCCTTCATCGACGATAGCGGACTGCTTCGAATTGGAGGTCGGATACGCAGGGCAGACTTAGAAGATCAAGAAAAACACCCACTCATCCTACCAGCCAGTCATCATGTGACTACACTTCTGGTCCGACATTATCACGACAAGGTAGCCCACCAGGGTCGCCACTTCACAGAGGGTGCATTGCGCACTGCTGGTATTTGGATAATAGGTGGGAGAAGACTCATCTCCAGCACCATATACAAATGTGTCACCTGTAGGAAGTTGAGAGGAAAGAGAGAAGTGCAGAAAATGTCTGATCTGCCAGCAGACAGGCTGGCAACAGATCCACCCTTCACTCATGTGGGACTTGACGTTTTTCGGCCCATGGACTGTCATCACGCGGCGGACTCGAGGTGGAGCTGCTGAGAGGCAAGAGGTGGGCAGTCATTTTTGCTTGTTTAAGTACAAGAGCAGTGCACCTTGAGGTTATTGAATCCATGTCGACCTCGAGCTTCATCAACGCCATGAGGCGCTTTCTAGCCATTCGTGGACCTGTCAAGCACTTACGGTCGGATAGGGGCACAAATTTTATAGGTGCATGTCGAGAATTGCAAATTAATACAGACGACCCTGAAATCAAGACCCACTTACAAGAGCAAGGATGTACATGGACCTTCAATGCTCCCCATTCCTCACACATGGGAGGAGCTTGGGAAAGATTAATAGGAGTGGCAAGGCGCATCTTGGATGGACTGCTACTGAAGGGTAGTGCAACCAGATTGACTCATGAAGTCCTGTCAACCTTGATGGCTGAGGTTATGGCCATAATGAATGCTCGTCCTCTGGTCCCAATTTCCTACGATGTAGAGGTACCTGAAATGCTCTCACCTGCCACACTGCTTACCCAGAAAGCAAGTGTTAATCCTGCACCCCTGGGAGACTTCGAGTTGGATCATCTCTGCAAGGTACAGTGGCGCCAGGTCCAGAACTTGGCGGACTCCTTCTGGAAGAGATGGCGATCGGAGTATCTGGCAACACTTCAACCACGGAGGAAGTGGACTTTGGAGAAGCCTGACCTCAAGGAAGGTGACATTGTTTTGATAAAGGACAGTCAAGCAAACCGTAATATGTGGCCTCTGGGACGAATAGTTAAGGCCATTGCTAGTTCAGACAACAAAGTTCGTAAGGTAATAGTGAAGACTCTTAGCCAAGGACTACTTAAAGAGTACCTTAGACCTGTTAATGATATTATTTTACTTATGCGGGAGAAGAAAGGGTAAATTGTGGTATACATGTATACCAAGCGGGGAGTGTGCTGACTCTTGTCAGTAAGTATTTGGCGCCCCTAGTGGTGCTCTGAGTTACTACATCTGTTTTTAGTCCTGCCTTTTCATGTTACGTGTCAGTAGTGGTCCAAGCATTAGACCTGCAAGCACCCAGTAAAAGTGCTCCTCCACAGACAGTCAGTTGTTGAGCCTTGAAGTGGAACCAACAGTGAGTTTTTGTTGCTGTTTGACATTTAAGTTGTTAATTGGTAGTATAATGTTGGAATTTATGTTTGACATGCTTGAATTATGTTGAAACAAACACTGCTAATCGGAATGCTAACCGGGAAGCTAATCATTAGCAATACCTCAGCTAGACTGCTGACTCATCTGGTTCATTGTTAAGCCTTCGTGCTAATGCTTTGTTTGTGTGGGAAACGATGCTATTTGCTGCATTTACGTTGCTAATACTTACCTGTGCACACAGTTAATGTAAAACAAAGATGTTAACTTCAGTTATATTATACTTACCTGATTTACAATCTGTAGAGGAAGAAAATTGTGGACAATCTGTTTTATTTCGATTGAGTCATGGTATGTATTTGTGTTTCATTGTGTTTCAGTTTTACGGAAAAAAGAAAGAATAAAGAAAGAAATGAGAAGAGAAATCAAATATACCAACAAACTTCAGTAAACGCTGTCACGCAATCACACTGGAGTCAAGCCTACTGGGTCTTTCTTCTTTTTGTTCGCTATCTGTCAGCATAATGCGGCCTATGTGTTATCAGGACAGAATACACGCATTTCTCTCTCGTTCGTTTCTCTCGAACTTTCATATATATATCAATATAGTGCCAAACGCGCGAGGAGAGCGGAGACACAGGATTACTATCGTAACAACACATCATCAGTATGGTAAAACTAACCTGTCTCACGACGGTCTAAACCCAGCTCACGTTCCCTTAGTGAGTGAACAATCCAACACTTGGTGAATTCTGCTTCACAATGATAGGAAGAACCGACATCGAAGGATCAAAAAGCGACGTCGACACGGCGCAAGGCTGCGCTTACACCGGGGCTGCGGGCACGGGATGGAACCGCGGCGCCGTGCCTCCCCCTCCTGCCGAGCACGCGGTGATTTAATCCTGGTCTGGTCCCGGTTTGGTCCGGGTCTGGACCTGGTCCGGTCCTGGTCTAGACCTGGTTTAGACCTGGTCTAGGCCTGGTTTAGTTATGGTCTAGACCTGGAAGTCACATAGAACCAGAGCCCGCCCCGAGCGAGACCCCGCGGTCTTGCCCGCTGATAGAGCACCTTTCTCGGCCTCTTAGCTCACAGTGTCAGCCCCCCGGCTCTGGAGGTCAGATAGAACCAGAGCCCGCCCCGCCCCGCTCTTATTCTCGCTGAAAGAGCGTCTTTCTTGGCCTCTTAGCTCTAGCGCGGAACGCGCAAGGAGCGCGGAGACACGAGCAACGCGCTCATCCAACGGCACTGCCATGTCCCGGGATAATCCTGGTTTAGACCTGGTCTAGTCCCAGTTTAGTCCAGGTCTAGGTCCAGGTTTATTCCACGTTTAGTCCTGGGTCCACAGTCTCTTAGCCAATCAGGACGCAGAACACAAATGTTACACTATAAAAAAAAATGTACACTATAAAAAAAACCCCTTGGAATGGATCAGGCCTTTTCCATTGAAATAGCTTCTCAACTTACGAAAAATTCACGTTACGAAACCACTTCTGGAACTAATACATTTCGTAAGGTGAGGTACCACTGTATTTTGCAGAAGTAAATAGATGATAGTATAGCTAGATAACAATAGCATTGAAACCAAACCATAAATCAGAATTTCCATCCAAAAAATATTCTAAATGTACAATAATTCATCCATCCATCCATTTTCTTACGCTTATCCATGACCGGGTCGCGGGGGCAACAGTCTAAGCAGGGATGCCCAGACTTCCTTCACCCCAGACACTTCCTCCAGCTCCTCCGGGGGGACCCCAAGGCGTTCCCAGGCCAGCCGGGAGACATAGTCCCTCCAGCGTGTCCTGGGGCCTCCTCCCGGTGGGACATGCCCGAAACACCTCCCGAGGGAGGCGTCCAGGAGACATCCGGAACAGATGCCCAAGCCACCTCAGCTGGCTCCTCTCGACGTGACGCAACGGCTCTACTCCAAGCTCCTCCCGTGTGACTGAGCTCCTCACCCTATCTCTAAGGGTGCGCCCAGCCACTCTGCGCAGGAAATGTACAATAATATATGGTTCAAATACTATGAGCTGACATGAAAGAATGCAACACAAAGTAGTTGATTCATAGAAGATAAACCCTAGTCATTATAATACATGTCCTGCAGTCCTGCCTAGTTTTATTTCCAAGTGTGTGCACTTTTGACCTATGTATTTGAGGAACTTTCTCCCCTCTGCCTCCTCTTATCACTAACACATGTCCAGTACTTGTGCAGTATTACCACTCGGCTGGAAGTCTCGGGTGTGTATTCATGAGATTTCTACAAACACAGTGTGCTTTGGGCCTTAGAGGGGTAACAGTCACGTATGGTTAGACTCCTAAGCAGCTCTAGAGAGAAGTCATTAGAAAACCACTCTGATCACCATTCTCTGAGGCTGAGTCCACAATGATGCATTTTAATGTCAGCCCAGCTCCAGAGGATATAGGCCTGATCCTGGTATTGTAATGCAGATGGTGAGTTGAAGATATGGCACAACTGAACATGGTTACAGCTATTCTGGTAGGTATTCCGTCATGTATGCAATTACATTTGTTTTACTTGTATTTATTTTGTTTATTTATGAGACAAAGACAGTGCACAACCTTAACAGGTGAGATACATTGTGCCAGGTTGTAGCAGTAGAGCTAACTTCTACCTGTAGTCCCTGGTGCATGTTTTTTAGATTTGATGGGGGAAGCCAGTGGTGAAAGTAAAGCGGTGCGCACCGGAACGCAGCACCGGTATAAAATTCACAGCCGGTATGCAGCACCGCTAAGAGAATATGGTTAATGGTGGCCAAAACCCACATTTGAAAAAAAAAAGTAAGGTGCACTATTTAAGATGCGTGAAAAGTCCCTCAGTCGTCCAGGTAGAATCCATGATAAAAGGAGTGAGGTTCAGATCTTAGCCAGAATTGGTTTGAGAGGGGAGTTAAAGAGGCTATTTTTGTCAAAAAAGAGAATCCTTCTCTGAACAGAAATGGTGGAGTCAGACATAATTTGTCTCCCATCTATAATTCCATTCTTAAGCCTAGATCAAGCAAACAGGGGAACAATAGGGCTAGCCAGGTCAGGGCCAGAGGTGTGAAAAACAGCCGTAGGGGTGAATAGGGATCGTTATCTAGACGCCAGAGAAACAAAAGACGGAAACCAATGAGATAGTTTCGGAAAGTAGTTAGCTAGTTAGCTCCTCCCTGCAGCAAGATATAAGCAAGTGTCTTACCAGCATTCTAATTAGAGCTGACGAAGCCTCTCGGATGAGCGGCGAAACGTTTTCAACCAAACATACTTTGTCCAGTTGACAAATTGAACTTCTCCTTTTATCGTGCACTATTTAAGTAGAAAACACAAGCGACCACCCTATGCTGGTTAGCTCAATTGGTAAGTCACTGATTTCCCCCCCCGGAGGTTGTGAGTTCAAATCCCCCCCGGCAAGAGAGGGTTTATGCTGAGTCAGCACTATAGTTAAATTTTAAGGTGTAAAACGTAAAAAAAAAAAAAAAAGGTAAAACGAGTGTTTAAAAAAAAAAAAAACAACAACAACGGTAAAGTGACACTGGACATTATAGCACCTGTAAGAAATGAAAACTACTTTCACCACTGGGGGAAACCCACCCAGACATAGGGAGAACATGCAAACTCCACACATAAACCCGAGGATCCAATCTGGAACCTTCTTGCTGTGAAGCATGAGTGCTAGCCACTCAGCCACAGCGCTGCCAAAAAAGCCTTAAAAAAGGCACTGTGGTTACACCTGTTTGCGGAAAGTTTTATGTCATACTATGGAACATTTCTTACAAAGCAATGACATCTTCACGTAAACAAACAACTGGGGAATCCTGTACAAGCAAAGTTACATAGTACATCTTTAATTAGATAATAATAATAATAATAATAATAATAATAATAATAATAATAATAATAATAATAATAATAATAATAATAATAATAATAATAAAACAAGTATAAAAATGAAAACTATGTGATTAAAACAACTTATTCACACTGCAAAAAGCAAGACCCAGGTACCCTTAAAACTGACTCAGGATACTTGTTTCAGTTTAAAATAGCTATATATTGACAAAACCATGAAATTATTCTCTTAACATTAAGCAGTTATAACACAATAATTTGTTTTTTAAATGTGTACATGTACTATAACCTAGAACAGGGGTCGGCAACCCGCGGCTCCGGAGCCGCATGCGGCTCTTTGATCCCTCTGATGCGGCTCAGTACAGTGGTCCCTCGTTTATCATGGGGGTTATGTTGTAGAAATAACCCACGATAGGCAAAATCCGTGAAGTAGTCAGCTTTATATTGCGTGTATAAATATGCGTGTATTTCACAGTTCCTCTGACCGAGGCGCCTGGCGCCGCTGCACTGTTGCGGGTTTTGTTGGGGAGAAAACTTGCAAACATACAGCACTTCAGAGCAGTGACGGACTGGGATCATCGGCCCTGGCAATTTACACCTACAAGCGGCCCCGGCCCGTAGTCTGTGGAACAGGGGGAAGGGGTTCTACAGCTCTGCACCAAACACAGAACTGTAGTGAGAACGCATCCGTGCGCTCTCAGGACTGGTTCCGCCGCCTGGACTCAATTTGTTATGCGGAAACACTGCCACAAGAAGTGTGCGCGCGGACACGTGGTCAAATCCGTAATAGAGCACGGCCTCGGCCCTTCTGGCATGTGCTCAAATGCCAGACCGCTCAGTCCTCACTGCTTCAGAGTCACACTGCTCGTGATCGAACATTTAAATAAATTTGGCAAACTGACCGCATTCTGTAGCCGACAGCAGACACGGAGGAGAATGACTGACGGATCGGCAAAGGTCTACAGTCCTTTAGCCAATCAGGATGCAGAACACAATACGTGTTGATACACTATAAAAAAAATCAGCGAAACAGCGAGGGACTACTGTATTTAATTAAAATGTGTTTTATTTTAGTTTGTTCATATTCAAAATGTAATTCTATGGCACAAAGGTAAAAAAAAAAAAGCAGAACTCACTGAATCTCCTGCTCCCCTGATACTTTTTGAACATTACCCTCTTAATATATTCCTGGAGGTTCTGTGTACACCAGCATGTGTGGGTGGTTTTAATGTAGATCAGTTAAAGTGGAGAGAGCGTATATGGGGCTATGGAACAAAGAACTGCTGTCACCACTTAAGATAATTATTACTGTGTACTATGGACTATGTACTATGTAACTTTTTGGTTGGGGGTCCATCACCTGCTTGTTTCTATGAATCTGTCATTGTGCTGCCTCGAATGTTCCACAATATGACATTAAACAGCTCTAACTTACCTTACATTTATTCAATTACAGGTGGTTTTATAGCTCAAAAACCCAGAAAAACAGGCATTCTGACTATGAGCGGGGTTGCAGCTCCATAGAGCTGACCTGTAACGGTCTGGTTCAGTCTTCATGAAGATAGAAAGGTTTAATACCATACTGTGAAACATTTCAGATGAAGCAATAACATCTCCATGGTGAAAAGCATTTGTTAGACCCTCCACAGTGCACCTTTAAGAACCCCAGTGCTAACACACATTCAAATTCTTCAAGTGAAACAGCTGTCATATTGAGTTACATGTATTCACTTTCAATATTTCATTTGGGGTTTACGCATATGTGCAAATCTCTCTTGGTTTTGTTTTGCAGTGTTGACTCAAGGCAGTGTGAAGTGTGGTCCATCACGTTGTCAAAATGAGTTTAGGAACAGAACTAAGACTTGGACATGTGACAGTGTTGATGGGTTTGGCTTCGATGTTCCCCTGGGGTTCTGCACAGGATTTGACAGCGGATAGTAGTGCACAGCAACAGTAGCTCAACAGAAAGGGAGCAAGATCTGTGTTGTCATGCCTTGCTAAGTTTGAGATATAGGCAAGAAATTCAGTAGTGTTTCATAGTCAAGTTTGATAGAAAGTGTCTGAAAATGTATTGTTTTGGTCATTTATCAGTCTGGCTGGAGAAAGTACCTAAAACTGCACAATTAAGAATAAGAATAATACACTGGACTTATATAGCGCTATAGACACTCGAAGGTGCTTTACAAACAATAAGGAAACAGTAGACAATGATGTTGGAAATCATGAGGTGAATGTCAGATTGAACAAGTCCAAGTTCCTGATGGGTTTTGGGAGTGAGCTCCAGACATAGATGGTTTATATAAATGGACATAGCTAACCTGCTCCAATTGACTTTATGTTGAACAGTTGTCACCTCTCTCTCTGTAACTGCTGCCATGAGCCTCGTTATTTAGGTCTTAAACTGTATTAAACCGCTCTACATGATCCTGGTGTTTTTATTTTGCTATTTTGTCCATTCATAAATTACTTAGCCTCATGAGCTTCATTTGACTGGAGCTGAATGCTATAGGTGACACAGACTCACTTAGTTGAGTTCACTTCTTTATACAGTCTATGGTTCCAGAGTGCAGGGCGGTGGCAGCGAAGGCTCATTCCCCCAAGGTTCTGTGCTTTGTTCTGATGAGAGGAGTGAGGAGGTCAGTGTCAGTTGATCTGAGTTGGCGGCTGGGTCAGAGCTGAGGTCCGTGAGATAGGGAGTTGGCCAGGTTATACAGGGACTTGTAAGTGATGAGGAGGACCTTGTATTGGATGGAGTATTGCATGAAGAGTTGGAGTTGTTTAAGGACAGGTGTGATGGTGTGGGTTAGGAGGTGGGCGGCAGAGTCCTGGATGTATTGTAGTTTGTAGATGTGGGTGGATGGGAGCTTGTATTCCACTAGTCAAATGAAGGTGATTGTGACCAAGACGGGTAGAGCGGCTGGATTGCAGTGAGTTCCACAAACAGATACGGGAGGCAGGGTTAACGTGGTCCACAGTTTTTAATGTTTTTTTTCAGTTTGCACAAAAAATATAAAGTGCTCACGTGCAAAGTGCAGTGCAAAATAAATTAAGGTGCAAGGAGGATAGGAGCGTGGCTCTTCTCCAGCAGCAGAGCAATCAATGATAGGATACAGGTGGCTTAAATACTGCTGGGTAAAACCATAAAAACTCCAAGGGGTGTATAACTAACATTAGCTGTTTAAAACTAAGTTAAAATCCTCCAATAAAATACCCATCATCAAATAAACCATATAAAACCCACATACAAAAATAAACTCTTAGAAACCAAACACCTAATAAAGTATAAAATGAATAAACCAAATTAAAATAGGTGGCATTTCCTCCCCCCGATGTCCGCTGTCTTGAGCTGGCCCGGAACTCTTAAATGGTGTCTGGTCCCCCGGGGAATCTTTTGGCCAGACACCTGGACATGAGACACAGGTAAGTAAAACCACAACTCAACCCACGCATACCACTTTCACACTTTAAAATATCCACATCCCACACACGCAAACACACACAAGACACAACTAATTTAAAAAGTGGCACATATTGCACATTGATTGTTGTTGTTTGTCTCCACAGACCGGCGGCCACCATTACCGGAAGTACCTGCCCGACCGGACTCCGTGACAAACGCTAAAAATGTTTCCAATAAATACTTTAAAACAATACAAATGTGTGCAATCTTATATGTGCAAATTAGCGTATCTTGTAAGTGCTCTGTGCTCTAAAGGTGCAATGTAAATATATATAAAGTGCAAAGTCTATGAAAGTGCATGTGTGGATACTCATTCCGTAACGAACGGCCTGTTCGTTACAGTGATGAATGCAATTGTTTTTCAGATTCAAGAATGTGATGACTGGGAGAACATTAATTAAGAGTTATCTTTGACCTCAGGCCGCAGCAGAAGACATTGGCGATGAAGGATGTGGCAGATTAGATGTGACACATTCAGGAGATGTCTAGCGGTAGCGGTGAGGATGTGGAGAGTGAAGGGGACGATGAGATGATGAGACGGTGCTGGCGAAGAGGTTGGGCACGGAACAAAGCAAATCGGCTGTGCATCTGTGATGGGGGTTTAAAGTGGGCAGGCTGGGCACTGATTGGGTGAGGAGGAGGTGCTAGTGGAGGAGGAGTAATAGGAGTGAGGCGATGAAGGCTGAGGAGCAAGTAAACTCTAGAGAAGTAGTTAGGTAGACAGGGGCACAGTTAGGTCTTCCAATCTGAATTTACGCTAGCTCCAATTTCACTGCATCATTTTATGCATGTCCTCTATTCTATCGTATTTTTTATTGTAATGATTTGTGATTTATGTCAATGGCAGCCCTTAAAAATGAGCAATTTTACTCCCAATCTCCATTAAATTAAATGAATAATCCTTCATGGTAGGTTCATGACCACGGAACTAGATCAAGATTGGGTTTGTCCTGGCAGGAAGCATTAAGGATGGGTCAAATGCAGGGGATAACTGCGTAACATTTCTAGTGGAGGATCCACCACCTACTTGTCTCCATGGGAAATGTTATTACTTTGTCTAGGTAAACCTATCTATCACTAGGGAGACAAGCAGGTTGCAGGACTACGCTACATTACAGTTCAGATCTGTGGAGAGTCGCCCCTTTTCACAGAAGCAATTATTGTATTTTTGAGCAATATAAAAAACATTATGAATAAATGCTAGATGGATGTGTTTAATGTCATACCTTGGAACATTTCGGGCAAAGAATGACATGACATGAAAAGTTGCTCAATGCACCTTTAAGTATACCTCAACCCAAACTTTTCTCCATTTCTCCATTCTCCATTCATTCATCCAGATTTACTTCCTCCTTCATGCTCCATCAGTGAGACATATTTGTGTGTGGTTAAAATCATACTCTGTTACAGTGGGCCTCAGAACAAGTGTATGGTCTGTATATTTTTCAAATGTTGCAATTAAAATTACAGTTCCAAATGCAAATTTATACATCATTGCATATGCCAGTGTTGAGTCTCTGGTTCAACAGTAAAGACACAGACAGAATGTCATAACATCTGTTTGATTTAATATCCATAAACCTGTTCTCCCATTTTTGTCCTCCTTTGACTCATGAGTTATAGCTGCATAATTCCATGAAAAAGCCTTCCAGGACAATACCTGTACATCTATATTTGATCATAACCGTGAACCTTATGATTTATTTCCTTCATGAAAATAATTATACAATGATTGGTGTTTTGTAAAGAACCTTTTTCTCTTCCAGGTCTGTCCCAGAACAGAAGAGAATGTCCAGTGAGTGCTTATAGGGGGCAATATGGCTGCACACTGATTTTTATTGGTCCAATAACTATGCGGTTTCATAAGAGTGATCTATCCACTGGCCCAAAGGTTACAGCACATCCATATATCATGGTCCTGCTCCTGCATTGGTGCTGTGTAATTGCGTTGCTGCTGGCTTAATTGTGGAGGTGTATGCAAAGATCATTTGGAAATGATCCATCTCTTAGTATTGTAATAATGAGTTTCCGATGGTTGGCTGGGCGCACTGCTCTCAGGTTCCCCACAGAGGGAGCTGGTGAACCTTAGCGCTGCTCTGTGTAGTGAGGCGTAGCAGAGTGCCGATCTGGGGACTGGAGTTTAGATTGTTTATGTGAATGTGTGAATGTCAGACTCTTAATCAAATACTTTTATCTAGAAGTGTGCTCTTGTTTACAAGTTTGCAGTGCAGGATATTCCACTTCATAAATTTATTCTATTTAACTTCTTACTGCACTCAGTCTGGTATATATAAATATATCAATATAAAACCCTCTATCTGGCAGAAGAAGTCTCTCCCATCTTCAAAAAACCTCAACTAACATCAAGTTGCATTCTACAAGATCCATCTACATTTTCTTTGGCTTTCCTCTAGGTCTCCATGACAGCTCCGACCTCATTGTCCTTCTATAAACTCATGTTCATTGATGTGCTCTTCAAAACAATGTATTTCCTGTCAGCCTTGATCAGAAACAAAAGAAAACCCCAATCTGCATCAGCTCTAATACATCCAGCTCTAAAACTGAACATTAAAGCTACCATCTGCAAGTTTATTAGACTTTTTTTTTTTTTTCATGAAATCTGTTCCCCCTCTGCTCAGCTGGCTTTTGTTCAGTCTCACCTGTGATCTCTGGTCTTCTTCTGTCAGGCTAAAGCTGGCACACTATCAGACAGAAGCAGGGACGTGCACAGGAATTTTGAGGGGCAGTTGCTCTGACCTGAAGAAAGGGCAAACCAACCCCCTCATAACCAATCACAGGCAATATGAAGCGTCTGGAAGAGGCTTGTGGCTGCTCCTCGTCTTAAATGTAATGTAATTATGAAAAATTGCCAGAGGTAGGCTAAAATTTAAGTCTGATTAATTAATGTACACAGTATCATCTCATCTTTATCACAATGCAATGTCCCTGTCTCACCTGTTGGTTGGCTTTTTCTTAGCCAACCCTGCTCCCCTTTCCCGCTTAGTTTGCCTACCATAATATTAGCAGTCTATTTAAATAATGAGTTGCTTGTCTGCAGGGTAGTTAGCTGTCTGATTATTTAGGCTAAACGTGGCAAACTGAACATGTATTTATGAACATTTTTATTCAATTCATAAACCTTCATGGTGATCATTTGTTTTACATCTCAATCTCACCTTTTAAGACAGCCGCGACAATCTTTCCACGTGCAGGCTCGGGTCAGGTGCCGGTCATGTGTATCAGCAGCGGGCACTGATACGAAGCCTGGGAAGGCGCTGTAAAGCATGCAGCATGGCACGCCGCTGGGGGAGGTGGAGGCGGGCTCACGGAGCTCTGGTGACTGCCGCTCATGAACCGGTCCGGCTTGCGGGCATCCCACTCCCCCTTTTACTTTCACTCTCAGTGTCCGAATTGAAGTGAATGAGGCTGCTTTTATTTTAGGAAAAATGTTTTCAGTGGCAATTTTTGAACAATTTATTATTATTATGCAACCCCCCTGTGCACGTCCCTGGACAGAAGTAACATGGATAGCATCTAGTGATGAAGTGTGAGAATACAGGTGTGCGCCGGCCACTCTAATTATAGATGGTAGCTTTAAAGGTCCCATGACATGGTACTTCTTGATGCTTTTATATGGCTCCTTAATGGTTCCCTAATACTGTAAATGAATCCTTCTTCAAAATCAACACTCAGTGCATGAGAAAGACACATGTACACAGTCAGAGTCAGAAAGTCTCTCTCTGAACAACTCATTCTGGGCCTTGTTGCTTGAATGCAAATGAGAAGGACACAGATAGGTGTAGGAGCGGGTGGGGGGGGCAAATGCGCCCGCTGGTTCCGCTGCGCTGTACACTGTCTCCCACTTCCGCGTTTTAAGTATGGGGGAAGAAAGGAGAGGAATTTCAATGAAAAAAACACATTTTCACAGAAAATAAAATTAAACCACTGCTGTTTCAGAGGTCCAGAGGGTCGGGTAAAGGACTTCCGAGCCTAGAAACACTCGCACGTGCCTCCAGGCAAATAAAAAAAACGCATTTCGCATTGCGTAGCTCCTTCGCGGTCCAAACTCTCTGGGCGTGATTTCCAGAGACAGGGGGTGGACATCCAGACGGTGGTGGAACTGCATTTGCATTTCTTTTTTCGATGTTACGTAACAAAGGTGCCTTGTTCAGAATCGCCTGTTTGAGCTGTGTTTTTTTCAAACGCAGAAAAGGATCGCAAATGCTCAGTTTACACATTTCGCAACTTTTAGCCATTGGGGGGGCCTAAACAGGGTAGGGAAGCTCACATTAACGTTCAAAAACCTCAGAAAGTGAACATTTCATGCCATGGGACCTTTAAAGTTGGGGTACCTGATTTTGCATGAAAGGAAGAACTAGACCTACCTACCACTTGTATTCACTTGTATTCATATTGTTAGAGAACAGAATAATCACTAATGTTATCATATCAAACTAGAAGAACAAGGTATCAAGGTGTGAAAGCACCTATCATGAGCCTGATATAAGGCAGTGTCCACCAGCACTCTGACCAAAACTGAATAAGCAGCTTGGATGAGCTGTGAAATAAAAAAAAAACAAAAAAACATTTGTTCAGTTGACAGAAATGGATTACTGACAGATTACACAAACATGGTATCAACATAGCATACAGATATCTCATGTAGTCTTCTGATATACACACAGGCCTTCAGTATGTCCTTCTTATTGACGCATTATTTAAAATTACCAGGGCTTGGATAGGCAATACCATGTGTGACAATTCTATGTATTGAACGTTCAAGTGTGACTGGCCATTGTGATTTATAATACACTTCTTCTGCATAAGACATCCAGACAGTCTCCTGCCTTTTCATTTATATTCTCTGCATGTGCAGATTTTTTGGTCACTAGCGCACTTTTCACAGCTTTTTCAGAAGCGAAAGAGAAGCACCATTAATGCACAGCCAATCAGCTCTCATCCCAAAGTGTCGTATAGTGACTCTTACAATTTGTGATCGGTGAAATATTTTACACCAAAAGATTGTGTTCATATGCTTATTATCTCACAAAATTATCCAGATGAAAATATATGTTGACATGATGTTTTCTTTTTTCAATATATATTTGCAAGTATTTCACAATATATTCAGAATTCATTCAGAATATTCAGAATAGTTTGTTTCTGACCTTGTAACCTCTTAAAAGTATTTAAAAGCACTGTCTTATTCAAACATCACGTCTCCACTGCACTGTGTCCTTACTTGGTCACAGTCAATGGGCCAATTTGCGATTTGCATGTTTTAAATGTCAGCCTGTAGTTATCTGCACTGTCAGAACTGACATTAAAGCAGCATTTAAAAATAGTTTAGCGCCCCCACACAGCAGAGGGTACAGTGCACAGTGTCTAAAAGTGTTTTCATTTTAAAGCATGGTTTTGTATCAAAGGGGGCGGGTGTCAAATGGTATTAAGACACACTCAAAATGTTTCATATAGAGACAGAAAAACAATAGAGCACTAAAAATCAGTTTACATTGAGAGTGCACCAGAGAATGCTTCTGTCTCTCAATCCTATAAACCTATATTTATATTGGGTTAAAGCTGTGCACAAAGGTAACACACTGACATTTTCATTGTGGCAAGTATTGACTTGTGAACAGTATACAACATAATTTCAGTGCTTCACAATTTTGATAACAATCAATCACAATTTGAATAAGAGTTCATTTTTAATATACTGTTCTCTGAAAATAGAGGTATAAAAAGGCAGATCAAAATATCCTGGACTAGCCTGGAATGTCTATAGCCATGCAGCATGTGAGAATCTTTGGGAGGTCTGCTTTAAGGTTCTTCTGATAGCGATTGGGTGTGAGGGTGGTGGGTCTTTGAGAATTTTCAGCTGAAATGTAAGCCTGGGCTACCTGCTTGTCTCCAACATTTTCTACAGTATTGCATTAAGCTTGGTATCCAAAGTTTTTAACAATTTCACCCCACCTCCTCTAAAGGAGTTTGTGAAAACAAATTCAACCCGAACAAGAGCAGATTCTAGAGGTGACTGCTCTGTGCTGTGCTTTCGGACAACTCTCTTTTGCTTATGTGGCAATCGAGGGCTAGACAAACTGGAATAATAGAAATTGTGTTGCAGCAAAGCCACCCCAAAACTAGTTTAGGGAAATAGAACCATCTGGTTAGCTCAACTGGTATGTCACTTGACTTTCACCCGGGGGTACCTGGGTTTGAAATCCTCCCCGGCAATGAGCAAGCCAGTGTGGGTCCTTTGGCAAGACCCTTCAAGGTACTGCCCCCCTGGATGCCTGAAAGATGAGCTTCCCACTGCTCCTGAAAAGGATCGGTCAAATGCAGAGAAATAATTTCCCTACGGGGATAAATAAAGGATGTCTTCTTCTAGAATCTAAGCATAAGGTACACAGGTAAGCATATCAAATGAGAGAACCGGGCTACATCATATACAGGGTCTTTATTTTAGTTTTAGTTTATGTTTTTTTTTTTTTTTTTTTTTTTTTCCCCTGGCGGCACGGTGGCTGAGTGGCTAGCACTCATGCTTCACAGCAAGAAGGTTCGGGTTGCCCGGGCCTTTCTGTGTGGAGACTGCATGTTCTCCCCGTGTTTGGGTGGGTTTCCTCCGGGTACTCCGGTTTCCCCCACCAACCTAAACATTCGCCATAGGTAAAATCCTCCAGCTTAGGGCCTGACCAAAGCATAAATAACAAAACAAAATCATGGGGATGGTCCCCGGGTCAAATATAGAAACAACTTCTCCTGTGCGAGATCAATAAAGGTCAATCTTCTAATCCTTGACCACTAAGGCGCTTTTGCTACAATTTTGTATGAAAAGCGCCTTATAAATGTTTGATTGATTGATTGATTGATTTATTTTACATATTAAAGGAAACATTTTTAATTTCATTAACAACAGCTACAACAATAAAAATTCTGGATCCAATCACTCACTGGTTCAGTTCATTGTAAAACAATTACCCACTTTTCCTTGCACGCACCCAGAGCTGGGCGCCGGCGCTCTACACAAACAGCGCCAGAGATGAGAAGAGACCCCAGTTCTCAAAGCATCAATCAAATGAACCGAAATGAATCAAAAGGATAAGACAGAACAAAACAGTGAACCAAAACAGAAGGCAGCAGAGGCGGCGTGCCCTGTGCCGCTGCTGACCACTGACACCTGAAAACATTAATGGGGAGTTACTGTAAATCCTATAGCACACTGGAACTAAGCCCAACTAAGAAACACGTACCGCTGGTGCAATAAGGCAAATGCATAGTTCCAGGGTTGATGGCTGGGAATCCACTTTACACAGCTCACTTTTTGGAGTTTAGGATGACTTGCGTGGAATGATTTGCTTCGTCCTTGGCACAATGCCAACTATACAAACATATTAATTGTTAGAGAACGCATGCTTGAAGTTGAAATTATATTTAGGATGCATTTACCTTGTCCTATTGTTGAAGGTGCACCAATAAAGGACATGGTACAGAGAATGCAGCTGAGCAGCGTGGCTACAAGGGACAGATGTGTGAGAATTTGGAAATTTCATGAATGAAGAGGTTGCACAGGGCGCTGCCTGTCACTGCAGAAGGCGCACTGCTCAAGGCTCAATGATACGGCCAAGCAGAGAAACTACAAAAACATGGACTGTGTGAGACGAGAACGCACGAAAATGTGACATGAAACTCAGTGTGGATTAATGATTTAGGAATTTGGATATTTTCATGAATAAGGGCTAAATGATTGGAATTTTACCTGGTCATAGAGGACACGGAGGGACCCAGAAATGCATGTGGGCAAAAAAGAAAGGGAGCTCTTATAAAGTCCACCAGCCAGCGCCGCATGGTGCCAGGTAAGCGCACCTACCTCATAGGCCTCAATAGCTGTCTTACCACACTTCCACAGGTCAGACATGGAACACAGTCCCTGCTCACCTATGACAGCTCTCAACACTGGCAGCATTTTTAAGCTTTAAAACAGTGGTTGTTCAATAGTCATATATGTCACCATTTGCTTTTATGTGACTGTTGCTGTAATTTTCCCTGTTCTGTAGACTGACATCAAACTGCCGAGGGGCTGAAGATGGAAATTAATAGCAATAATAATGCATCAGTTTCATATAGCGCTTTGCTGGACACTCAAAGACGCTTTACAGATTCATTCACTCCGCACTTTGTGGTGGTAAGCTACTATTGCAGCCACAGCTGCCCTAGAGCAGATTGATGGAAATGAGGCTGCCAATCTGCGCCATCGGCCCCTCCAACCACCATCATCACTCATGCACCACTTTCATACTAGACAATGTGAGTAAAGTGCCTTGCCTAAGGACACAACAACAGTATTTTTCAACTGGCCCCCCACTGTGGCACCTGATATTCCCAGCGGTCTCCCATCCAAGTACTAACCAGGCTTGGCCTTGCTAAGCTTCTGAGATCTGATGGGATCAGGCTTTCACAAGCCGGTATGGCCACAAAATTTGCCATGCTGACTGTAATCTTATTTCTAATCATATTTATATTTTATTTTAATTTTAAATTACAAATAAATAAAATAAGAAGAAATAAGATTGTACAGATACATTTAATTTAAGTTAATTCAAGTCAAATACATAACATCTTTAAGACTCCTCACAGAAAAGTTAAGTAGGTCAGGCTGCTCTTACTTACACAGTAATTTGCAACATTTAATATATTAAAAGGAAACCACTAGAAATGCTAAATTAGACCAGTTGAGCTAACCAGCCGGCTAAATAATGCAAAAGGTCTATAAAAGAGAAACACTTGTGTCTTTTTGTCACTTGGTAAAGAACCTATTGCCATTTTGTTGTTGCTGAACCCACAACACATTCTTAGTCCAATCTGCAACATCGCTATTTTATCCTTTCACTGCATTGTTTTCCTCCTAAATGTTGAAAACCGTCACACCACTGCTCCACCATGTAACTGTCTCATTCTCCAACACAATTCTCCACCAAGTGATTTATATCTTCCTCTAGTGTTTTCTTCCCTTCCGCTGTCTCCCTCTCTCCGACTTCTCTGGCAGGACGAAATTGCTTTATTATTCCCCAGGAGTCTGTCAAATCCCCCAACAGCTACAAACTCATCACCCATCACCGCCTCTTTGTCTGCACCAAAATAAGTGTCTGGATTTCCTGGGTGACAGAATCGAGTAATCGGCCCACGTCCAAAACCGCAAAGAACAAGTCACTGGACATTGAAGCAGAGGAGAGGAGCGCAAAAGAGCAAAAGAGAGGGGGGTGATATACGGTTCGGATCAGACTTTTTTTTTTTTTTTTCTCGAGTGAAAATTGAGTTTCTTTGAAGAGGAGCAGCTCAGGTAGAGAGGGTGCAGGACCTTGGCTTTTCAATTGGGGCAAAATAAGAAAGTCACCCTCCCCTGAGCTCTATTGAATGTGGTTTTATGGATCCAGCGGCACAAAAAGACTGAAGCATTCACACCAAAGTTTCTCACTGTGATTCAGGGCTGTTTCAAACTCAAAGATCGATGCTTTGTGGATTTAGGTCCACGTCAGGGTATTTGATTTGACTTTACAGGAATTTCTATTTCTATGTGAAGTAAAGAGCAGAAATGCAATGGCTAGGCCCGCAGTGGTGCTTTCTGTGACACGCTTAAGTCACGTCTATATTTTTAGAGCACTTTTAAAGGTGTTTCTCAAACAGTGGTACATGAGCTCCTTCAGATGGTACTTGGACAGCTCTTTCGTTTATGAATGTGCCTAATTTAGTGTTCATTTTATCAGTGGAAATGATGCAGTCCACTTTTAGACCAGGTTTAACCCTAGATTATACCTGCAATAGTCCTGTTACAGACCTGTTTAGGTCTGGTGGTACCATAAGCCATATTTTTTGTTTGTTGGAACTGGGTGTGAAAAGTTTGCGAGCCACCGCCATAAATTATATTGTTCTAATGTGGAAATTTCAGTAATTTAGGAGATATCTGTTTCCGCTATGCTTGTACATATTTTCTTGTGGTGTGAACTTCAAAATCTACTGAGCCAAAGATGAATTTACATTTCTGGTTTGCATATTTACTTGCTGCTTTTCTTTTTCTGTCATATCTTTAATCTGTTTTGCTTATAGGCAGGATTTCAGTAAACCAATACTGACCACACATTTCTGAGATTTTCTACTGCAATATTTACCCTTTTGCCCCCATGAAGCAACTGATGAATGCTCTATGTAACTCAATAAGTAACCACTCAGACATCGAAACCTGCTATTAAAAAAAGAAAAAAAAGAGAAAAATTGGAAGCAAAGAATAGCTACAATCAAGCTGTCACTTGTTTCTCTTCGCCAGGCAAAGTTACTGACCGTGAAATCGAATCAGGAGAGAATTATGAAGGACTGAAAACTTACTGATTGTTGACAGACACAAAGCATCCAAAATAGCAGGGCCTCCTTGGTTTGTTGACTGCTCACACATCAAACCATAGTCCCTGGATGTTAACTTTAGGAAATCGTGGTTTTATTTCAGACAGGGAAACTCCAGGATGCTTTTCCACAAGTCTACATCCAACTGAAAAATGTCAAGGGTTTTGAATGGTGTGTCCTCAAGGCTTCCAGTGGAAACAAATACTCAAAGGCAAAATGAAGGATTGGCATTGGATGGGCTCCCAAGGCTCCATGTTTTATGAAAATCAGCATTTTTCATCTCCTCACCCATCACGCTGACCCCACTTTCCCTGCAGTTTTGTCCTGAGACAAGGCCAAGAGTTTGAGTGAGCTACACTTCCTGCAAATGATGAATGAAAAGACACTAGTGTCTCACAATATGAAACCACTGGGAAGAAAAATATATGTTAAAAATAGAAAGCAGTATTTGAGCAAAATTTGTCACACGTCAGTGCAGATATGTTGCAAAATATGTCCACTATGTGCTGTCTGGATTGAATTATAAAGTGTTTTATTGTCTAACATACTAGTTGTTGTTAGCTTTACTGTGATGGCAAAACTCTGCTCTGGTCTCTGAGAGTTGTGAAAAAAGTGTTTCTAGTTTCTAATACAATTCATAACTTGTATTCAATACTGTGTTTCAGCACAATTTCACACTTGCCTAAAGAAGCTTTACTTTGAACTTTTCTTATTAAATGAATGCATTATTTGCCACTATAAATAGAAGAAGATATTGGGAGGTTTGATTCTCCAGTGAAGTCCAAATCACCAATAATATAATCCCTTCATAAGTTTAAAGGTTAAGGGAATTAGTCTTCAGCATGTGTTGCAAAGCCTTTCGTTTTCATATTTATCTTTTGTCCTCTATCTGTCCTGATGAATCAGTCATGTAAATGTAAAAGGCAATGAGAGACATCTCAAAACTCCCTTGTTTACTGCAGCTTTGTACCAATCTTCTTCATAATTATATATCTGCTCTTTTCTGTTACTGTTATAGATGTACAAGTCTGTGCTGGAACAGAAGCATGGAAAATGGCATACAGTGTCATATATCTGTGGAGGTCTTATACTGCGACACCCAAAATGAGTAAATATCAACTTGAATAACAAATGTGCCCGGCCACGTGGAAAGCTGTCACATGTTCGCATTAGTGAAACCCAGATAATTTTTAGTAATTTTTTTCATAATTTGTGATTTTCATTTTTTTGCAGAATGTGCGAGTTGAGATCATGAAGAAGCCACTCCATGTTTCAGATAACAGCATTGGCTGCTTAAAAAGCATACATTTTATCTGTGAAATTGGCTTGTTTTTCAGAAAGAACCAAGGCGTGTGGAAATTACCATCCCCTGCCCCTGCGGACCAATCACGTGACATTAGTGTGCTTTTGTTTTCTTTTTCCACCTATCAGCTGTGAGCAGCTGGTGAATATGTAGCTCCAGTTCAATAGGATCATAACTTAAAAAATCCGAAACTTTGACTGTAAATGCTACATAAGAAGGAAGGAGTCTCTCCTCGGGACACAGGACATGTTCGGGACACGTTTGGGACACGTCCGTTACTCCGAAGCTTACAGAATGCGATCGGATATTTTACTGGTGAAAGACCATGGACACATGAATAATCGGACAACGAGGCAAACAACGAAGCAAGTAAGTGTACCCGATGATGTTTGCAGGAACACATTTACTTTATAGACTTAGGGATATGTTTAAATACTAATTCAGCTTTTGTGTGGAGATCATATTTCATGATGGCCGCTGCGGTCAGCAATAAATTTTAACCGATGTGTGGGACCGTGCGGGGCTTTTCACTGCAGCCTAGCCTATTTCTGCTAGGACTAAACCAGGACTAAACCAGGACTACAACAGGACTACAACAGGACTACAACAGGATTAAAACAGGATTAAAACAGGACTAAGGTGTGTGTGTGCGTGTGTGTGTGTGTGCGTGCGTGTGTGTGTGTGTGCGTGTGTGTGTGTGTGTGTGTATGTGTGTGTATGGTGTCCTATACTATTTTGTACTGTATTAAACTGACAATACAGGTGACTTTGACTTAACATATTATCCTGTGTATTATTGAATTATTGAATGATTATATGGACTTTTTGTTATAAAAGCATTTCCATTTTAACAAAGTACCGTCTAATTCTGACCTGCCCTGAACTTAAAACATCTCTCATCTAATTATACAGTATTATGATGAAGGTGCACTGTGTACATTTTTTGGTGGGAAGATGCAGCGTTTGCTTGCCTCCACTGAAATATTTTCCCTTTGTCCATATCTGTTATGGCATTAAACTATAAATGTATGTATACATGTATACATCTCCATAGATCTGACCTGTAACTTGGTGACAAGCTGGTGGCTCCACTTTCTTGAGCATGCTGATTAAGATTAGATTAAGATTAAGCCTTTATTGGTCTCACACACAATGACACACAGTGACACACGGGAGAAATTTGACATTTGACCCATCCTTTTTCAGGAGCAGTGAGCAGCCATCTTTTTCGGCGCCCGTGGGGGCAGTACCGTGAAGGGTCTTGCCCAAGGACCCACACCGGTTAGCTCATTGCCGGGGGGATTTGAACTTACAACCCCCGGGGGGAAAGGCAGTGACTTACCAGTTGAGCTAACCAGCCTACCCAGCTAACCAGCCGGTGTGGAACATTTCAGGTAAAGCATCCATCCATCCATTTTCTTTGCTTATCCGGGGCCGGGTTGCGGGGGCAACAGTCTAAGCATGGACTCCCAGACTTCCTTCACCCCGGACACTTCCTCCAGCTCCTCCGAGGGGACCCCAAGGCGTTCCCAGACCAGCCGGGAGACATAGTCCCTCCAGCGTGTCCTGGGTCCCCTGGGGCCTCCTGCCAGAGCTAGTCTCCATGCCTGGAGATCTGATCGCCAAGGCCCCTGCCTTCGACCGCCGCCCAGATCTCTTCGCACCGGCAATCATCAATCAGTCATTTATTATCATTTAGCAATAACTTGTTTATCGAAACAAGTTGGTGGAAGACCCCCTATCAGAAAAAAGTTGCACAGTACACCTTTAAATGAGAGTATAACTTTAAATCCCCCAATCTGCTTTGCCTTAAACTAGAACAATTTAGATACCTATTACACATTTCAGATGACAAAAGGCTGGCTCACTCAGACAACTATGTGTGCTGTGTCCAGTTTGAAAACTACTCCGGCATCACCTGATTTTCAGATCTTGCTGACCACTCACATTACTGCTCTGTGTTTTATTGATCAGAGAGCGCTTCAAATCAGGCAGCAATCCAAAAGAAAAAAACAGATTTAATAAAGTGCAGTAAAATATCATAATTACACTGGAAACAAACATATAAATCTAACTGGTGAAATGCAATCTTTGTTGAATATTTACAGCTCTGTAAAGACAAAGCTGAACAAATCTCTGAACAAATTCTTTTAGAATCAATTCCAAACACAGTGTCTTTGTTTACCATCCTACATTAAAGGTCCTTTCTACAGACCCCCCAGGATTTCGCGGGCATTTTTTGTGATTGTTGCGGGCTAAAATGCCTGAATTTGCGTGAACTTTTCCAAAAAGTTGCGATGAAAGTTGCGGTGCTTTTAAGGTTTTTGTTGCGATTTTGTTGCGGGAAGACGTGAAAGTTGCGATAAATAGTTGTGATTTTCCCTTTTTGTAATTAAAATTGAGTAATATTTTGAATACTGAGTTTTTACTGACAAAGAATAATACAAAGAGATCGCAGATATGGTCCTAAAACAACCTTACCAACATCGAAAATAAATTACTAGGAGGGGAACTGTTTCGCCCGGTCTTTTGCTGTTATTTTTGTGAGCAAATGGCGCTGCAGACATGTTTCTTTGCCATTAGAAGCCGTGTCCCAATTCCCAGAGTGCACAGTTCGGAGCGTGGTTTGAAGGGCATGTGCGTCATTTCTTTTTTGTCACATGCGCAGTTAACACGCAGTCCGAAGACCGCAGTTGTTTCCATGGAAATAGGGGGCGTGGACCAAGCGCGTGAAAAAGCACGCTTCGCGCAGCATGCACCGCTCGCTACTTCTTCTACGGGAGAAGATGGAGTTGGCGGCTGCTTCCCGTAGTTGCGAGACCTGTCGCATTTCGCAGACGGCCAGTCCGCGGAGTGCACTCAGGGCTGAGCAAGTGTGCACCCCCTTGACTGCAGTCTGAGCCCCCTTCAAACCACGCTCCGAACTGGGGACACAGCCACAGTTTCGTTTCGTCACACGGAAGTAAGGCAGAAGGAACTTGGTCGACGTGAGTTCAATACGTTGCCGATGATTGGTAAAAATTGCGGGAAAGTTGCGGTGATTGGTCAAAATTGCAACACCGCCCTGAATTCGCGGGGATTGGCTGAAGTTGCGTTGAAGTTGCAAATGGCAACATCGCGAATTCCTGGAGGGTCTGTTTCTATATTATGCATAATTGACTCTTGTGAGCTTTTAGCCATGTTATAATGCTGTTACCTCCTCAAAAACATTCACACATGTTTGAGTAACCTATTTTGAGCTTGACTAATAAGTCGTGAGTTAAGTTGAGTTGTAGTTATAGGGAGAATGTTCCACAGTATGACATTAAACAGCAGTGCCTTACATTTAATTACAGGTGGTTTTATAGCTCAAAAATACCTAGAAAAACAGGCCTTCTGACTGTGAGTGGGGTTGCCTCTCCACAGATCTGACCTGTATCTTGGTCTCCACGAAGATAGAAATGTGACAAATTGAATTTCTTCTTTTATCATCGAAGATAGAAATGTTTACATTCCAGACGAAGCAGTAACATCTCCACCAGAAAAGTTACACAATGCACTTTTAAATACAGGGATGAAAGTGACCAGTAATGAAAAAAGCTGAAAGTCACTGAAAAGCTAGGGGGGTCCGGGGGCATGCCCATCCTCCCTCCCACCAGGGGCAATTTTTGAACTCTAGATGCTCTGAGATGCAATCTGGGGTCATTCCAGCCAATAAAACTTAAGATAAAAATTCCCTTTCCCCCTCTTGATGATCCCACTTTGCACTACTTTCTCACATTTTTTTTTAACAAATATATATGTTTGCAATAAAGTAAAACTGTAAATCAAAGCACAAACCACATTTTATTCACAGGTACTAGTGGTGACATACAAGTCATTTATTTATAATTATATTGACAATTCTTTACATGTAGAATGCCTGTTGATGTACCTTGCACAATTTCATGTACATTCTGTACATTTTTTGTCATTACCTTACTCTTACTCTTACTCTTACACATTTACCAAACGCATGTCTTGAAAAACAGATACATTTGTGCACTTTTATTAGGCAAAATTCAGCCACATGTCGCGGTAGGCCTGCTCTGTGCGGACACTGTAACAAAAATTTTGATTAGTTTTTGCTTGTCCTTGCACTTTTAATCAGAGCGCATTGAGGAGGAGCCTGTGTGCGCTATACGCGGGGAGGAGAGAGCGTGAAAAGGAGCAGTGCGCTGATGTGAGGCGGACAGACAGGTAGAATGTTTTAAAAAGTTCAACCTGCTCTGTGATACACGCTGGTACGCAAAGGTACACCCTGTAGCGGACAAGCTATGTGCACTTGGAGCAGTCGTGGCGACGTGCCGCGCAGGGTTCCAGACGAGCGCACGGGCTGCAGTGAGAAGCCTCGCGCGCTCCCGCATCGGTAAAAGTTTATTGCTAATGGCAACGGCCGTAATGAAATATGATCGCACTCATCTCGAGACCAAGACCGGTGTCGACACTATTTTTGATTCGGCTGACAAAAAAAGTTGAAATCCGCCAAAAAGCGGACATTTTTCATCCCTGTAAATAAAGACTAGTGATCTACTTATTACATCAGAATTGGAAGTGTAATTCTATAAGGGCAAAACTACATGACCAAACATAACCTAAAAAAATACATGTACAATGCCCTTTTACGACAAAGCCACAGCGGTTGCTTTGTGTTGGTTTTGTGAAATACCAATAGTGCTGTGTTAGACGGTATGGGGTTGTCAACACTGTGGCACATTTCACAGACTCAAAAACTAAAAAAACAACTAGGAAAAATGACAGGGATAAAGTGTGAGCCCTCTATAAAACAGGATAAAACAGCAGTGTAGTGTAGCAGGAAGGAGTGAGTTTGGCTCGCACAGTTATCCAGGTGGTTGGAATAGAGGTATTATAGTGTGAGACCTCTGCTTTACTATGGAGGCTGGTTGAGGATTGAAAGATTCAGGCCTGTATATAGTGGTTTTGTGAGCAGAGCTACTGGGTCATAGTAAACAACAAATTATTACCTATGAGTGAGTACATTTAAAATACAGATAAAATCAACCAAAAGTGTGCAAATGAATGGAACCATGATTGATAAGTCAATGCTCATTCGACAGTATAAAAGCACTAAAGAACTAGCTCATGGGTCAAATAATAAGTACATATGTTCTTTACTTATGCAAAATACATTTACCAGGTTTTACTTCCTTTCTTACAGCTCTGGAAAAAAATAAAAGACCACTGCAAAATTATCAGGTTTTCTGATTTTACTACTTATAGGTGTGTGTTTGGGCAAAAGGCACATTTTTATTTGAGTCTATAAACTACTGACAACATTTCCCCCAAATTCCAAATAAAAATCTTAGCGTTTAGAGCATTTATTGCAGAAAATGACAAATGGTCAAAACAATGGCTCTAACAATGCAAAAGAAACAAGATCAAATTCATTTTAAAACAACATAATACTAATGTTTACACTTAAGAAGAGTTCAGAAATCTATTTGGTGCAGTAACCCTTATTTTTAATCACAGCTTTCATGTGTCTTGGCATGCTCTCCACAAGACTTTCACATTGTTCTTGACTTTATTCCACTCCTGGTGCAAGAACTGAAGTAGCTCAGCTTTGTGTTTGTGTTGGAATTCAACAGACGCTGGAATGGAATGGCTGTAATACATGTAGAGATGCTGATTTCAGAAAAAAATGCAGTGGTCTCTTATTTTTTCCCCAGAGCTGTATATTAATACATCTTGAGCTGTCTCTGTTTTGACTACTGATGTTCATTTTCAATGTCCTCTGTAGCAATGGCAGACTAACAGGAATGTAGCTCCCAAAAGTTAATTACTGAAAAACATGGATTCTCAGTGTGAGCAGCCTCTCCACAGAACTGATGTGTAATTTGACCTAGTGGACATACTGCGGTATCATCTCCACGGAGAAAACAAGATGACCCTGAATATTACACAGTGCAACTTAAACAAATGAAGCATGAAGAATTGCACTGTATCTTTGGTGTGACATTAGTTCCCAAATTATATATGGTTTTGCCTTGATGAATTTGGTCACATGTTGATCAGTTAAGCAATACAGAAGGTCATTTATATTTACGCATTTTTCTTTAACTGAAACATGTTGAGAAGTGAACTTGTAGCAACAATAGATAAGATTCCACCATGTTTCCAGGTTATCTCCTTAATCTGATTTAAACTTTACATAACCCCTCTTTTGTCATAGCAACACGGCACCTCCCCGCCAGTCGCCTCCTGTGAGAAAATCTGCTGTAAGTGAACAAGGATCGAATATATATGAGCACCGATGAAACGACCATTTGGCTCCGTCAGCTGCTCCACAAGATGAGGGAGGGGACACTGCTATAGGATTATTTGCTTTGATGAGTGCGTTCCTCTCTCTCTCTCTCGTACATTTGAATATGTTAGTGAGCAATTGAAAGTGAGTTGCGTTTGAACCATAGCTCCACAGCACCACAGCCCTGCTCTACCAGATTAATAAGCTACAATTGAGCTTTGATGCGAGAGTGTGTCACCTCCTGTAGATCGGGCTAGCCTATAGTTTCATCTTTCCCACCAAAGCAAATTAGCAGCAAATGTGGGGAACGTCATACGAAATGCTCCATACATCACGAATATTAATCACCAAAGACAGCGCCTGGTCCCAACAAAGTGTCAGTTCCAATAGCAGCTTAAGAAGATGAATCTGTAATTAGTTGGAAAGTGAAATCCCACGTGAATCAATCAGCTTTCAAGACAAAGTGCCAAGCCAACTGCGTAAATTAGGAGAAACCGATCAGTGCCATGAATATAAAATGTTTAGATAAAAGCACTAGCCGTCAATGCAGTAAGAAAGGCAAAGTGCGAAGTTGCTAATCAAATAATAATCGTTTGGATCTGCTTTCCTGACAAGCTGCCAAGGCAAATGGAAGAGTGTTTATAAAGCAAAACAAAAAGTAGAGTGGGGAAGAAAAAAGAACAATACAATCTAGCTTTTAGAAATAAGTACTAGAAAGCTTTTTATATGAATAGGAATTTATATGATAGAAAGCTTGATATTATTGACTGAAGTATATGTAAAGATTTAACTTTTCCCATTGTTGGTATAAAGCGATTTGAATAGTGAATGTTAGATTTTGTAATTGTATTGTACTGTATTAATTAATTCATAAATAGTCCAAATAACTTGTGGTGAAGGTGCACTTTATTTTCTCGATAGGAAAATTTGTTTTCTGCATTTGACCCATCCATCCTGGCACCCAGGAGCCCATCTTGAGCTAGGACTGGTCTGGACTACCTTAGCTGGAGTATTTGACCTATTGTGCATGTGTTTTTGGATGATGGGGGAAACTGTGATGCCAGAAGAAACCAATCCAGACATGAGGAGAACATGCAAACTCCACACAGAAAGGTGTAGGTGACCTAGAAGTCGAACTCAGAACCTTCATGGTGTGATGTGAGACTGCTAGCCACTCGGCCACCATGTGAATCTGGATGTGCTACAAAATAAAACTTGTACTTGATGTGTCAGTTGTAAATTCAGCTAAATAAGATGTATCCTTATTTTGTTGCTGTCCCCTATGAGTCAATCAGTTTTTTTTCTATAACAAATTGTCAAGTCACATAGAAAACAAGTGATGGAAGAAATGCAGCCATCTTGGGAAATCTTTTAAACATGCCACAGATCTGACATCTCTGTCTTTTCCACACTGTTGGATTTCCATTAACTCACGTTTCACCCATGACACATATGGTATTTGAATATAAATCAGGCATTAGCATTAATAAACACGATGGCTTTATGATGTCGCTGTAATGAGACTCTAAATCCCAGAATTATGGAGCTCAGAGTCAGTGGACACAGAAAGAGCCGGTGGCACTTTAACACAGCTGAGTTTCCTAAAAGTGCGTGACATGGATCTACTCTGTTTATCCTGGACTATTACTCTATTACTCTGTATTAGTCCAGGTTAAACCCATCAATCCAGGATTTCAGAAGCAAATAGAGTAGAATAAAAAAAAGTGTATTATCTCCCACACACAATAAATGGTAGAAATCTCTGGCTTGCTCATTCACATGCACACATCAGTTGAGTAAATGGTCATTAAATATTAGAAGTTAACTATGCACTTTGTAAATTTTCTGGTGGAGAGTCAGAAATCTGCTTGTCTCGAGTTACTACTTTTCATTGACTGTTTCACACTATGGCATGTAACTATCACAATAGAGACAAGCAGGTGATGCCACCTGGACAAGCTGAAGGCCAGATCTTCGGAGAGGTGAAGAGAGGAATATGATCGATAAAAATTTATACTCTCAGGCTGTGGGACATTCAGGCAAAGTGATAACATCTCCATGGAGACAAACAGGCGGCGAACCCCACCAACCATAGCAATATTCATTGTTTAACTTATCCACACAGGGACTTTTCACTCACTTTAAGAGCAAGAATACATACCTGGGATGTTTTCTCCCTGAGATTTAACCAATAAGGAAGCATAAATTGTTGAGTGGAGAGACCTTGAAGCCCACCCTCTTCACAACAACAAATGATACCAAACAACTCTCCTGGAATGGGCTAACCTCCATTTACCTGCAAAAACTGCTCATACTGGCCTCATTGCGTTGATATTCTGTCCATCATAACCAGATTAGATACAGTTCTCATCTTGAACTGTCAAACTTGACTCTTGCAACTTTTACTTTATGGAACCGAGTTGTTTACAAGGAAGTAAAGTCTGTCGCCTCCATCCACAGCGTGACTCAGCAGGTGAGCGCGTAGTCAATCACTTCTGTCAATCTCTACTTCCACTGCACTCTTACACCTAAAATCTGATTAACGGTGCAATAATTCTCACTACCCACATATCATCTACTCATAGTTTAAAGGCCTTGGGATGATTGAGAAGGCAGCGGTGTAGCGGACAGACACCCGGATAGATGGCACTTAAAGGAGTGTAATGGATAAGTGGTGTTGGACAGAATCGAGCGGTTGAAAAACAAGCACAGTTAGAATGATGCATGTGCACAAAAAGCTATTAAGCACCACGTCAATACAGGAGGACAAGCAGCCTAAGTATTAAAACTGATCATGACATCAGGCTAAAGGAACTGGTCCTTCCAAAGACTTCCTTTTGGCACCACTTTATTCATCCAGAGTACTAGCTTTTCATTAAGAGCTGGACATAATAGATGATCCATTGATTCTGTCTCTCCCCTACTGTCAAAAAGTCCAGTGCTCTGAGTTTTCAACAGTAGCGAGCAATGAAAACGCAGCATTCATCTTGATTATAGTCCACTCCGAGCCACAGGAACAAGATTGGTCACTTCAATTCATCATGTCACCACCTCGCTCAGTAGGAACACAAGGGCGAATGCTCCGTGAGTTTATAACGTGATTCACATCGTATTGTCTACAGGAATGTCCACAAGAATAATGCTCGAGCAAGCATGGAGATGAAATCATGGATGCCACAAAAGTCTCAAGTCACCAAGGTCTTTGTAATGGGTGAGCAATATTGACAAAAGTGAATATCAGTATTTGCTTTCTGATCTATTTTAATGCTGTATCTTCATCACAAACAGAGTTGTGTTTTGTTTCATTCACACATGTTTAACACATAAATCCTGCATATTTAGGCTGAGTTCTTCTCTCAAATTGAGAACGATCCACCTTATAATGTCATGTGGCAATACGGGAAGTGCTCCACTGTGCTTTCAATCTCCATATACCTTCAACTGAATCATTTGGATCATTTCAGCCCTGGAGTTGCCAATCTACTGAACTAAAGCAAATGGTAGTTGTTAACTAGAAAACTACCTCTACATGACAAACTGTGAAACAGAGCATTTAGAGCTTTGGAGATGTAGACAGACTAGTAATAAAGGTTTACTCAAACATGTGTGACTGAAACAAAACAAAACTCCAGGTATGTTTTTGATGAGATCACAACATTTTAACGTGGGTTAAAACTCACAAGAGCCTATTTTTCCGTAATATAGGACCTTAGACTATTCTCCATGGTGATGTTGTTGCTTTGTCTGGAATGTTTTACAATATGGCATCAAACATATACCTAGAATTCATAAAAATGTATGTTTTTATTGCAAAAAAAAAAAAACAAAAAAAAAAACTGTCCTTAAAGATTTTTACCCGTTAATTACTGAAATTGAAGATACCCATTCAAAAATACATTGTTTTCCAAGCCTTTTCACTTCCATCATGAAATCAAAGTATTCTTTTGGACTTAGATATAGTCACATAAAAGGGGGATCTTCCCCATGCAGAGGCAGCCATTTTGAATACGAGAGCCGCAGAAGGACATTTGGGCTCCGCCTTCGCCTTCGGCAAGGCTCGTGGTTTTGGGTAAACAACACAATCATGCTGCCAGATCAGACTCGTAATGGATCTAACACGTGTTTTGGACTAAATTGTTTTACTGGATTTTATTCGCTGGATCCTTACGGACAAATTGAGAGCAACTTTATGGTGAAATACAGAGTTTGACCTGTGCAAAGCATTCTAAGGTAAGCTAACCTTGTTTTGTGCTTTTCCGTATAAAAGCCCCATGTGCTCGGGGAGTGATTGTTTTGCAGGGAATTGAATTGCATATTCAAAAAGAGGAGACTGTAAGGTTTCATTTGATGTGTAGAGTGTCATGGTACATGATCGGGAATGTGTGTTTTCATGAGAAAAGAAAAATAAATAAATAAACGGGACCGCGTTTTATTTATACAGTAGCGGCGCGCAGCTCGTGCGCGGGTATGAGAGCTGTCCGCGTTACGGCACGCCCGGGTGACCCTCGAGGTCTGCCGTAGCTAAAACAGAAAGTGCAATAGCACCATCCACCTATGCGCCACGAATCCTACACACTGGGGCTTTAAAAACATAGTTTGCTATTACTTGTCTTCATGGAGAAAGATAATCTACTGGCATACACTGGAACATTACAAGCAAAAGCACGGACAAATCCATGAAGATAGGCAGGTGCTGGACCCTCAACCAGGCAAACCAAGTTATACAGTGTACCTTATATATTCTATCAACTCTCAATATTCAAATGTTGCACATTTTCAAAACAATTTGAAATGAAGTTGCGGATAATATACTGCTTAGCTTTACTCCTAACTGTTTTTTAACTGCATGTGGGGCTAAAACCAACTTTGTGGATAGTGAATATTTTATCAAGCAACTTACCAGTATTTGCACAGTAATTTCTTTGGTTGGACTTGGATACAATTTATTTTTTAGGAATTTTTAATTATGTACCAAATGTTGCATCCATTTTGCACGCCATCTGCAACACTGTGCATTTTAATGTGTGCCATTGTACTTTGAGAGAGCAGTTTTCCAAATCGCGCTCACTTGATTTGCAGTTTGAATGCACCCATAAATCCCTAAATGAATTACCGGTCCCATACAAAACAGGATGACGATGAAAAGATGAAAAGATAAGTGTGGTGATCAAATGATGCGCTGCTGTAATCGTGATGGGCAAGTCACAATGTATAAATCACAATGCTAAACAGGCATAATGAGTTTTCAGACTGGGTGCAATCATGTAGTAAACACAAGAGAGATGCTGTTGAATGCAGATGTCATTAGTAGAGATTGTGAATGCTAATGTGGCTAGTTGCTCATGTTTGATATGAATTATGACAATAGTGAAAGGCCCATCAAAATGTACGGCTTATTTTATTCATGACATTAACTTACTGTTTTATTTGTGT
The DNA here is from genome assembly GCA_036785185.1 of Paratrypauchen microcephalus. NCBI lineage: Eukaryota > Metazoa > Chordata > Actinopteri > Gobiiformes > Gobiidae > Paratrypauchen > Paratrypauchen microcephalus. Next base: position 201,281 of record JAVJIX010000110.1, on the reverse strand, counting down.
ACTAACATTAAAACTTGCGTTAATGTGCTCTGAGCAGTGCAATATTTTGGTTTGAAGTTGTGGTATTGTGTGATTGTATTTCAGCATTGTTTGGTAATTAATACAACTCTCTTGCGAATCCTTTTTTCAAGCACTGACATAAAGATCAGAAATTGACAAACTTATATGCGGCCCATTAAGCTTTTTAATCCGGCCCACCAAACTTGAAAAAATTATATTAAAGGTCCCATGGGATGAAATTTTCACTTTCTGAGGTTTTTGAACGTTAATGTGAGCTCCCCTACCCTGTTTAGCCCCCCCGGTAAAAAGTTGCGAAATGTCTAAACTGAGCATTTGCGATCCTTTCTGCGTTACAAAAAATTGGAGCTCAAACGGGCGATTTTGAACAAGGCACCTGATTGACGTCAGATCGAAAAAAGAAATGCAAATGCAGTTCCACCCCCGTCTGTCTGTACTCAGCGTCTCTGTAAATCACGCCCAGAGAGTTTGGACTGCGAATGCGCTAGGCAATGCGAAATGCGTTTTTTTATTTGCCTGGAGGCACGTCCGAGTGTTTCTAGGCTCGGAAGTCCTTTATCTGAGCCTCTGGACCTTTGAACAGCAGTGGTTTAATTTTATTTTCTGTGGAAATGTGTTTTTTCATTGAAAAGGCTCTCCTTTCCTCCTCTGCTCTTAAAACGCGGAAATGGATCAGAGAGCAGACAGCTGAGCGCTGAGAGCGAGAGCAGAGAGTTTGGCCACGCCCCCACCCTCTACTATTGGCCATCTCTTTTCTCCTCATTTGCATTCAAGCAACAACGCCCATTATTGCCTGTTCAGAGAGAGAAAAAATACTCTTTCTCATCTTATCTCTGTTTCTCATGCACTGAGTGTTGATTTTGAAGAAGGATTCATTTACAGTATTAGGGAACCATTAAGGAGCCATATAAAAGCATCAAGAAGTACCATGTCATGGGATCTTTAATAAACCTTGTTAATGTTTTAATTTCCCTGCAATTCTGGCATTTTCCAATAGCTGGCATACTAAATACATTGACCTTTGTTGAGGTGCGGCGTTTTGCTCCACGTTTGTGCTTTACTCTTTGACCCCTCGGCCCTCCTGTAAAGATGAGCGGAGCTAAGAAAAGAAAAGTGGACAGAGAATGTCGAGTTTTTAATAAGGAGTGGACAAGTAAATATTTTTTCACCGAACACCTATCAACCGCTGTATGCCTGATATGCCAAGAGACCGTAGTGGTTTTTAAAGAATATAATATCAGCCGTCACTTTGCCAGAAAACATGCTAACTATGCTAGCAAGCAGTCAACGAAAGAACAAAAGAACCTGAAGGAGAACAGAACTTACAGTGCTTTAAAATAGTAACTTAGTAATAAAAAAGCTGTATTTTATTTCAATTTTCTGTGTTTTAAGAGTCATTTCAAAAAATAGCTAAATACCGTGAAACATGAAAGATGGACATTTTGTTGTAATGCTTTTGTTAATTTTTAACTGAAATAAATCACATGTTTTCCACATATCCCATGTTATTTTTTGTTCTTATGAGGTGGATTACTAAAACACTAAATCCACCTGCTCCTGGTCCGGCCCTTCTGTCAAATTTTATAACCCTTTGTGGCCCACAAGTCAAAAAGTTTGCCCACCCCTGCTCTAGAAGCTGCTGAGATGCTGCAAGACACTGAGGAGGGACACATTTGGCTCTTTCAGTGTAAATGTTGCAGCAAAACTTAAATTTCCCTCTGGATCAATAAAGCATCTCTGGCTCTCTCTCCATTTCCCAAGGCCTTCACAACTTAAAACCTGCTCAATAGGTAAAATCCTCCAAATAAAGTAGTCCTGTCCTGGATATGCTGATAATCCACCACCCACTCCTCCTATTGCTCAGCCTCCGTCATGAGATTCATTCACATGTGTGACATGTGAAAGAACCAGTCACACACAGTGAACATTCAGAAACAGCAGATAACAGGTTACTTCTCAAAGACTGTATAAAATATCAGAATAAAACATGAATTGTGATAAAAATTTAAATCATGATCTCACTCTAAGAAAATCCTGATATTAATATTTTTGGCAAATCGCCCATTCCTATGACCAAGCGCAACTCAAAATCCTGGCATTGCCCACTTGCCCGTTTCCCCCTACAGATTGCCCTGGCAACATTTAAGGTGCACTATGCAACTTTTTGGACATATACATAGAAACACCTGCTTGTTTCTATGGATAGGTCACTGCTCTGCCTAGAATGTTCCACAGTATAATATTAAACAGCCTTACCTTGCATTTATTCAATTTCAGATGGTTTTACTGCTCACACCTAGAAAACAAGCATTCTGAAGGGGGTTGGCTCTCCATAGATCTGACCTGTAACTGGTTTAGTCTCCATGAAGATAGAAACATAAATTACAAACATAAATTACAAACATTAAATCATATCTAAGACAGTGCATATGTTCAAGAAAGTATAGCTGGTTATGTGTTATGAACATGTTATGTATTTGAATATAAATATTAATGAATTGTGCTCAGTTTGATCCACAGCTTTAAGTCTATATCATTCCCTATATGTTTGCCTGTAAGCAGTACCCAGGCTCCTCACTGTGACTGTATTTGCATTTTAACTTGCAGAAACCTGTCCCCAGCTCAGTGATCAAACTCCCCGCTCCTGCATTGGTTTCTCACCAGTGCACATGACAACGCCGGAGGGAACCCAAGTTTATCTGCACTGCTCATGTCAACACAAGCCAAATCTCTTTATGATCCTGAAAATCTGCCATTACCTCACACATGGGCCACAGGTAGCATATGTGATTTGTGTATGAGTGTGTTTATCTTTTTAATGAGACTTTACAGCAGTCATCAACATTCCCTCGGGGTGAGAAGCTAACTCTGTTAGAATCTCTGTTACACTAATTAGACTTAATGTGAGCTTTATTTGAACACAGTCTGACCAGAAAGGGCTGACTTGGTTCAGATTACAACAGGTGAGTTGATTTTTGACAGTTTTTGCTAATCTGTATCACCATGGTAACTGTTGAACATTCAGACAATAGAGATTCAAGTAGAACGCCCCTGTGTGATTGTGGAAAATGTAAAATTCAAAGGAAAAAAAACATTTCTGAATTGATATGTTTCTAAATGTATTTGTATCAAATGTATTTTATAATTTTACTTGACCAAACTATGAAGCTTACTATTCCTGGGGTTTCAATTTTCCGGTTATAGTCAACATTTTGGGACTTTTCACCATCTAAATGATATTGTAGTTTTAAGTTTTTAATTGCTAGAGCAATTGTTCTGATTTTTCGTCATTCAGGAAACACATGGATATTTAAACAGTATTGAAAATGTGGTGATAACACAGTTTAGTGAAATAAAAAGCGATTTTGTATGTGTCAGAATCATTAAATGCCTCACTGGTTTATTTAGAGAGCACAATTATTCATTGAATTTTCTTGCATTTGTCTGTATGTGTGTGTGTGTGTGTGTGTGTGTGTGTGTGTGTGTGTGTGTGTGTGTGTGTGTGCGTGTGTGCGCGTGTGTGTGCGTGCATGTGTGTGGGCTGTTTCTGGACAAGCTCGCAAAGACTTGAGCCAGAATTGTACATGACAGATCTGCCACACAGGTGTAAGCAGCAGGTGTAAAAACAGACAGTCTGCCTGGTGCTGCCACAGTGATAGCCCAACAGGGTTTGACAGGTGAATAATAATGATCACTGTTGAGTCTGACCTGGATTAATACACTGTCAGTACCACAGTGAAGCATTCAATTCCCCAACACAGCAGGTCCTTCCACATCAAATCCTATTTGTCAACACACAACACACATTTTAGGGTCAGCCAACAAGATGGGGCCAGCAGCACTTAGCCTAGTTTCATAGCCTAACACGGGGGTGGTTAAGCCAGTGATGATGTGAGTGCCCTGCAATTTAAAGGTCCTATTTGACACAAAATGGATTCTCTTGAGCTTTAAGCCATGTTATAATGGTGTTACCTCATCAAAAACATACCTGGAGTTGTGTTTTGTTTAGTGCTGTTAATCGAATAAAATATTCAATCGTGATTAATCTCATGAATGTCATAGTTAACTCGCGATTAATCGCATGTAAATCGCACATTTTATCCCTTGGATCATCATTTTAATACTCTTTTTAACATAGAAAATTGGATAGGCTTGCTTTGTGAAATATTTTTTTTTATTGCAAACCATAACAATTGTCAGTGAGTCAACTTTGTGTTGGATGTTCCACTCCCATGTTGCACTTTCATGAAGTGCTCTGCATTGGTGTGAGTGAAGTGCTTTTCTTCTGTCTTCATAACAGTCAGAGTGAGTGAAGTTCTCACTGTGGGTGAAATAATGTGACCCTGAGGTAGTTCTCATTACTGAGGGACGTCCAGTAATCTCCAGTTAGCGCCACTGTGTTTGTCTGTCCCAACACTAGGGGCACACTCGCGCTGGGACTTTTGGGCCGTGCTGTGCTCGAGCGCAGTTGCCTGGGGTTCTGTGGAGAGGGTAGGTCAAGCAGCCTGGAGTGTCTATTGAGTGGTGGGACTGATGTGGGTCATGCTGCTGTACGCACCTCCGTGGGTTTGTGGATGTGGTGGGGGCAGCCGGGGCTTCTCTTGCTGTCCACGGTAATTGACGGGCGTGAGCACGGATTTGCTGTATGTTTTCTAGTGGACTTTGTTTTCCTCATATCGGTGGCATCGGCGTGCGCAGGGCTGGTGTGGTGAAGTTGTGTGTGCACGTGCACGGGGGGCTGTGCCGTGCTTTGGTCCACCTCCTCAAGCCGGGTCAGTTTTGAACAAAAAGTTTTACTTCCTGTTTACAGTTGGATCCTGTTGTTTTTCTAACGTTACTAGCAGTGGCCACAGCTTATGAAAAAACTAGTTCACTAGGTCACAAAGAGCATTAATATACAACAAAAAATTTAACGGCGTTAAAATAGTTTTGCGTTAACTCGTTAATAGCATGATATTTTTGACAGCACTAGTTTTGTTTCATTCACACATGTTTGAGTAACCCTTTATTATTAGTCTATTCACATCTCTAAAGTTGAAAATGGCCTGTTCCACCTTTTGATGCCATGTAGTGATAGTTTTCAATTTAGCATATACCATTTACTTTTTATTTAAAAAGACTGGCAATTCCAGGGCTTATTCAGATGAGTCTAATAATGTAATACCACATGACATCACAAGGTCGAACACAGTGTTTTCCATCTGACAGAAGATCTCAGCGTGAATATGCATTGTTTGATTGTTAAACATGTGTGAATGAAACAAAACACAACTCCAGGTATGTTTTTTGATGAGGACAACATTACATCACAGCTCAGAAAATAGCGTAATATGGACCCTTTAAAGTAAATAGACTACTATAAACAACAAATAAATAAATAAACCATGACAAATGCCTATGTAATATTTTTCCTTCTATATTTTAACAATTCAGGCAATGTGATTTTGTAACAATTTCTCCACAAAAGGACTGACTGATGGGTCAGTCTACTATAGGCCTACAGTTTGATACAAATGCTTTTATACATACTGCCAGTAGGGGGTGCTCTTCCCTGCCTTCTCCCTCACAGTTGTCCCAGTGGCAGTGGAGTAATGCTGATTGATGTTCCGAGTCCTGGCCCTCTCTCTGCTGCTGGCTCTGCTAATAGCTCCTTCTCCCCCCTCGCTCCTCCCCTCTCTCTCTCCTCTCCTCTCCACTCCCTCTCTCCACAATCTTCCAGGAGAACTTCCACTCCCAAACTCCCAGAACTCTGCCAGATTTGGAGCGGCGCAGCAGGCAGGAGGTAGAAACTCATTGTGGGAGCTGACAGTGTCTGACAGGGGCTGATGAGCGGAGATAGAGCCAGATGAGATTCACTTTGCTCAGCTGAGTTTAGGTCAGGACCTGCTGCTCCTAAGGCCTGAGGCGAGAGAGGGGTGGAGGTGCTTTGCCGGTGTATGAATGAGTTAATGGGGAAGTAGGTGCATGTGGTGAGGGGTTATAGCGCAATCAACAATGTACCAGCAAAGGTGGAAGAAACAACACAACATAACACAAATATTATTTTCAAGAAGAAACTAGATTTTGACATAAAGAAATTCAAACCTTCATTGCTGCTATCTGCTATTTTGAACCAAACTGTGTGTAATTGTAAATACTGCATTATTTGTAATTACATATTGAGTAATATTCAGCTTATTTGTCATTTACACACACACACACACACGGAAAAAGGTGTGAAAAGCAACATAACACAAACAACACAAACAACATAAAATGATTCATAGCAAACAACAACTTATGAATACATTAATTAGCAAAACAGATGTTCTGTCTACATCTGTCTACATCTCCAAAGCTCAACATGTTCTGGTCCACCTTGTGATGTCATGAAAAGGTAGTTTTAAAATTAACAGCTACCTTAATTCAGTACACGCTGGCAATTCCTGTGTTTTCTGTTTGAGAGACAAACCCAGCCTAAATATGCAGGGTTTGTGTGGAAGAAACAAAACACAACTCCAGGTATGTCTGTGATGAGGAGTAAACATTATAACAAAGATCAGAAAATGTTGTAATATGGGACCTAAGCACTGTTAAAATCTACAAGCTTTCACTTTTGGGTGCATAAGGGACTTGAGAACAGTTTTTTCAGATGACAAAGAGAAACTGAAGTGGATCGCCCAAGCACAGTTGATCAGTACTACACCTGGCACTTGTGGGTTGAAAATAAAAATACTTTATGGCTTCACACAGTGCATAGTGGTCTCATTTTTTGCTGCTTTTACAATATTGTCTTCATACACCCAAAAAGCCTCTTTCAAAGTATAGACAACATACCTCAACTTCTCAATCAAACTATTAAAGATCTAAGTAACAAAACCATATGATGGGTTTGAAAAATACTTTTGGGTTCAATCTTCACATTACATGGCGGCTTCTTTATTTACTCAAATAAAAGATTGAATTGAAGTTGAATTATGATCGGTCAGGCCTGGAATGCTGCCTCTCCCCATAAAGACCTGTTTATATTGGAATGCTGTGGTCTGCCTTTTGCAGTGTGTCCTCAGGCTACGTCCGCACCAACGTGTTTTCATTTTCAGATTCAAACTTATGTTCCCACACTATTTCACAGTTCATGGTTGATTTAACAAACATCTCACAACATTGTAGACTATAATCTTGAGGAAACTTTAGTGCCTATATTTACATTCAACAGTTTATATTTTCACATTACTTTAAAGGTGCATTGTGTAACTTTTCTGATGGAGGGCCAGTTAAATGCTTTTCTTCAAGGAGATGTTATTGCTTTGTCTTTGAATTGAATGTTTCACAGTATGGTATTAAACCTTTCTATATTCATGGAGACCAAACCAGGCAAAGTTACAGGTCAGATCTGTAGAGAGGCAACCTCACTCACAGTCAGAATGCCTGCTTTGTATGTATTTTTAAGCTATAAAACCGCATAAATGTAAGGTAAATCTGTTTAATGTCATACTGTGGGACATTTCAGACAGAGCAATCACATATCCATAGAAACAAGCATCTGACAGACCCTCAGTTTAACGTTTTGAGACTTACCAATACTTCTAGCTTGTAGCCACTGATCTAATATAGACAAAACAAAAGTTCAGCCAATGATTAGACTATGAAGTGCGTGCCTGCAACCACAGTCACATTCCTATTGGTCAAAACCATCGCCAAATCAATTTAGCGCATTCCTCCACTGCCTTTGGTCATGATGAGTATCATGATGAGTAGCACAGTCGCACAAAGCAGCTGCTAAAGTGATGCCGACATCAGTTCTTGTTTTTATTTGGAACCAGGCTTCAAAAGTGATCCAATGTTCCCGGTGTGAACATGCTTTTCTTGTAAAAATCCAGCAGTAAGACAAGCCTGGGGATGTTTTGAATAAAGTTCACAGACCATTTGAAACCGTGGCCTCTTTTTCACACCTCAGTCCACATGGTCCGGCAGTCTGGAGGTGCACAAAGACGTATGCTTTGTTAATGTTGGAAAATACTCGTCAATGATTTAACACGGATTGTGGGTTTCAGACTCCTGTTTAAAGGTGACATTTTAGGCTCTTTGAATGTTTAAAAGCTTTGAATTGTTAATTGCTATGGAAATCATGCTAATTTTTCATCACTCTGAAATCCATAGATACAGAAAGCAAAAGATAATACCAACTCATACAATTTTTTTTTTTTCAGTAAATAAAATTATAATTATAAAATTATAATCACCAGATATGTTAGACTGGTCTGTAAAAGGAACTATTAGTTCCACCAGGTCAGTCAAACAGTATACTGTATATATACCATTTACACTTGACAATGCTGTTGGCCAGCTTTGTCATCAAGGTGGATTTATTTGTTTCCTTCACAATTCTCATTCCTCCTAACTCCAGTCCAGCAGCAGAACCATCAGCCTATTCAACCTCTCTGCCTCCTTCAATTCACCATCACCAGGGTCGGTTAAAGGAAAAGTAACGTTTTTTGTACAATCTGAGCCTTCTTTCGGCAATAAAACAAGTAGTTTTACTCACCCATAGCAGTTTGGTGTCAATTGGAGTGGTATCGCAGAAGTTATGTTGGAGCCGTTCTGTTCTACTAATGATCCCGTATTCGTTAGCGTGAGTGCTCGGGGCATTACTTTGCGCTCTCCAAATAACACAAACTTTAGCACTTTTCAAATCACAGAAGATCGCTGTGTCAGGGTAGACTTTTAGTGGATTCCAAAATGGCCTGAAACCCGATATCCAGCTATAGTTTCATTTGATGACGTCATCAGAGAGGACAGTGCGCACGCGTGAACTCAGCTGTTTTGTAAACACCGCTAGACCAAAAGAAGCTAACACCGCTCTGAACTTTACTTTTCTGTTGCGATATCGGGTTTCAGGCCGTTTTGGAATCTACTAAAAGTCTACCATGACACAGCGATCTTCTGTGATTTGAAAAGTGCTAAAGTTTGTGTTATTTGCAAATCAGTGCCCCGAGCACTCACGCTAACGGATACGGGATCATTAGTAGAACAGAACGGCTCAACATAAGTTCTGCAATACTGCTCCAATTGACACCAAACTGCTATGGGTGAGTAAAACTACTTGTTTTATTGCCGAAAGAAGGCTCAGATTGTAAAAAAAATGTTACATTTCCTTTAAGAGTCTTAGGGGTGTCAGATTTTTTTCACCAAATACTAGTACATCACGCTCCCATATTATGCCATGATATACCTAATTACAACACTGAAGTGTGTACTTGATGCCAATCTTAAAGGTACAGTAACTTTTTGGAAGTGGCATGTCACCTGGATTATTACATGGAAATAAAAAGTAAAAACATACTTTGGAACAATCTCCACAGTAATAAATACATTCTATGCCATACTGTGGAAGGCTATAACCAAAGGGAAAACATTTCCTTGGAAACAAGTCGGATGAGACCTTCCTCCAAGCCAGGTTTGGTTTAAAAGTTGATAATGTAGCTTTAAATGGTCAATTGTATCTCAAAGATTTTAAATTTGAATAATTTGTTGAGTTAAGTCCTTTCTCAGTTATACAATACTACATATAGCCCCAATGCCCCAAGTTCTTTACACACATTACACCCGCTGATATTACAGTCTATATCTCCATGAGTCCACCCACCATAACAAACAAGGGCTCCAAGGCTAAGGAAACATGCTCGGAATGTCAAACAGGCCCCGTCAAGCCATTGTCCTGGAGGGTTCAGAGCAGAGCCTTGAGAAGAACTGAAGAAAACAGGCTTTATGTGGCCAACACTCACTCATTGAGCTGTGTTCAATGGAAAACAATGTGAATGCAATACAAAAGCACTGTCCAATGTTCACCACAATACACCACTGACCTCCTGAGGCTCAATCATTATAGCTAAGATTTACTGTAGAAAGAAACACACAATGTACATTATCTATGACAGGGAGAGTATATGTTTTGTATCCACTGTTGAAGCAATAACCTGAAAAAGAGTGATATGGTGTTTGTGAATGGTTGAATGGTTCCTTAAAGGTGCACTGTGTAACTTCTTGGTAGCGGGTTGGTCACCTCCTTGTTTCTTAGGATATGTCTTGCCTGAAATACTCCACAGTATGACTTTAAACAGCTCGGCCCATTTATTCAATTACAGGTTTTTTAGCTCAGGCATTCTGACTGTGAGAGGGATCTGACCTGTAACTTGGTCTGGTTTGGTCTCCATGATGATAGAGAGGTTTAATACCATACTGTGAAATATTCAGGACAATGCAATAACATGTTCATGGAGAAAAGTTACACAATACACCTTTAACCTGAATTGTTGGAACCATATCTAATTTTTAAAAGAACTCATTTGTATACATTTTTACACAAATTAACTCACAAATCAGCCCAGAGTAGGCAACATGAGTAAGGGCTTTGTGCACAATAAAACATATTTGGCATCATAATAACAGTTCATTTTTTAAATTATTATTATAGTAGTGGACTCTGTGAAATTATGCATAATCTAAATAAAACATTAAATACACATCAGCTCTCACTTTGAGCCATTTTTTAGCCTACGTTATTTCTCACTGTAATTAATTTGCAGATAAAATGAATTCTCACACTGGCTTCAGTTGTATAAATAAATAGTAAAAGAGTCAGCCTTTGAACGGCTCTTTGAAATGAGCAAATACAAAAGATTCAAATCACATAAAGGAGCTGAAAGTCTCATCCCTACTGAAAAAAGTTTACCTTTATTTATTTATTTTTTAAATTTTTGTTCATTAACAGCTGTCCAAAATCATTCTTCACTTTCCTTACATCACAATTCTTCACCACAATATTTATCTGAAAAGGATTCACAGCTTTCAGGGACAAAATACATCAACGCTGAATGGAAATTAAAATAAATACATCTCATCTTGGTTGACTACAACTGGCTTATTACAAATACTGTAAAGTACTGCAGCAAGCTCTCTCTTTCAAATTATTCATCAAAATTGTATTAATGGAAAAAGAAAGCAGAAAGCATGTCTTTTATATTAAAGGTGCACTATGCAACTTTTTGGTGGTCGATTTTGTGATACAGGAGACATACATTTTGACGCATTAGACCCTTCATACCAACAATATTCACGACAGAAGCCTTAAACATATTATTTTAGCAGATACTGAGGGACAAAAAGCAGTGGTGCCGCTCTGATTATGGAAACAGGTCATTATACTAAGAAATGCTTTAAATGTAGAAGTGAGCTGAGCGGCTATTGAAATGGTAATTGTCCCATTAAATTCAGTGGAGTCAAACGTCTCTGAAATCCCAGCACTGTGCAAAGCTTTTATCTAAGAAAAAAGGCTCCCAAAAAGAATCATGGAAATCAATATCTACCTTTCTGATAATGTTCTTTGGTCACTATTGTCATTTCCAACAGCACTTACATTGTTATAATGAGTGTTGGACAGTTTTCACATTGGAGGCTCTTCATACAATCACACCAGGTATCGCTGAATAAGTTCATTTGATTTTCACAGTGTTCAGAGCAGGTTGGTTTGAGGCAGACTGAAGGTGCTCATTATAATCAGACCCACTGTTTTTCAAAGGTGACCTCTACAGACAGCAGACAATGTGACAATGCGCTAAATTTAAAATGGATCTTCTAGTCTGGAATCTTTTGAATTTGAATCAACAAAGACTGAGCAGTGATCATTAAAGCTTGAGTTAGTCAAACTACTGAGAACAACACTGTGAATGGGAAATACTTGACTAGTGAATTCTTTAATGTTTTATTCAACAAATGATCTGTCTTCTAGTGCACAGTGATTTGCATATTTGGTTCACTGCTTGATGAATTATGCTTTGTTTCAAAGTGCACTATCAAAGTCAAAGTCAAAGTCAAAGTGAACGTTTTTTGTCAATTCTGCCATATGTGTTTGACATACAGTGAATCGAAATTTTGTTTCTCCATGGCCAAGCAGTGCAAAAAAGACAAAATACAATATGAAGACAATACAAAAACTATCTAAGACAAAATCTAAAAGCAGTGCAAAGAATAAATACCTATTTACAAACTATGCAACATTTCTGGGAAAGGGTCTGCACAATCTTGTCTCCATGGAGATGTTATTGTTTTGTCTGGAATATTGCAAAGCATGACACTTATCTATAGTTGCGTCAATCCACATTACAGGGGGTCCTCGGGTTACGACGTTGATCCGTTCTTAAGACGCGTCGTAACCCGAATTTCCTCGTAAGTCGGATTTTGCCTTTGATTTTCCAACCAAAGCACCAATAACCTTTCCATCTCAATAATTAGACCACTACGCTGCTTGGATATCACTGTCGCTTTCATAGGAGCAGATCAGAGCCCACATCAGGTACTTCCGCACACGAGGCCGTCTTCTCCGCCCTACAACCACAACAGAGCATATTCTTCCGCCGTGCGCCGCGTGCCATTCGTGTTTGTTTACGTCGCTGTTTACGTCGACGGAATGACGCGTAATATATATATATATTTTTTAATGGGGGCACGTTCGTAACCATGAAACGTCGTAAGTCGAGACCGTCGTAACCCGAGGACCCCCTGTATTTGTACATTTTACAAACAGTTTTCAAATTGCTGCACAATGACAATTAAAACAATACTAATAAGGAACAAAACATGTGTCAATGCTCTGATGCTTAATCTCACTGTTTCTAAACAATGAGATTAACAATAAAACCAGTAAATTCAAATAAGAGCAAACAATAAAACAATATAATAATAATAATAATAATAATAATAATAATAATAATAATAATAATAATAATAATAATAATAATAATAATAGTATCTTATATATTTTTTCCTATTTACTGGTGTTCGTTGTTATTGTGAATGGGGTCACCTTTTCCCAGATCTGACTTGTAACTTGGCCTGGTGACATCACTTGCTTGTCTTCATGGATAAAAGTTTAAGACAGTATAATGCCAGACGATGCAATGATATCTCCACGGAGACAAGCAGATTTTAGACCCTCCAGAAAGGTTACATAATGCACTTTTCAATTTAAAATACAAAAATAAACAAATGTCTTTGCAGCCTCCTATATGAAAAACGAAATAAACATACATAACATACAGGAAAGCCATAGAAAAAGTTTCCCTATGCCCTACATCTTGTGTAAAAATAAATACATGTTGAAACTATTCCTCTCCAAAAACACATGAAAATAAATAAATAAATAAATAAAAGTAATGAAAATTTTAACAAACTTATTTTGGCTGGTTCTGATTTACCCACCTCTGTGAATTCAAGCAATGTAACAAAGCACCCACCATTGTTCCATAATTACTGTGTAATTTAAATGTCAGAATTTAGAGTGATTAGGTCAAAGAGCCAGTGAATGTTCACAGTGGAAACCATAACTTTGATTCACACGAGGAGTCTATGGTAATACTCAAGCTAACTCTTCTTCTACATTTCAAAATTCTTTCACATGTCCTGAAATTCTTAAGATCCTATAAATGAGATGTAGGACGGATAAGAATTCTAATGGTAAAATGATTATTACAAAAGTATCAAAAGCAGTATTATCACGCAGGATAGGAATGTACAGTATAACCACAAAACCGCGTGGGATGGAGGAACAGTAACTTGTCAAACAATTATGGAGTTTAGTATTTATATCAGACCTTTGCATCTTGCTGGCTTGAAATAAGGGGGATTCTCCAAATGAGTTGTTTATGACTTGGATTCCTGCTCTATTGCTAAAAAAAAGTAAGTAATGTTGCATGTTATAATTTGTTCTTTTGGCTTGTATTTCCCAATCTGTTGCCTCCCAGGTCTTAGTTGAGTTTTCCCCTAATAAATTCTGTAAACTCTGCTTGTCTTTAGTCAGTATTTGGGCCCTTTCCTGTTTTCCACTTTTAAAACACAAAGTCTTTGAGCTGTTTCTCTTTCAACTCTTAAACAACATCCATAAAATTCTGTTGGGAAAGTTGGGCTATGGGAAGAGTGAAACATTTTGAAGCTAATAGTTTTTTTTTAAATTCATGTTTGTTTCCTGATCAAGTCAAAGGAGGTGTTGAGTCCATCAGATGTGAGATATCAAACTTGGTCTTGTTAGGCTTTGTAATGTGATCATAAGCAGCACACCGTTAATTACTGTGAGTCTGGAGCAGGCCATGACATCATCAAACGGAGCCAGACGAAAATAGCAAAAACAATACAGGCAGAAGTTGTGGCAGGTGAAACAGAAAAGTGGAAAATGATCTGTGTCAAATAAAGAGAGAAACACATGTTCATGAGCTTTATAAAGACGCGTTATTGGATAGTTGTGCAAACATATCTACAATTTATTAGCAGTTTGTAGAGAGTTCAACCAAATGCTGTGAATAGAATGTCTTTTACGTTTATATGGACTGTAGAAGGAGTTAGAAGTAGTGGTCTGGGAGCACTGCGTTCATCCACTTATGCAGTTTGAATCCTGTCTACATTGTTGTTGTGCTTTTGGGCAAGACACTTCACCTGCCTTACCTCCAGCGTACAGTATATGCTGATGGATAAATGTGTTACATTGACCCGCTTGAGTATTTTTAATAGAGATATTCACAACGAATCAAATGTTGTTTAGCAGAGTTCAGTTCAGAGGAAAAAGTTAGAGTATTTTTGTTGTAAATAGTACTAATTAAAAGCCTGACTTGTGTACGCTCATGAATAAATATATTGTGTTTTTAATAACAAAAATCATGAAAACATTTTTTGCTATACCACCTACCCCTCAGTTAATATTTACCATTTATGATTATTACTTCTCCTTTTAAGTTAGTGCCCAGACACACTGGAAACTTAAAAACAGCATTGCTTTTTGGTGCTGGCCCCTGGAGCAAAAGTGGCCATGTGCAGAGGTTGTCCAATAGGAAGCGCTCCATCACCGGCCCCTCTTTCATCTCTCTGCTTCCAGGTTCCTTCGTCTTCACAAATAAACAATGGAGACAGTCTAATGAGACCCCTGGGTGTGCTGCGGACACAAGAAAAGAAGGGGAGCTGGCCACACCGAGCGCATAAAACACCACAACATTAAGCAGGAGCCAGGCCCTACTACCTCATTAGGGAACAATAAAAGAAGGTGATGGCTGTTCATTTCCGCTACTAATGAGCGTTAGCCGCACACAACAGGTACATGTGAGAGTTAAATACTTTCATGCCTAGAACATGTGTGACGGAATCACAAAGACACAAATCACAGAGGACGTATAAAACACATGTGAGACTATCTGCAGGAGTCTAAGTCATTTTAATGGGGTGCTTTAAAATGGAGCTTGATTTTGGGTTTAAAAATAATTGCTTTGGGTACAAAACAGAGCCGAAATAATAAAGGAAATAGAAATATAATTTTTGCTTCACAACCGCAATAAAGGTCCCATATTACATAAAAATTTACTCTTGTGAGCTTTAGGTCATGTTATAATGCTGTTACCTGCTCAAAAACATACCTGGAGTTGAGTTTTGTTTCATTCACACGTTTGAGTAATCAAACTAATCTGTCTACATCTCCAAAGCTCAAAATGCTCTGTTCCACCTTCCAATGTCATGAAATGGCAGTTTTCAAGTTATTAGCTAACCTTTACATTTAGGTCATTCGATATTGGCATTTCCAGGGCTGAAATCATCCAAATGATTCTAGTGAAGGTGTATAGAGTTTAAAAATACAGTGGAACACTTTTGCAAGGTTCATGTGTGAATGAAACAAAACTCCAAGTACCGGTATGTTTGGGATGGAGAAACGTGTTACACTATAACATAGATCAGAAAACTCATTGTAACGTTGGTCCTTTATTAACTGCACACATACAAGTAAGGAGTGTACATTGTCTTGCCCATGGGAAAAACAATGCAGGCATCGTTATTAGCAACAAGAATGAAATAAATGTTCAGTTATGAACAAAATACCTCTATATAATGTTTAAGGATAATTTATCTGGTATACTGGTAGATATAGGGTCAAGTAAGCCACAACTTGCTGCTCTCCCCCCTTCTGACCTGCTACTGTTAGAAACACATCTGCAGTACTGAAAATACTCCACATATGGCTTGCAGATTTTAACAAAGCAAACCATCCGATTAGTCAAATGTATACTTTTCCAAAACCCCAGACAGCATTAGAAGATTTTTAAGCATACAGACGTGAGAAGAACTACTTATACACAGGGCCTATACTAAAACATGCATAAAGACCAGTGAATGTTTGTGGAAGGAGTATTAGCCTTGGCAAACAGCACTGTGCATTCATCAAGGAGCAGTCTGGTGTTTTATTTCCCTGTCAGGAGGGGAGGCCTAGCGCAGGTCAACGCCACTGATAGCATTTCACCTTGGCTTCTAGAAGAGCTAATCCAGGCTATTTCATCTTTTCATGGAGCGTTGTAGCTTCAGAGCTCTTTGTTGATCTTTAGTCTTTGGGTTTGGCTTTGTTAATCCTATACACTTGTTAGTTCATCCACCTGTCTGTCAACTGGGTCTCAAGTAAAAGAAGTGTCAGGGTCAGCTCCACCCATCTCAGCACTGAAGGTTTAGTGGGGTGAGTTTGCACGAGGATTTGGAGGCATTTGGTGAAGGAAGGAAGTAATGTGAACCCAGGTCAGTGTTGAGGGTTCAGCTTTATTATCCAAAGACAAGAAGGAGATGATTAAATAAACAATGATAAGCCTCAACTACAAACAATAACTCAAATGGCTCAAAAGGCCCATAGTACTTTTTTTTTTAGCAAAGTTATAATGTTGTTCATCACAAACTTACCTGGAGTTGTGTTTTGTTTAATTTACACATGATTAACACACAAACCCTGGGTATTTAGCTTGAGTTCTTCACTCTATATCAACTTGTGATGTCATGTGGAAGTGCTCCACTGTGTTTTAAACTCCATACACCTTCAATAGAATCATTTGGAGAATTTCACAAGGTGGAGGAGAGCATTTTGAGCTTTGGAAATGAAGTCTGACTAATAATAAGGGCTATTCAAACTTGTGTGAACTTGGACTAAACCAGGACTAAAGCTGGATTAGAATGGGACAAAACCAATTACAAGTGGCCCCGAACCAGGACCAAACAAGAACAAGAGTGAACACATACATTAACATAAAAATAATATAGTTTGGGATTTATGATGCACTCAAAAAGGCAGCCAAGCCTCAGCCATTTATTCTATAGCTACAGCTGCCCTGACATTCTTGCCCAACACACAACAATTGCATGATCTGGCTGGAGCTGGGATTTAACCATCAACCTTCTGGTTATAAGACAATAGATCTAGTATCACTACTCCCTTACCATTTTCTTGTGCATAGAAAAATATATCCTATTACTATTTTTTAACATATATTTATTTAAAAAAAAAATCAAAAATTCCAATCTATACAAGGAGGTCCACACTCTTCCATGCACCACCACTGCAGTACCCAGCCCTCTCCCCTGCTCCATTCTCAATGTTTGTTCACACCTCGCTCTGATTGGCCGCGTTCCGGTAGATCCTCATCTGTGTTTCCCTTCACGGGCTGGTACTTGGATTTGACAAATTTACTTTTCCTGTGTGTCGGCAGGCAGCAGTTCACACGAGGCAGCTGTGCATGTTTGGGTGCAATTTAAACAAAATTTAAGGGTGTGCCTTCTGCAGCTTGTCCAGTCAGAGGACAACTTGGTCTTTTCCGCTCTTGTTAAATAAATAATGACCATGCTTTACTATGGGTTGGCACAGAAAAAAAAGAGGGAAGGTTAAGGGGTTTTCAGTGGAACCATATGGGTCAAGTCGAAAGTCTCATTGGTGGCGAGGAAATAACTTATAAAGAGTGAAGAGCCTATTTAAGACACATTATAATAAGATGTTGTTATGTTGAATGTTCCATAATATGGCATTAAACTTATCTCCATGAAGACAAGCCACCAGCCCAAGCTACAGGTCAGATCTGTGGAGAGGCAACCCCGCTTATAGTAGGCATGTCTATCAAAGGTAATTTTTGAGCAATAAAACATTGCTAATTCAATTTATCAATGCTAAAGTTCATCGTGAAACATTCCAGGCAACGCATCTCCATGGAGACTAGCATCTGGACACCCCTCACCAGAAAAGTGACATAGTGCACCTTTAAATGGAAGCAATGCGGGGAGACGAATTAAAGTACTATTCATTCAGACTACCTATAATTGTTACATACAGACTGTTCAGTTATGGAGGTATTCACCCAAGAACATTTATCTAAACTGACTTTTTAGACAAACTCAATCTTGCTGTTTTTCAATTCCCCCTTACACTGTACAGGCAATAACAGTTAAAGGTCCTATATTACACAAAACTGAATCTTGTGAGCTTTAAAGGGACAGTGTGTAAGATTTTTACCCGTTAATTACCGAAATTGAAGATACCCATTCAAAAATACAGTGTTTTCCAAGCCTTTTCACTTCCATCACGAAATCAAAGTATTCTGTTGGACTTAGATATACCTGCATAAAAGGGGGATCTTCCCCATGTAGAGGCAGCCATTTTGATTACGAGAGCCGCAGAAGGACATTCGGGCTCCGCCTTCGCCTTCGGCAAGGGCTCGGTGTTTTCACACGAGATAGTTCGCGTTTGGATAAACAACGACAAGCATGTTGCCGGATCACACGTCGTAATGGATCTAACACGTGTTTTGGACTTAATTGTTTTACTGGATTTTATTCGCTGGATCCTTACGGACAGATTGAGACCAAGTTTATGGTGAAATGCTGATGTTTGACCTGTCCAGAGCCTTCAAAGGTAAGCAAAGTAACAAACCTCGTTTTGTGCTTTTCCGTATAAAAGCCCCATGTGCTCGGGGAGTGATTGTTGTGCCGGGAAATGAATTGCATAGTCAAAAAGAGGAGACTGTAAGGTTTCATTTGATGTGTAGATTGTCATGGTACACGATCGGGAATGTGTGCTCTATGCGGAAAGAAAAAAAACAGTGAACGGGGTGCGCTTCACGCGTGCGTGTGGTTCGTGCGCGGGTATGCGAGCTGTCCGCGTTACGGCGCGCCCGGGTGACCCTCGAGGTCTGCCGTAGCTAGAACAGGAATTGCAATAGCCACCATCCACCAATGCGCCATGAATACTACACACTGTACCTTTAAAGGTTGTATGGAGGATTTTTTTTGTTTGTTTCAAATTGTCAATGATAGCATTATAGAGATGCAGCTGCCTTGTTATTATGATGATCATGGGGCATGGTTTAGGTTGTCAATCAAACTCCCTCCGCTTCTAGTGTGATTTGCCGGTGTGCTGGGATTACATGGTTTACATACGCCTTGCAAACATTCCACAGATGCAAGACACTGTTTACTCGACCAACGCAGTGGTTCTTAGGGGCTTTTTCCAAATGTAGCTTCCTCGCAGTTAGCACAAAGTTTGTTGCAATGGCAAACAAGAATCGACTACCAGCAAAAGAAAGTCTGTTTTTGAGGTCGCTGAAAGAAAAAGAGAAGGGGAAAAGGAGCAAAGTGAAAATAAGGTGATTCTCGGAGATTCCTTCCAGTGATGGCGTGCACTGAAGCAGAGGGTCTACAGACTGACGCGTTGGTTGATAAATTACTTCTAGACAGGAAACTTCTGCTTATCATTTGAAAACGTTCAGTATAGTTACAGCAGCAACAGCCATTCTGAACGCACACCAGCTGTAAACAAACATCTTCTAACGTAAGGAGGAGGCGGGAGGAGAAGTTTCTACTTAGAGAGCTGTGGAGGAAGGGGGTGGTTTCACGCATTTGAAAAAGGACATTCGCTGGATTTCTCCTTCCTTGGAAAATCCTCTATACAACCTTTAAGTTGTTATTATTTTATTATTTTATTTTCATGTTATTTTATTATTAAGGCATATTGTTACCTCCTCAACTCAAACATACCTGGAACTGTATTTTGTTTCATTCATACATGTTTGAGTAATCCTACATTGTTAGTCTGGCCACATCTCCAAAGCTCAAAATGCTCTGTTTCACTTTGTGAGGTCATGTAGTGGTAGTCTTCCGGTCTACCGGTTACCCTTAGTTCAGAAGAGATTGGCATTAAAATTAGGGGTGTGAATCTTTCACTCACAAAACGGTTCGATTCGAATCTCGATTCACAGGCTACGATTCGATTCAGGGACGATTCATAAAAGTAGTAAACAATCCGGTACGATTCGATTCGATTCGATCCGATCCGATCTGGTTCGGTTAATTTCGATTCAATACAGATTGACAACTTTACTCCCAAGTGCTTTAAAGTTATTGAGAAGAAAAAGAGAGAAACAGAAATTAAATTTCAAAATAGTATCCTTTTGTTTATTTAGTGTCCAACAGACAATACACCAGGGGGGTATTCCACGAAAGCTACTAAGCGCAAAGCCCGGCTTTGTTCGTCAGTTGGCGCTAGGTTAAGTGAGAGTTCGGTTCCACGACGCTCGCTAAACTTAGTTCCCGCTGAGTTACTGGGGCAACATGGTCTTAGCAGATAGTCTGCTCGCGGGGAGGCTAAAGTTCTGTCTTAGTTAGGCCGTGTCGCAGAGAATACGTACCTGACGTAAACAGAGTGTCAAACAAACAGTTCCGCACACCTCCCGCATGAGTATCTGTGTTGTCCGAAAACAATATCAGCAAAAAAACAAATTACCTTACGTTCTCGGTTCTTGACAATTCTCCGGTAATCTAAACATGTGCTTTTCAACCGCTGTCTTTACGACATTAACATATAGAAGAATTCCAGCAGTATTTCAAAGAATATCTGTGGTCGAGTGGATATGTGCTTTGACTCTCGTGTGGGCGGGCCGGGTTCGATTCACACTATTGACCTATTGATGCCCACGTCAAATTTCAGTTAAATTTTCACGCATTTATATTTGCAACATATTACAGAAATGGAAATGAATTTAACCTACAATTACTCTTATCATCACATCAAATTATATCAGTTAGGCCTAACATCACTCTCACTTGACGACATTGACACTTTATATTTTATGTGACATCTCTATCAAAGAATACAGTTACAGGTAAACCTTTACTTTTAGAACTAAATGTAGCCAAATAACAGGCACGCTCCATGATGCAACATTTCAATGATTCAACAAATTTGCTTAAGAGATGCTGTGCAAGCCTTTTTAATGAAATCCTATTTATCAATTTCCATCAATAGGCATAAAACAATAAAAGACATTAGGTATGACATTCTGGTGTGAGGCCACTGCTGGAGGACTGCTGAGGGTCAGGCAAGGTACTGCTGGAGGACTGCTGAGGGTCAGGCAAGGCACTGATGGAGGACTGCTGAGGAGGGTCCAAGTGTACGCCATCTTCAGTAACTTGAATATACTCTTCAGGAGAACTCGCAGGAAGGATCTTTGATGGGCTCCCTCCTTCAGTTACCTCCACCAGTGGGCGACCCCGGTTTAGGGCCAGTGCCAGCTCCTCTGCAGGTGAAAGGTTTTGAGGGGGGCTCCCACCTCCTGTGGCTTGGTACCTACTGTTCATTTTAAATTAAATTAAGGTACCATTTCAACAGTATTACTAATTTCACTGAATAATAATATTAATATTAGCCTACTTACCACTCTGCAAAATGTTATTATGCTTTGTCTTTACCTGCAAAACAGTCCTCCTCACATTATTCCTGCTCAAAGACAAGATAACACAATTTAACGTATTAGTTGGAGCACATACTTTTACACAGTAAAAATAAATTACAACTGACAAGACTGCTATACAAATGTATAATAATTATGCCATCAACTTCCCACCATGAGTATCGAACTCACAATCTCCCGCTCTCCAGACGGAAACTTTCCCCCTGCGCCACAAATCAGCGCTGACATCAGTGGTGAAAAACAGACTTAAAAAACTCACTGTCCAGCACTGTTATGGGACTTAACTTACGTATTTAAGCGTTCGGCGAACTTCTGCCACGCCATGTCTCTGGCCTTGGTTATTGCAAATGTGTTGTAGAGTTCCAAAAGCAACTTCTGTTCTGATGCGCCGAAATAATCGGCCCGAATCTTCCACATGATCGCGTTTTCGACAGTCGCTTGTTCAGGGCTTCTTACCTTGCCCGTGCACGCGTCTAGGCCCGGCCTGATTAGGCCAGACTGAGCTTAGCTCTGACTAGGCGCAGCTGAAACGCGTTAGTGGAACGGGTTCAAGCTTTTGTCTAAGTTGTGTCTCAGCCAGGCGAGAACTTAGCACTTAGTCGCGGCTAAGTTTAGCCACGCCCCCACCCTCTACTATTGGCCAGCTTTTCTCCTCATTTGCATTCAAGCAACACAAAACAATAAGGTTAGATATCAAAAATAAAAAAGACGTTATAAAACAAGCAAGTTGCCTATTAAAGTCAAAAATCAGAATGAATCAGAATGAGTTAGTAATTAGTGCTTCAGTCACTCATGAGTTTCAGTAACTGTAAAAGTGTAACATATCACTGACAAGAAGATAGATATTACTAGGCAGTTATAGAAAACACTAGCATGTTAAGGAGCCATATAAAAGCATAGAAGTACCATGTCATGGGATCTTTAAACATGTGAATGAAACAAATACAACTTTTGATGGGTAAACAACATTATAACAGAGATGAGAAAGTGTAATATATTGTAATATGGCTCCTTTAAATGTTACAAACATTGGCCTGCTAATAAGGAATGTGTAATTTAAGGTAAAAATACAAAAAGTAATAAATGCCTTTTCTTCTCATTTTCACCCAGTGACCCAGTAAAGTGTGAAACGATGTAGTGCTTTCCCAAACGTCACCTCTGAGACTTATTTAGCCATATTTTTCAGTGGAACATGTGAGCTGACATGACTAATAATGAGCCTAATGCGTTTGTGTTTGTGTAAGGTACATAAATGGCTCATAATTCAAAGCGGATTAGCACAAGTACAAGTGGAAATGATTACTCAGTGAAGGGCAGAGCTCGTATTTGGGGCTTTTAACCTCACAGTGCACTTTTTTTTACTGCTCCTGGCCAATGGGAGGATGCTGTTTTCACCAGCTGGCCCCGTCTCGTACTCACTTCACCATAGCTCAGTGCTGCCAGAGATGGAATCATGTTAGACTAATGAGGCTAAAACTCCCCACACTGCCATGCAATGTACCACAGCACTTACACACCATGCAGCTACAACTGCAATGCAAAGAAAAGTGTTTTTTTTATGTACATTTACAGAGATTTACTCAAACAGTACACTGCCAGCCAAACAACTGATGATGATACTGGTACAATACCCACAACTTAAGGGATTGTTACTGGTACAAAGTGCTGCACAACTCTACTACAATAGAAGTATTTCTATCACTACTACAATTCTAGCAGTTACCATTACCAATAAAAGAGATATCAGATAATATTTATTCTACTATTACCACAACTGTTGCTGATAATTTTAATGGAGTTGTGAAAACTCTAGATCTGCTATTAGAACAGCAACTACTACTATTACTATAACTATAACTACTACTACCCATACCATGCTGTATGTACTACTAATGCTGCTGCTAATACTACATCAACTACTCCTACTTCTACTGCCACTATTCCTACAACCCCTACTCCTATTACTACTACTAATACTACATCGACTAGTACTACTACTAGTACTGTAGTCATCAGCTTACATGATACCACCCCATATCCTCTAAAATACCACATTTTGTAGCTCCTTATATAAACTATAGTAAATACAATAGCACATTTCTTTTCATTTGAAATGTACGCCATAATCTACCTTTACACGATTTACAACAACAAAGACGTGGAAATTACTCCAACTCTAATTGCAGCTACTTCTGACATGACTAGACACTTTCTTTCACTTCAACTAGTTATAGCACTTCTTTGAAATGCTTTTACTTCTCAACCCTGGGAACTTTTGTCGATAAAGGTTCCCGGCAACATTAAAATGAATAAGAGCTCTATTATATTCAATACTTGGACTCTGAAGAGCGGCCTACTGGATGACTCTGAATATAGTATTTTACATTCACGACAAATTAAATGACAGATTTTAAGCACTTTTGACAAGTTGAATGAGATCAGCCAGCATTAGTAGATGGCACACGCATATAAGTAATTGTATGTTATAATTATTTGGCTGGATTTTAGTTTAAGTGCAGCCTAGTTTTGCCAATGGAAATAGTGGTATCATTATATTAGTAGTAATGTAACATGAAAGACTAACAGTTTATGAACAGGTTTTGGGATATAAGCATGAAAAATCTGCAAACAATTACCTCATTCATATAAAACGCTGTCACGGAGCTTTGGAAATCATAGATGGCAATGTTAATTACAAAGAGATGTTGAGTTTCTACCAAAAATGAAAAAGTTAGGTATACCATAATGGGAGAAATAAACAGCGTATATAAGGGGTGGGGTGGGGTGGGGTGGGGGGGTCTCACATTTTCACCGCTCCATTTCCCATCACCATTACAGAGTTCACAGAATATGTCAGAATCCTTCTTGCCAGTCTTGCATTATTCTTGTACTGCCAAAGAAATCAAGGCCCATTTGCCAATTCTCACACTCACAGATTAATAATGGATTGGATCATTAACATTATGTATTAGTATCATTTTGGATGAAATCTAACTCTCTCTTAACTCAGTGTAACATTGTGTACTTTGCTAATAATGCAGATGTCCACAGATGTCATGTTTTGACATGAACTAACCAGGCATTTCTCTGAGTGGTTAATCCACCTGTCAATCACACCCCGTAGGAACTTCAAGGCATGATTCCTTCTGAATGAACATGGAAAACATGGAAAAGCACTTTTGTTCACTACTGCTAACGCCTGTCACAATAATTAATATATCGATTTATCATTCAGTATATGAAAGCTGGAACAATATATTATCGTGTGTACTTTTTCTTTGTAATAGGAGAGATTTTTTTTGCCATTTTTATGTAATAATGTAAGTTTTAAAGGTCCCATGGCATGAAATTTTCACTTTCTGAGGTTTTTGAACGTTAATGTGAGCTCCCCTACCCTGTTTAGGCCCCCCCCATGGTTAAAAGTTGCGAAATGTCTAAACTGAGCATTTGCGATCCTTTTCTGCGTTACAAAAAATCGGAGCTCAAACGGGCGATTTTGAACAAGGCACCTTATTGACGTCAGATCGAAAAAAGAAATGCAAATGCAGTTCCACCCCCGTCTGTCTGTACTCAGCGTCTCTGTAAATCACGCCCAGAGAGTTTGGACTGCGAATGCGCTAGGCAATGCGAAATGCATTTTTTTATTTGCCTGGAGGCACGTCCGAGTGTTTCTAGGCTCGGAAGTCCTTTATCTGAGCCTCTGGACCTTTGAACAGCAGTGGTTTAATTTTATTTTCTGTGGAAATGTGTTTATTTTTCAATGGAACGCTTCAAATCTCTCCCCCCGTGCAAAAACAAGGAAATGGATCAGCTGAGGGCTCAGAGCGAGAGCGGAGAGTTTGGCCACGCCCCCACCCTCTACTATAGGCCAGCTCTTTTCTCCTCATTTGCATTCAAGCAACAACGCCCAGAATAAAGTGTTTGAGAGAGATATTTATGACTCTTTCTCATCTTATCTCTGTTTCTCGTGCTTTGAGTGTTGATTTTGAAGAAGGATTCATTTACAGTATTAGGGAACCATTAAAGGGATATGCTACCCCCAGGTCAAATTTGGGCATCTCCCCACAGTCCAGAGACTAAAATAAGTGGTGGAAAGCGTTTTCCTGCAATACAGTCGAATCACGCACCACGTTGTGCAACAGGGGAACTCCCTTCCTGGGATTCCCCTGGCAGCGTGATGCGTGATTCGACTGTATTCTTCCGCACTGGAAAATAGTTCCCACCCAAAATGACCAAGGCAAGCTCTCCGTGTTGATTTGCACATTTATTTGCACTCGATATGAATGCGCACTACACATAAAATAATTGGGAAACGCATCGAGCAAATTAATTCCTTTTGGCCGAAATCTTTCTCTGGCGACGTTAGACTCCAGTCTAAGGCGGAGGAGCTGCAGATACCGCGGCGGTCAGTGGCGACAGACTCGGACAATGGCTGGGTGAGCAGGAAAACGCTTTCCACCAATTATTTTAGTCTCTGGACTGTGGGGAGATGCCCAAATTTGCTCTGGGGGTGGCATATCCCTTTAAGGAGCCATATAAAAGCATCAAGAAGTACCATGTCATGGGATCTTTAAGCTGTAAAGGGAAGATTAACTAACTTCTGTGGCTTCAGTGTTTCTTCATTCTGCAGTTTAACATACCTTTTAATTATACTGTGTATTTAATTCAAAAATAGATTTGGTGGCATTATTTTGCTTTGTGTCAATGGCATAAAGTATTTTCAATATTACTGTTAGTTACAGTATTTCTCTGTAGCAATTTATTGTGCTTCAAAATGTGTTATTGTAGCAGGCCTAGTAACAGGCTGGCATTACCAGAAAACAAAACAAATTACAGATACTGGTAGTCCACTACTGCAACAACATCACCTGCTACAATTTCTACTCCTGCTACTACATCTAGTATTACTATATGCAATACTATAGGAGTGAACCTATATACTGTACAATATCTGTCAGTGGTTGGAACAACAGTGAAATGCTGTAGGAACCAGGCTTTGCCAACAGTCAGTTTGTGGAGGGAAGCTGGAGCTGGAGTTCCTATTCCTGTTGGATCATACATTATGTATTAGTATCATTCTGAAAAAATCTATCACTCCTTGTAACGTAGGGTAGCAGTGTTTACTTTAATAATGCAAATGTCATGTTTTGACATGAACTAACCATGCATTTCTCTGATTAATCTACTACTACTACTACTACTACTACTACTACTACTACTACTGCTACTGCTACTGCTACTACTACTACTACTACTACTACCACCACCACCACAAAATAAAGTTCCACTACTGCAACAATATCACCCTAGTGTCTAGTATAACAATATGCAGTACTGCTATGGCGCTGAGCCTATATATCTGTCATTGGTTGGATCAGCAGTGAAATGCCGTAGGATCCAGGCTTTGCCAACAGTCAGTTTGTGGAGGCAAGTTGGAGCTGGAGTTCCTATTCCTGACAGGCGCTTCTCCCTGATTTATGACCTGGAGGTGAGAGAGAGATCCCTGGGTCCACCTCGGAGTGAACAACTAATGAAGCAGATGCATTATTTATTATTGAGAAAGTGAAGCCCAGAACACGACTGTGAGTTTGTGGCAGAGAAACATGGTATATTCCAAATCAGCCAGGAGAAAAATGCACTTTCTTGTATCACATTAATGTCAGGCTGGTGCCAAGTGTAACATATCTTGCTTTTGTGTTTCAGATTGTGGTTTGAGCCCATGAGAAGAACACAATTCTCTATGGGGCAAGTAAAATCATGAAAAAAAGATGATAGGGGTTAGCGTCAAGTAGTTTTCATGTTTTTTGTCATAGGTTTAAAGGTGCATTGTGTAACTTTTCTGGTGGAGGGTCCATCAAATGTTTTTCTCCATGGAGATGTTATTGCTTTTTCTGGAATGTTTCACAGTATGGTATTAAACCTTTACGTATATCTTCATGGAGACCAAACCACACCAAGTTACAGGTCAGATTTGTGGAGAGGCAATCCCACTCACAGTCAGTATGCCTTTTTAAAAGATATTTTTGAGCTATAAAACCAACTGTATTTAATAAATGTATGGCAGAGCCTTACATTTAGAGGTAGTTATTCTGTGCAACATTTCAGGCAGAAAAATGACATATCCATAGAAATAAAACAAAAAGTTACACAGTGCACCTTTAATGCCAATATATTATACTTTTAACATCAAAGGCCTGTATATGGCTGCTATGTAAATTAACAGAAATTATGTTTACTGTTTCTAATTTGAGAGAGTAACTGAATAAGCATTTATAGCTAATCTGTCACAGGTCTTTCACAATGACATTCTGAATACAAAACATTTGCCTTTTTGCTGTATTTCAGTTCACTGCCAATAGTGTAACAGTTGAATAGTTGAAAACAGCTTTATTTATAATGGGATAAGACGGTGATCCCAGCCCTCCATATTCTGAATCAAAGGATTGTTTCTTATCTGGATGGGCTGTGGGCTGTGAGCTGGAGTTTGAGCCAGTGGCACAGATTACATCTTAATTATACGATATTACAGCTCAATGGAGACTCCAAAGACACCGCAGTGCCTCGTTATAATCCCTGTGAAAAAGAGGGTGGTGTCAGTGCCTCACTGGTTTCATGAATGAGAGGGGGCTTGTTCCAGTAATCATGGACAGTTTGCCAAAACCTTTGCCACATTTGGCAGAAAGACCTCAGGGTCAATGACATGTCAGGGCTACACAGGTTTGTATGAAGTACTATAACCTTCTGTTGAAATATTTAGTAAAACTGACTACTAATTTCTTGACATTTATATAATTATGTCTGACCAATCTCTTGATACTTTTGCTACTTATTTAAAATGTACTATTGATACTTCTATTTTGCTCTTTGTTATTATATTATATTGTATTATATTATATTATATTATATTATATTATATTATATTATATTATATTATATTATATTATATTATATTATGTTACATTATATTATATTATATTATGTTACATTATATTATATTGCATTGTGATGTGTGTCCAAATAATTTCCCTTGTGAATCAGTAATGACCTACTGTCATAATTGGCCATTATCATTATTATTAATTTATTTGGACTTGACTTCAAGTTGTAAGCTTGCTGGATTATAACAAGGCTACTTAAATGTTTTTGTCATTTTGCATTTTTTCACACAAACTCATTTTCATTCATGTACCAGTATGTCTTGCCTAAGGACACAACAAGAGTATCAGTCCACTGAATTTTGGGTTGGTGAACTATTCACTTCTAACTAGGCCTAGCTTCCAAAACCAGAGGAGATCAGACATTCACAGTGTGGTATAGCATCAACTTTCAAAGCTTTTCATCTCTGGCCAGCTCAGTGCTGTCGCTGTGAGATTCTGACTCCCAGCTATTTGCTGAATGTCGCTCCCCACTCCTACCCCTTTCCTGTCTAATAAAAACTGCAGAACAATCCAAAAGAAACAAAAATAAAAAGGTAAAAACCTGCTTTAAAGGGGCACTATGTAACTTTTCTGATGAGGAGACCACTACTAATGCTTTGTCTGTAAAAGTTCACAGTAAGACATTAGAGAGTTTATACATATTAGATAGATAAGTTTAACACTATATTGTCGAACATTCCAGGAAAATAACTTCTAACATCTCCATGGAGACGAGAAGGTGGCAGACCCTCCATCAGAGTTAATTACAGAGTGCACCTTTAACTCCCAAGAAGATCTACACCTCCAGATCTACAACCTTTTTGGCATAAGCCATCACTTAGATATATTCACTGTATATTATGCAGAATTATATAACCCAGAAGCGTTATCAAAAGACACAACAAAAACAGCAACAACGGAAGAAACAAATGCAAATTCTTGAAGCCTTCTGTTGGAACATTTTGAGAAACCATTATACACGTGACATGAGTGAACTGCGTAGGCTAAATACTCATTATAAGTGTATGCCGGATATATTAACAGATCTGAACTCTTAAACTGTCAGGCCGAACACACTTCCATACAGCTGGGAAACAACTGATAACCAATTACTAACTAGAAAAGACCGTGTGAATTTATAGTACAGACTGGTTTATGACACCATTGAGGATGATGGTGGAAAGGCCATAGTAACTGAAAATTTATGGTGAATGGTTTTTGGAGCTGGCCACAGAAATCTGGGTTGACCAGTCCAAAACCCCAACTATTCGTTTTCACTGTGGCCTCCCTCACTGGGCTCAGATGGCATCCATGGACATTTTTATGACATTTCTGCTTTATAACTTTCTAAATTAAGAAGAGCAGGCAAATCATCTGTGGCCTCGCTCTGAACTCTCTGGGTGCTATTTCCTCAGCAGAAACAATTATGTTGAGGAATGAGTTGCTTTAGTTGAAATCTGCACATTTATTTGAAAAACAAATTGCTTTCATTGCAAAATTTCTTTCTTTGCTTTTGTATCTCTCATAAAGAAATGAACGGTGCTCAAACGGTCATTATAAAAAGAATACATTTCCTGTAACTTATCAGGGAGTGTACGCTACTGTACTTGCCTGTCTCCATGGAGATGATACTGTCAAAAATGTTACACAGAATGGCATTAAATGTGTCCACCTTTCACGAATTCACTAACAGATGAAAAAGAGGCTGTGAGCAGAGTCGCCTCTCCTCTGACCTCACCTGTAACGTGGACTGTTTGAGTCATCTGCTTGTGTCAGAGATACAAAGGTAACTTATCTGCTGAGGAAGCATCACCTGCTTGTCTCCATGGAGATGTGCCTAGACTTTCCACAGTATGGACATTAACGTATGATTCTCCATGGAGACTTGCAAGTCAAATTACAAATTACAAGTTAGATTTGTGGAGAGGCGATCCCACTCACAGTAAGAACAGATGTTTTTGATATGAGATATTTTTGAGCAATAAATAACACCTGTAGTTGAATAAATGCAAGATAGATTAGTTTAATACCATGCAGGTGACTATTTAAACCAAAGCATTAAAGGTCCCATGGCATGAAATTTTCACTTTCTGAGGTTTTTGAACGTTAATGTGAGCTCCCGTACCCTGTTTAGGCCCCCCTCCCATGGTTAAAAGTTGCGAAATGTCTAAACTGAGCATTTGCGATCCTTTTCTGCGTTAGAAAAAATCAGAGCTCAAACAGGCGATTTTGAACAAGGCACCTTATTGACGTCAGATCAAAAAAAGAAATGCAAATGCAGTTCCACCCCTGTCTGTCTGTACTCAGCGTCTCTGTAAATCACGCCCAGAGAGTTTGGACTGCGGAGGAGCTACGCAATGCGAAATACGTTTTTTTATTTGCCTGGTGGAGCTTGCGAGTGTTTCTAGGCTCGGAAGTCCTTTATCTGAGCCTGTGGATATCTGAAACAGCAGTGGTTTAATTTTATTTTCTGTGGAAATGTGTTTATTTTTCAATGGAAGGCTTCTCATCTCTCCCCCCGTGCAAAAACATGGAAGTGGGTCACAGAGCGGAGCGGAGAGCTTGGCCACGCCCCCACCCCCTACTATAGGCCATCTCTGTCCTCCTCATTTGCATTCAAGCAACAACGCCCATAATGGAGTGTTCCAAAGTGACATTTATGACTCTTTCTCATCTTATCTCTGTTTCTCATGCACTGAGTGTTGATTTTGAAGAAGGATTCATTTACAGTATTAGGGCACCATTAAGGAGCCATATAAAAGCATCAAGAAGTACCATGTCATGGGATCTTTAACATTTCCATGGAGACAAACAGGTTGTGGACCCCCTCCAGAAACAGTGCACCTTTAAATACCATACTGTGGAACATTCAAAGCAAAGCAATAACATATCCAGGGATTCAAGGGCATGTTCCTTCTCGGCCACTTTCTAATTTTCTTCACTTACTAACAGCTAAATAAGGATCTACCTGCAGTGCCTTCATGACCCACCAGGGGGTTACGGCCTACACCACTACAAAACAATGCTGTAGAATCTTCACAAGGACTAAAATGCATGATTTAGGTCATTCTTTCTGGAGTCTTGGGAATCTTTTACAGTAAAGGTGTAAACAGTGCAGACTAATAGCCTGTATCATTGAAGTCATTACCAAAAGCCTGTGATTCAGTCTTTCAGTAACAAAAACACTGGCATAACAGTTTTCACCATTATTACCATGGAGCTCAGATAAGCCTCTGAACACACTGTTGCTATTAACTCATAAATATGATAAGAGGACCCTGTCAAACCCAATCCAAACTTTAAATAAACACCATGCTTCAATCTCATTAGAAATCCTATTGGTATAAACAGAGGAAGTGTGCTAGCCTCCGCTGGAGTCAAGTGCGCCTGCTCCGTGCTCCGTGTTCTGCCTGGGTCTTTGTTTTTCTTTTCTCATGTGATAAGTCCGTCCTTTGGCCTGAGAGCTGTTGTTCCACCTCCACAGTAATCAGTCAGAGATCCCCGTACATTCATTATAGCATGTATTTGTTTAAGCCTCAGTGCTCCGATAGCTACTGACGGAAAGGTGAAGGAATGCTCACGCCAACAAAGGAGCTGAATTTATGAACTATAAAATCTCACTGAAAATATCAGGCTTGGTCAGAACAATTGGTTGGAGTGATTTTAGTACGTTTACTTAACTTAAGGGATGTAAGGGATGTTTACATAACACTTAATAACTATACCTTAGTTCAAAGTTCAAGGTTTATTTATTTTTTACATTATTTATTTGGGGGGGAGGGACAGTCTATTAAGAATGATTGAGCCTCTATTAAGTTATTAATAAGCTTGAATCATTCTTAATAAACTTTAAGTCTTTTTTTCCTTTATTCCTACATTGCAGAAGCTAAAAAAAATCCAATATACAAATAAAAAGCAATTTATGTTGAAAAGTTTTATTGCCCTTTTCTGTGAATACATTTCACAAACTAGGAACTTTCTTCAGTGCTATGGTGCAACATAAGTACGTAAATAAGATCAACTATGATTAAAAAAAAAAATCAAGACATGCATTAATATAAGGTATAAAATGTGATCTTATATAACAGATAACTGAAAATGTTACAGTATATTCTATAATACAATGTATATACGGATAATTTTATTCCTGAGATATTAGTGAATTACAGATCTAACTTCAGAAAGACTTACTTAAAGGAAAAGTAACGTGTTATTTTTTTTTACAATTTGAGCCTTATTTCGGTAATAAAACAAGTTGTTTTACTCACCCATAGCACTTTGGTGTCATATGGAGCATTTCCGGAGATGTTTTAGATTAGCGTTAGGCTAACGCCGTTAGCCTAGCGCGACTTATAGCCATAGCTCGGGGCATTCCCCGAGCATGTAATATGCCCCGTGCAGGCTCCAAATAACACAAACTTTAGCACTTTTCAAATCATAGAAGCTTGATGTCTTTAGTCTATGATTTCGTTTGGTCAAAAGTGGCCTGTAATCCGAGATTTAGCCATAGTTTCGAGTAGATGAGGACGCCAGTGCGCATGTGTGGAGTGTGCTCTCAGCTCCCGGGACCCAAACATGGAACGCAAAGCTGTAAACTATGGATAAATCTCGGATTACAGGCCACTTTTGATTCAAACGAAATCGTAGAGTAAGACATTGAGCTTCTATGATTTGAAAAGTGCTAAAGTTTGTGTTATTTGGAGCCCGCACGGGGCATATGACATGCTCGGGGAATGCCCCGAGCATTGGCTATAAGTCACGCTAGGCTAACGGTGTTAGCCTAACGCTAATCTAAAACATCTCCCGAAATGCTCCATATGACACCAAAGTGCTATGGGTGAGTAAAACAACTTGTTTTATTACCGAAATAAGGCTAAAATTGTTTAAAAAAAACGTTACTTTTCCTTTAATACTTTCTTCTAGGTTTGTAAGCTTCACTGCACACTGCGGTGTTATTTGCTCATAATGTTGTTGTATGTAACCACACATTTTTCGCTCAAAGAAATTTCAGTTTCCTGAGGGAGCGCAAAAATCTGTATCCAAAACAAAGCAGAATAAAAACACCAGTATAACCTTTGACATTTACCTGTTCAGCAGCACATTGTTTTTAATGATAAACTTGATCTTTACTTTACTTTTAATATCTCATGATTTATTAGGATTGTGACTCTCACCCATCGTTTCCAAGACCGACAAGAATAATAGACATAATTTAAAAAAGAGTTACACATAAGAACATATGGTAAGTACATTGATTGGTATATACAATTTCTTGCATTCAAAATGAAGTTCCATCAATATTAACTTTTGATATTTGATTTTTGTTTCAACTTTCCGGCTCCCACATAATGTCTGTGTAGGACAAAATGTACTGCAGAAGATTTGTTTTAATCAGAGCTACTTCATGGCCAATATTCATCAAAGCAGCATTTCAACAATAGAGAAACCAAATGTACAAGTAAAGACTGCGTGTAAATCTTTTCCATACTCACTATCTCCATGATGTATGTGTCTAATATCACATGACACGTGATGAAGGGACTTTCCAACTCAATTCATCCTCAAAACTCAAAGGGAAAGAAAGAGCTGGAGGCCACAAACACTTAACACTATCACAAATGTCTCTTTTGTAGATTTACACAGTAACATGTCCAAGGCACTTTTATTTATCGCAAAGGAAAACAGGAAATACTTCAGTAGCTTTATCTTCACATCTCAGTGATCCAACTCTTTCCCACAACCACCAGTTCAAGGATTTTCAACTTTGGTCGACTCATTGTGACTTTTAAATTTTTTGATATTCTTTCCTTGACTATATTTAATTTCTTTTCCTCAACCTTGCACTTTTGACATCTTACGATCATAGACTATATAAAGAAGTTGACTCAGGGAGTGTGGTGTCACCCGTAGCGTTCGGCTCCAGTCAAATGGAGCTCATGAAGTTAGCAGTTATAGGGGTGAATTTGGAGGCCCAAAATAGCAAAATAAAAACACCAGGATCATGAAAAGCAAACATATTAAGACCAAAATGACGAGGCTCACTGCAGCAGTTATAGAAAGAGGGGAGACGATTTCCAATGTAAAGTCAATTGGTGCCAGAATCATTGGAGCTGGAAGCTGTAATCCCCATGCTCACTTCCTATTTCGAATGTGGTGGGTTTGTAGGTTAGCAATCAATTTATATGCACAGTCTATGCTTACAACTGAAAAAGAAGTTGAAAAAGTAGAGCTCGAGTAAATTTTCTTGCTCTCTAGGCTTCATTTGATGTTGAAGGAATGTTCATATTAAGCTTAACGTGGCCATAGATTCTGAGTGGTCTAGACACTCAGGCTTTGATCAAACTGAGGTAGCTTTGCTGCTATTGCTAAATCTTGTCAACTACAATCCCAGCACATATTTTCCTGGGCTCCAACTGTGCATGATGTCTTCTGTTTATACTTAGCGTAGCATGGAAGCTGTTTTTTCATCCAACTCAGAGACAGAAGAAGCATCTGACGGCTAGCCCGGCTAATCTGCTCCGACAGCTGTGCAGTGACACCAGGAATTAGCTGTAGCTCATGCAAATAGAGTGCATATGCTAATACTGGAGCTAATTGGAGGGAAAGAGGAGGGGCCATGTCGGGAGGAAGACGTCTGGAAGGAAAAGCGTGCCCATTCGGATCACAGCAGTTTGAATGGCTTCCAGCAGCACTCATTAAACATATGGAGGTGGAGACAGCAGCAGATAACACCATTCAGAACTCGCTAATGCATTTGCCTTTACACTACAAGTGCTTGACAATATTTGAGTTCAAGTTGTGTGTGTTTGCTGAGCGCTAATATATTAACATTAAAGGTGCACTGTGCAACTTTTTGTTGGGGCTACGTCACCTGCTTGTTTCTGTGGATATATTATTGCTCTACCTTACATTTACTCAATTACAGATGGTGTTATAGCTCAGAAATACCTTGAAAAACAGATATTCGGAGCAGGGTTGCCCTCCACAGATCTGACCAATAACTTGGCCTGGTTTGGTCTTCATGAAGATACTATAGAAAGGATCCTCCACCAAAAAAGTTACACAATTCACCTTTAAAATCATCACTCATGAAATGTACTAGTCTGGGATCAAGAATATAGACAATACTTCACAAATATGAGAGTCTGGGCATAACAATGGGCTGAAAATATGTCAGATTTCTACAGAATATATATTTTTTCACAAGTGTCACTGAAAAAACAACTGATTGCACAGTACTGTCTAAACCTGGTTAGAGGAGTAACAAAGCAGCTGGGAACCGGGTTGACATAGCTATGCATAAAAAACACACTATATGAACACTAAAGAAGGAGCAAACATTTTAGGTGTACAGTATTGCCATGTTAGGTGTAGCTATGGAATTTTTGAACATGCACTGAAGAAGGCATTTGTATTAAAGGCACTGAAGGGAAAAGGTTAGGCTCTTAATGTGCTGTAATGAGCTTAGCATTTTTAGGAAATATATTGATTTCCTGACAAATGGGAGTTGAGAGGAAGTGGTCTTTTGTCCAATAACCCAGATTGGAGCAGTATTCTAAAAGGGCTCCACCAGATCTAATAAAAGAAACTGCATTTTATTTTAATAATGGCTGTATTTCTTTATATTTCTTACCATATTTCAGCAGCTATTGGCATGAGTATGAAAGGGTGTATGTCTGGCTGTTGAATTGATACCACAATGACGCTGAAATGAGTGTTCAATGTAATCAATCAATCAATCAATCAAACATTTATAAGGCGCTTTTCATACAAAATTGTAGCACAAAGCGCCTTACAGTGGTCAAGGATTAGAAGATTGACCTTTATTGATCTCGCACAGGAGAAGTTGTTTCTATATTTGACCCGGGGACCCTCCCCATGATTTTGTTTTGTTATTTATGCTTTGGTCAGGCCCTAAGCTGGAGGATTTTACCTATGGCGCATGTTTAGGTTGGTGGGGGAAACCGGAGTACCCGGAGGAAACCCACCCAAACACGGGGAGAACATGCAGTCTCCACACAGAAAGGCCCGGGCAACCCGAACCTTCTTGCTGTGAAGCATGAGTGCTAGCCACTCAGCCACCGTGCCGCCAGGGGGAAAAAAATAAATAAATAAAAAAAAAAATGCCACTCAAATGTTACAAAACCACCACGGTTAGAACACTTTATTTATAAATCGCATAAGAGTGAAAATGTGTTACCATTATTATTGCTGTGATTTCTACTTGACATACTGCTACTGTACCATTTACCAAAATCAAGGCTTTTACATGGTCTATATCTCACTAAAGTCTAAAACCGTTGAAAACATGAGCTGAGTGAATGCTTGAAAAAGCAGTAAATCACACAATATGGCCCTCAAAGTCACAAGGGTCTCATTTAGAGAGCACTGTGTAGGATTGATGCTGAAATATATGTGTGCATAAAAACACCCTCTCGTGAACGTAATATTTATTTTCTTTATAAATCAATGTCCATCAGTGAATTTGCCCACCGGAGCTGCATCCGCCCACATACAACCGGAACAGGTCAACATGGTGATGAGTGGTTATTTATGGAGTGCCATGGTAACAACGACAGAGATTGAGTATATCCTTTCAGCTGTAGATTGAATACATGTGGTAAATGTATTCATATTTATAAGGTTGGGAAAGAGGAAGTTCAAATATGTCAATCAAGATAGCAGTCCTATCTTTTGATGGTCCACTTTATTGCTTAGACTGCTGGTTCATGATCCACAGAGTCTATACTGTGCTATGAGCAAATACTACCACTGACTTTATTGATCTCACATAGAAGAAAAATGTAATCACTTGTGACTTGTCATCTTGTGGTGACAGTCTTGTTGGACCAAAAGCCAGTTTACATGATATTTTCATAAGGATTGTCTAAAATCCAACAAATGTTGAATCTACTAGCATTCAATTCCATAAATGATTACAAGTCTGCCCATTCAAACTATTCATTGCACCTCTCCCTGCATTCATATTTGGTCCTTGTAGATCTGGTTGGACCTCTTCGTCCTACTTTAGTCCTGGTCAGTCTTTGTTTTGATGTGACACGTTTATGGGAATAACTACCAGGAACAGGAATAGGTTACAGCCATTCATTGACTCTAGTTTTGTTGTGTTGAACTTGGCTAGCCTTGAGTGCCAGCCCTCATAATGAGGACATAGAGCATATTTTTAGACTTGGCTCATTTACATAGTCCACATGTGCAACTGCCCAAGGTGTGAGTGAACTGCGTGAAGCTAAAAAAGCACATAACCTTCCGTTCATTCAAACCACAATTTTATACAGCGAAATTAAAACCTGCTCATGAAATAAAATACAAATCCACTCTGTAAAATCGCTGAAGACTATTGCAACATTGTTCTGTATCTCTTAACTACAGCTTGTTATCTTGAATTTCCAAGTACTTCCACTTCCACCACCATCATTAAATCTTCAAAACTGAATGCCGCACAAAGAGTAGCAATTTACGCAGCGCTGTGGTTTCCTTGCCAATGAGCACAGCCACAGTAACAGTGGCACACGGTGGTCCAACACACTTAAGAAACTTTAATTTGTCTAGACGGCATCCAGGCAATTAGCACGCTCCTCACTTATTAGCAGCCATCATTACCTGCAGTTCAATAATAGTGCATATGTTTCTGCTTATGCTGTATGTTAACTGAGGTCTATGCTATACAGTGTGCCTTCATTCACATGGCTAATAAAAGGGCTTTCGGCTACATTGGACTATAAAGAAGTCCAACTCATCATCAGCGCTGCAACTCTGCCAGTGGAAATAGCAGTATAACATCGTCTGCGGCTCTTTTTAAAGGCTGAGAAAATAACCCAGTGATGTCACTGTCACGAGTTATAAAAATGAAGCCTAATCATCTACTTCCTGTCAACGCTGTGTCCTCCAGTAATCCAGGCGAGCCAAGGCTAAATATTCATCTCCACTCTCTCACGTTCAATATAGACTCCATAAAGAGCACAGATGTGGAGGCAGACGGGGCTACACCCAGTGTGGTGTGAAATGCCACTTTGAAACTTGGGGTTTAGCACTTCGCTGTCACTGTTTGGACTTTGGCATGAGAGTGACTTGAGCCAGACAATATATCATCAGATAAATGCAAAATGACAAATTCTCAATCATTAAAACACAGTTAGGTTGGATTTAGACCATATGTAGTAGGGCTGGGTGATATTACATTATACAATAATCACAGTTGTATTCCATATATTTAACAAACACATTTTTTTCAAAAATTAGTTTGAAGTCCTTGAAATATAGTGTTAAAGATCTTATATTATGCAAAATGTATTCTTGTAAGGCATGCTATAATGTTGTTACTTCATCAAAAACATACCTGGTGTTATGATTTGTTTCATGCACACAC
Organism: Paratrypauchen microcephalus; assembly: GCA_036785185.1. Taxonomy (NCBI): domain Eukaryota; kingdom Metazoa; phylum Chordata; class Actinopteri; order Gobiiformes; family Gobiidae; genus Paratrypauchen; species Paratrypauchen microcephalus. The sequence goes on along the minus strand of JAVJIX010000110.1, from coordinate 162,399 downwards.
GTTTGAGCAATCCTGTATTATTAATTTGTCTACATCTGCAAAGCTCAAAACACTCTGTTCTACCTTGTGATGTCATTGTCATGAAGTGGTAGTTTTCAAGTTAACAGCTGCCTTTGCCTTTTGTTTGGTTCAGATCATTAAAGAGTGCACTAGCACAACCCTGACAAACCAGAGTGTGCCCATGGTGATGTAAGGGTCAGGGAGGACAAGTCTGTGGATGACCAGTGTTCTCAAAAATAGACCCATCTATAGGCCACAGGGCAAAGTGCTGGTTCTCTCTGTTGCTTAAAAGTGGTTTAACAACTCTCACTGATTCAAAACCTGCTTCGACTATTGAAGACCTTGAATCCAGACCCTCACTATTTCATGTTACAGCCTCTAAAGCAGGGGTTTTCAACCTTTTTCCTCTTGTGAGCTATCTTTACAAAACATGCCAAATGCCAGAGAGCTACTCATTTTAGCTGTTGCAAAAAATTGAGGATCTATAAAAGCCACTCTTAGCCAGTCTTAGATGGGGTACAGTTAGATGACTATAAAAAGTAAACCACTATCCATTTATTAGTGTACAAAATTAATCAAAATTATACATTGCCATTGGTAATAACTCAAACTGTAGTTATTCAGCACAGTACATGCAATATAATTCAGAAATCCTTTGGCAAGCTACTTTGAAGGGGTTGGAGAGCTACTGGTCCAAAGCATAGGCTGGCAGATGTTGAGAGATATTTCTATTCTGATATATCTAGAGCAGAGGTCTTCAACAGGGGGGTCGCGACCCCTAGGGGGGTCGCGGAGGTACTGCAGGGGGGTCGCAAAATCTTTTGATTTCACTTTAAAATAATATAATTTTATATTTTATAGTGTAAGGAGAAAACAATCCCGCTATCACTGTTTACAAGATTTTTGCCTGATGAAGGCCTAGGGCCGAAACGTTGCATGTCTTAATAAACTTCTCATTTTGCAAGTAAGACGGAGTGCGGGATTGTTTTCTCCTTGTGTGTTCTGGGTTTGCTCCCTCGCCTCCAACGCACCCGTCTGAAGAGATTGAAGTGCGAAGTTCTCATTTTTGGATATTTTATAGTGTAAAATACAGTATTAACCTGTGTATTATTTCCTTGTATTGGATGTACCATAACAGAGTAGCAATGTTTATACATGACACTAAGCTCAATTTAATATAAAACACAATTGTATGCCGTATATATAGTAGGGGGTCCCTGGCCCAGTTCGCCATCTATTTGGGGGTCCCTGGCCTGAAAAACGTTGAAGACCCCTGATCTAGAGACAGATATGGTATTTTATTTAGTGAAGCAAAGTGCTGTTTGATTGAGTCTGGTAAAATTGTGTGAGTACAATGTCCAAAAAAAACCCCAATATCGCTGGCATGGCACAGAATTGTTGTAATTTTGAGCAATATGTTGATCTCCTTTCTAATCATATAACGGAGTTTCCGGGGTCTCCAAATGATGCTGAGGGTCAATGTCAAGCTGTCAATTACACGCCCATGTGGCTAATCTGATGCTTTTATTAGCCATGAAATCCCCTCAACAGAACAATTTACAGATGGACCACCAGTGCACTCATTACCATTCACATAAAACCAAGACTGGAAAAAATGAGAGGCTTGTTTCCTTTTGAATGCTGTTTGAGTCCATCGGAGCAGAAACACTAGTATTACATCTTGTACTTCTTAATCACAGTTATTAACAAATTACATTTTATTTTTAATCAATTGCCTCCTTTTTGGCATGGAAACTGTACAGGAAGCAGATGTAGCAATCAGTACCACAATCCAAAGACCAGTGTCCAATTTCAGTTTTTTTGAGTTGGACATTTATCTAAACACACTTCAAACATTCATTAACAGTTGCAATTATGCTACTGCAGATTGCTCGTCAAAAAAAAATAAAATAAAAAATATATATATTTGATGCCGTTTATATCAAATTCCATGTGTACATTATAGAATGATAGAATGCAGGTAGAGGACTTTTAATTATTTGTGCTTTCTTTTCCCAGCTCTTAGTGATCTACACTAGGATATCTCAAATCCTCTGTATTTCTTTTGTAACTAATATGTCGACAAAATTAATAAAGGATTCTCAACCTGGCTTATATAAGTAAACTACAGAAAACATTATTTTTTTTTACTAATTAACATCTCTAAATGTAAGAGTTTTTCCTGATCTGGTTTTCTCTATAATCTTCTTCTTCTTTTTTTTTTTTTTTTTTTCAGATTGTAGAATGTGACGATGTCATACTGCCAGATGGGGTCAAGAGCCAGATTTCCCTGTTGATAACATTGTACTTTGCCATGAAATATTCATTCATTTTCTTCCGCTTTTTCCATTTTCTGGGTCGCGGGGGCAGCAGTCCAAGCAGTGTTCTGCCCAGAAGACAATGCACCAGCCCCCATGAATCCTCCACAGGAGGACGGCTCACGTCACAACAGGCCTTGATGTATCTTCTGCCATGGGGGCTACCAGTGTCCAGACACTGGGGGCAAGGTGGGGTTAAGTGTCTTGCCCAAGGACACAACGGCAGCACTCATCTGTGGGAGCTGGGATCACATGCGGTCAACCCGTCAAGGGTGGGATTCGAACCGCCAACCCCGGGATAACTAGGCAAGCACTCTACCAATTGAGCTACTGCCGCCCCGCCATTAAATATTATTTAATAATATTTCATGGCAAATATTTCTAAAAGGTGAATTCACACATGTTGGACTTGATTATTTCTATTAGTTTTTAGAGCCAAGAACAGACTGTATTAAAACAACAACAACAACAACAACAACAACAACAACAGCAGCAGCTTTTTAACCATGTTAATTCTAGCTGCCCCCATCTGTATTAAATATTATTGGCCTATAGAATGTTGTGACTTTATCTCTAACCCAGTCATAGAATACCTTACACCACAGAATGACTTGAGCCTTCATGTAGTTAATCCCAATCACAGCTCCTTCTCCTTTGATAATCAGGATATCCATGTCTCCCAGTCTCCGACTCTTGTCCTTCCATCCCCACATTCCCATCAGCACCAGTTTCCGCTCTAGTCGCTGATTCGTCTTCCTCCTGTCTTCAAAGTGTTCTGATTGTTTCACTGTTATTAGCCCCTTATTGAACTCATTTCTCGGGTAAAACCATGACAGTGGTGGGTACTGTGGCCTCTTGTTTTTTGGAATACAGACGTAGAGTGGACCACCAGCGGCTCAGGGCAATGCAGCCGATCAAAGAGACAAACTTGGCAGAGTCTTGCTTCCTGGGTTCACGTTTCGAGTGGACCGTACTGCTTGTAATTAGCCCGTCTGCCTGAGGATACGTAGAACAAAGTTTGTAACAGATAACATCCTGGCTGTAGATCAGATGGCATAGGAGTGCTCAGAATTATACAATCACAACTGCAAATTATGATTATTGGCAAAATGTGGTGTTCAGATGTTTGCAATAAACAAGTTAAACAAGAATCGTTGTAGTAGTTCAAAACTCAGCATGACTTGTTTTCCTGTTTTATGCCAATTAGTAACTACTGTTGTCCTGAAGTGGCTAACAGAATGATCCAGACTGAAAAATATGCAGCATATAAGATAGATACAGTAATACAAAGAAAATGTGAACAATTGTAAATCAAATGCATATTTTATCATGCTGTGGCCTCAGAAAAAACACATGTAAAGGGCCCATATTACGCTATTTTTTGATGTCACAATGTTTCCTGACCAAAAACATTCAGCATATATTTAACACACAAACCCTGCATTTTTAGTTCTTCTCTGAAACTGAAAACACTGTTCCACCTTGTGCTGTCATGTGGTAATACAGGAGATGCTTCACTGTGTATTAAAGATCCCATGACATGTTACTTCTTGATGCTTTTATATGGCTCCTTAATGGTTCCCTAATACTGTAAATGAATCCTTCTTCAAAATCAACACTCATGAGAAACAGAGATAAGCTGAGAAAGAGTAATTTTTCTGACTCTGAACACTCTATAATGGGCGTTGTTGCTTGAATGCAAATGAGGAGAAAAGAGCTGACCAATAGTAGAGGGTGGGGGCGTGGCCAAACTCTCAGCTCTCGCTCTGAGCCCTCAGCTGATCCATTTCCGTGTTTTTGCACGGGGGGAGAGATTTGAAGCGTTCCATAGAAAAATAAACACATTTCCACAGAAAATAAAATTAAACCACTGCTGTTCAAAGGTCCAGAGGCTCAGATAAAGGACTTCCGAGCCTAGAAACACTCGGACGTGCCTCCAGGCAAATAAAAAAACGCATTTCGCATTGCCTAGCGCATTCACAGTCCAAACTCTCTGGGCGTGATTTACAGAGACGCTGAGTTCAGACAGACGGGGGTGGAACTGCATTTGCATTTCTTTTTTCGATCTGACGTCAATAAGGTGCCTTGTTCAAAATCGCCCGTTTGAGCTCCGATTTTTTGTAATGCAGAAAAGGATCGCAAATGCTCAGTTTAGACATTTCGCAACTTTTAACCATGGGACGGGGGAGGGGGGGCTAAACAGGGTAGGGGAGCTCACATTAACGTTCAAAAACCTCAGAAAGTGAAAATTTCATGCCATGGGACCTTTAAAACTCCATACACCTTTACTAGAATCATTTGAAAAATCTCAGTCCTGGAATTGCCAATCTCTACTAAACTATGGTTTAAAAAAGTAACTGCTAACCTGAAATCTACAGGATGCATGAGCTTTGGAGATAAACCAAAAACAAAACTCACTCCAGGTATGTTTTTGAGGAGGTAGCAACTTTATAACATGACTCAAAGTTCACAAGAATCCATTTTGTGTAATATAAGACCTTGAAAATTGCACATTTGAAAATGTAAGCTGAGACTAATACTTTAAGAGCACACATATCTATAACAAAATGCAAAAAGATGACTATTGAGTAATACCACAATTTAACAAAGAAATGTACAGGAAAATCTGACCACTATAGAATGTAGTAATGTTCTCTAGGCCTGTCACGATAGCACAATTTGAAGCACGATATATTGAAATAATATTGAAACTACTTTATGCCACTGGCACTTAGCAAGATAATGTATTTTTAAATAGACAATATCATTAAAAAGCCTGAGTTGCAAGAAATAAATGGTGGAATGAAGCAATAATTAGCCACAGAAGTATGTTAATCTACACTCTACTAGTCTGGTTAACACCTGACCATATCACAAGTGAGATATGGGTCTGGAAACTCGCTTCGAAAAATCCCGTAGCGGAGGTGTGGTTAGCGATTACCAACGGCCGTTTATTGGGCGTTATGAATGTCTATCATTGAGCGTATACGTAAGTCCATAGCCAATCATGTCAGTTGTCAGTTCAAACTACAAGCTTCCGTTTGTCATGTAGTACGCGTCACCGTCTTTCCACCCCTCCCCCGCTCTCTGATTGGGGCCCTAAATCTGGGACTCTCGCTTGGACGAGTTTCCAGGCCGCCTTCCAGTTCGAAACGAACGGAAGAGGCCTGGGAATTCCCAGGCTAACACTCTACAGCTCAAATCGTATTACCTAAAAAAGACGATATAGTAATTATCATGACCGGCCTAATGTTTCTGAAACCCAGTGTTCATACATACAGACAAACACACAGACAGTCAATAATTATTATCTGGTCAATAGAGTTCCTAGGCTGGACCAGTCTGTGTGTACTCCACCCAGAGCAGACCACACAGCTGCCCTTAGGCCTCCAGAGACTTGGCCCAACCCGTGCTACATAGCCCGGTGGACAGCCACAGAGCCACGCTAAAAGCCAGAGGTCAAGTCGGAGCAGCGTTCCTGGCAGCTCGGGTCGTGTTGACTGGCAGAGAGGAAGCACCAGCACAGGGCAGACTCCAAACCCGGCCTCCTCTGGGGACATTTCAGGGTCAAGAGCTACAACTGCTCTGGCTCCATCGAACATCAATGAGCGCATATCATCAACACAACTGTCTGGGCTGGTTTTACTGATGTGGGAGGCTATTTAAAGAGGTTTGATCCACTTAAGAAAGAATGTACTCCTCGTATTTTAACATGGATAGATTAGATGGATACGCCAATACGACAGCAGTAATTTTGAAGGATTTTTAAGTGTAATTCATGTTGTACATTCCAGTGGATTTGGTTGTACAAATGTTCAAGGTCTTCAGAGTGAGTGAGTGAATCCCCTTGAAAATATTTTAGCAAATCATTACAACTAACCTAATATATGAGCTTCTCAGATTAGACACTAATGACCGATATTTTTTTCTCCATGATTACCAGTGCAGATGGTACAGTTAGCCAAATTCTCAAGTTAAATTTTTATTTTGTTTTTAGCTAAGATTAAAGATGCACTGGGTAACTCTTCTCGTGGAGGGTCTGCTTACTGCTTGTCTTCAATGGAGCTGTTGTTGCTTTACCTGGTATGTTCCACAGTAAAGCATTAAACTCATCTGTTTCCATGAACATAACCAAAAAGTAAACTTGCCCAAGATAAAAGTGAGATCTACAGATCTACAATCAATAAAACATCTATAATGGAATAAATGCAAAATAGACAAGTTTAATGCAGTCCTATGAAACATTCCAGGTAAAACCAGGTAAATCAAAAATCAAAACATCCCCAAGGAGACAAGAAGGTGTTGAACCCTCTACCAGAAAACTTACGCAACTTTCCTTCCTGAACAATCCTTCCAAAGCGTTAACATCTCCATAGAGACAAGTAAGTGGTGAACACTCGACAAAAGTTACACAATGCAGCTTTAAACATGCTTAAAGGTCCCATGGCATGAAATTTTCACTTTCTGAGGTTTTTGAACGTTAATGTGAGCTCCCCTACCCTGTTTAGGCCCCCCCCCCATGGTTAAAAGTTGTGAAATGTCTAAACTGAGCATTTGCGATCCTTTTCTGCGTTAGAAAAAAATCAGAGCTCAAACGGGCGATTTTGAACAAGGCACCTTATTGATGTCAGATCGAAAAAAGAAATGCAAATGCAGTTCCACCCCCGTCTGTCTGTACTCAGCGTCTCTGTAAATCACACCCAGAGAGTTTGGACTGCGGAGGAGCTACGCAATGCGAAATACGTTTTTTTATTTGCCTGGAGTGTTTCTAGGCTCGGAAGTCCTTTATCTGAGCCTGTGGATATCTGAAACAGCAGTGGTTTAATTTTATTTTCTGTGGAAATGTGTTTATTTTTTTCAATGGAAGGCTTCTCATCTCTCCCCCCGTGCAAAAACACGGAAGTGGGTCACAGAGCGGAGCGGAGAGCTTGGCCACGCGTGGGCCAAGCCTACTATAGGCCACCTCTGTCCTCCTCATTTGCATTCAAGCAACAACGCTTATAATGGAGTGTTCCAGAGTGACATTTATGACTCTTTCTCATCTTATCTCTCTTTCTCATGCACTGAGTGTTGATTTTGAAGAAGGATTCATTTACAGTATTAGGGAACCATTAAGGAGCCATATAAAAGCATCAAGAAGTACCATGTCATGGGATCTTTAAATCATGTCACAAACAAACTAAACTAGGAAAAACTGGTCTTGATTGTGTTGAGATGTTATTGCCTTGTTTGGAATGTTTCACAGAATGCTATAAAACTTTTCTATCTACATGGAGACCAAACCAGGCCAAGATTCAGGTCAGATCTGTGGAGAAACAACCCTGTTCACTGTCAGAATCTATTTTTCTAGGTATTTTTGAGCAGTAAAACCACCTGTAATTGAATAAATGTAAGTTAGAGCTCTTTAATGTCACACTTTGGAACATTCCAAGCAGAGCAATGACATATTCATAGAAACAAGCAGGTGATGGACCCCCAGCCGAAAAGTATATAGTGCTCCTTTAAATAGCGTACAGAGGTAATATAGATACATGTATACAAACCAACCAAACCAAATCCAAAGAGGAACCCAGGTCCCACATTAAGGCCACACACGATACAAAATTTGAACTTGAACCTTTCTGAGAACCCTTTCTTCAATAATGACAGATGCAATACAAACATGTACTTCCTCCTCAACAAAAGACCCAAATAAGAGGGTGGTTTAAAAAAGCACTTCAGCACACATTTGATTTGATATTGGTGAAGCGCTGTGAGCTTTGTCACATTTAAGGAGCACTTGAAGCTCTGTGGGAGACCAGTTTGTTGTAACCTTCAGCAGCTGGAATCTGATGGGCACTGTGTGTGGTAACCATAAGAAAGTGAGGACAAATAAAAGATATTGTGGTAAAAGCTCCCTCATTTCTAAGTAATTCTGTAATATTTTTTGTTGTAAAAGGAAGAAACTACTGTAATTTCCGGACAATAAGCGACTACTTTTTCTCACACTTCGACCCCTGCAGCTTATACAACGATGTAACTATGGACAAATTATTATTTATAAACACAGCACATCAACATGAAGTTACAACACTAGCTAGCGCTTTTATCAGTGAACTAAAACAATTTATCACCATGTGATAAAATAAGTTATGATGCTAAATGAACATTAGTGAGTGGGATACATCCTAATGACCCATATGTGATAAATGCAGGTGAGTGTGTAAATGACAAAAAGAAATGTCTCAAACTTCAGTCGCCGGACATCCACTCATAAGTGATCGATACAACTATCCCCGCTGACATGATCCCAGACTCTGAAATTATCCCACACTCTGACATGATCCCAGACACGGACATGATCCCAGACACGGAAATGATCCCAGACACTGACATGATCCCAGACACTGACATGATCCCAGACACTGACATGATCCCAGACACTGACATGATCCCAGACACGGACATGATCCCAGACACTGACATGATCCCAGACACTGACATGATCCCAGACACTGACATGATCCCAGACACGGACATGATCCCAGACACTGACATGATCCCAGACACGGACATGATCCCAGACACTGACATGATCCCAGACACTGACATGATCCCAGACACAGACATGATCCCAGACAGGACAGCAGCTCTTTCTGCAGGAAACATGCGCAGTAGAGAGTGAAGTGACGGGGTGCGAGACAGACACGTGAAGAGACAATGCACCAAGGAAGATGCTAGTTTGATTTTGTTTTGAACAGTTATTTTGCACAGTTATCATCCCCTAATGTGTTTTCTGAGTGCTTTGCGAATGTTATTGTGGTGTTGAAATATGTACCTTGTAATAATTAAAGATTAAAAAAAAAAAATCATGCACACACCCTCCTCATGGAAAACACAGGAAAAATGCATATGACGCAGCTTTAAAGTTAAAGGCAATCGATCTGGCTGTCGAAGAAGGAAATAGAGCTGCTGCACGTGAGCTTGGCATCGATGAGTCGATGGTGAGACGTTGGCCACGGCAGCATGACCAACTGACTCGATTCAAAAAGACGACAAAAGCTTTCAGAGGCAATAAAAGCAGATGCTCCGAACTTGGAGACGTGGACACCTCCGGCTTACAGACAGGTGCGGCCTATATGTACAAAAAATATATATTTGAAAATTTAGTTGATGTGGCTTATATTCAGATGTGCTCAATAGTTCAGAAATTACGGTAATATAATAGTGTTCTATCTGCAGACCTCAGTGTTGTTTTTGTTGTAAAGCTGCAAAATGTAAAATGTCATAATTTTTAAGGGCCCAAATGACACTATTTTCTGATCTGTTATAATGTTTTTCCTCATCAGAAAACATACTTGGAGTTGTGTTTTGTTTCATTCCCATTGGGTTAAAACACATACCCTTCATATTTAGGCTAAGTTCTTCTCTCAAACAGAAAACTCTCTGTTCCACCTTGTGATGTCATGTGGTAATACAGGAAGTGCTCCACTGTGTTTACCTTCACTATTGTTGGGACAATTTCAGCCCTGGAATTGCCAATCTCTACTGAACTAAAGGTAAAAAGGTAGCTAGCTATTAACCTGAAAACCTCTGTTACATGACATCACAAGGTGGAACAGGGCATTTGGAGATTTCTCAGACATGTGTGAATGAAACAAAACACAACTCCAGGTATGTTTTTTTTATGAAGTAACAACATTATAACATAACTTAAAGCACATACAAGTCAGTTTTGCGTGATATAAGGCCTTTAAATTATTCAATATAAATGTACTGTATGTTCATTAAAAAACATGATTACACTTTCTTTTACATTCTCCATGTCCACTTCAATAGGTCAAATAGTTTCTGAAATAAAACCGTGCTGGGAATGTTGTCAACAAAAGTGCAAATTTGAAAATGGAAACTGGAAATCAATCATTAGTACATTATTGGAAATAATTGTCTTTCTGACACTGACTAAACCCTGCTTTTATATAAACCTCATTAAAATGCTGATTTCCAACACACATGTAAATGCATTTTTAATATGCTGACCAAGAGTAACCCTGCAACTCCCATGATGCATTTTGTTTCATCAGATGCAAGAGTGTTATTTCTGTGCAAAGAATCTAAAAGAGTTGAACGTATACAGTGGGTTTCTTTGCCGTGTAGAACTCACGCTCCCTGTGCCTTGGGAAAGCCTCATCATGTAAATAGTTGGGTGTATCTGGTATGTGCATATTTTAACATGTTAATCTAGTCCACAGACTAAAGTTGATGACATGGCCTTCTTTCCTCTCTGCTCAATTGGCCTCATCGGTCCACTGGCACGTTTCTTTGTCAAAGATAAAATATAAAATAAACCATCTTATTCATTAACATGCAGAGAAGGGCTTTGTCTCATAGATTAAACAATGCAATGGCCATATCACCAAGTTATTTAAGATTATGGTGCCAAATTGATTTACTGGGCCAGGCCTAGTTAGTATTTGGATGGGAGACCAGTGGAAATTCCAGGTGCCACAGTGGGGTGCCAGTGTTAGCAGGCACAGCACATCACTCACATTGCCTAGTATGAAAAGTGCTGTGTTTGTGAGTGTTGCTAGGATCATCAAATAAATAAAATGTGTATAATAATCTTAACCAAAGATCATATTTGTGAGTTAACTACATTTCAATATATATTTTTTTCTTATTGCGTTGCCTAATCTTCTGGACATTCTAGTCGAGTTCACAGGATCATCTTTATCTATCTTTTTGCATATACAGATACAGTGGTACCTCACCTTACGAAATTAATTCGTTCCAGAAGTGGTTTCGTAACGTGAATTTTTCGTAAGTTGAGTAGCTATTTCAATGGAAAAGGCCTGATTCGTTCCAAGGCCCCGTTCCAAGTTTTTTTTTAAATAGTGTAACATTTTTTTATAGTGTAACATTCTGTTCTGCGTCCTGATTGGCTAAGAGACTGTAGACCCAGGACTAAACCAGGACTATACCAGGTCTAGACCTGGACTAAACCAGGACTAGACCAGGTGGATTAAAGCGCTGCGTGCGGGTTTATTTCCTGGTTTCGTGCTAGCTCTGCTATTAGCAGCAGCACCGGTGTACCTCACGAGTCACGGCTGAGGCAAGCAGCGACTGCGTGCATGGGGGGAAGGAGGAGGGCGGAGAAGTGTGCGCGCGGACAGTGTGTCCAAATGTGGGCTGCGAGCACGAGACCCGTGCTCAAACCGTGCCTCCTCTAGACCAGGTCTAAACCAGGATTAAACCACCGCGTGCGGGTCTATTTCCTGGTTTCGTGCTAGCTCTGCCGGTGTACCTCACGAGTCACGGCTGAGGCGAGCAGCGAGGAGGGGAGGGGATGTGCCTCCCCTCGGGACCGCACGCAGTCCAAGTGCATGAATGAACGCATGCAAGAGCGTTCATTCATGCACTTGGTTTAATCCTGGTTTAGACCTGGTTTAGACCTGGTCTAGAGGAGGCACGGTTTGAACACGGGTCTCGTGCTCGCAGCCCACACTTGGACAGTGCGCACACTTCTCCGCCCTCCCCCTATCCCTTCACGATTAATACATTTTGTTTGAGTGTTTAAATGAGAGACAAATGTGAGAAAAGTTTAAATCTAGTCTGAGAAAAGCGTATAATGTGTGTGGCTGAGCGCGCATCTGAGCGCGCATTATTTTAATTTTTGAGATTTCGCGTTTCGTAACTTGAATTTTCTTTCGTGTCTAGAGACCAACATTTAACATGAAGGTGTTTCGTAACTTGGAATTTTCGTTTGTTGGGTCTTTCGTAAGTGAGGTACCGCTGTATAGGTAAGACTGATCAAACAGTGCCATTTTTGCTTGAAGCAAAAATGAAGCAAAATGGCATGTAGCGTTCCTTTGAAAATAGGGGAAAGCGGTGAAATGACTTTGATGTAAAACATGAAGCAGAAAACTGTTTATCAAAAGAGATAAAAGATAAACTGAAATGTAGACACCTGTAGACTAGTCACGCTCTTCCTCATATGCCCAAACTCACATTCTCCTCCCTCATTCTCTTTGGTCCACAGGCACTGCCCAGTTTAGAAACTATATGAAATGTGATTGTAGGTTGAGTTTACGTGTTCAGTATTTACAAAAACAAAGTAATATAATGCAAATGCAAAATTACAATTTCATTGGTACTTTTTGTACCTCCTCTACCATCATAGATACATTATGTCACTTCTTACCCCTGCTTAGGTCATGGTACAACTGAAATTCAAATGCACCTAATTTTTTAGTCCACTAACTCAGAGGCAGTATAAAATTTTGCAATCAAAATAAGCTGCTCTCTCTGTCAGGAACAAAACACTGATGAATCACTGCATTCATTAACATTTACTGAGACCTTTGTCTAAACAGTCACACATCATTACTCAGTTCAGCAGCACTTTGGGGCGGCCACATAAACTTTTAATTTATTACTCTCACAAGGTTTTGTCTTCTTCCCAAATAGCTCATTTTAGAGGCACTTTTCATAGTGTTGGTAATAAATTGTACCTTGGGAAGTATTTTCTCTGTGTTTGATCCATCCCTTCAGCCATTCTGAGTAAAGTGCACTGCTTTTGGACAAACTTTATCATGAGCTGGAGGAAAGTCCAGGGACCAAACAGGTAAACTCAACATTGAAAGCCTCAAAATCATTTGGGAATTTAAGCAGGAACCCTTTTACTGCGAACTAACCACCATGCTACAGGTAAACACTGACCTCTGTAACGCTCATAAGACATATTTTTTCCACCTTATTTTTTCACCTCTATGCCAGGTGTTTTTATTGTTCAAAAACCTTAAACCTTAATAAAACATGCATTCTTACTGCGAGCAGGGTCTCCTCTCCACAGATCCGACCTTTAACTTGGAGGTGCTGTGTAGAAAGATAAGTTTAAAGCTATACTGTGAAATAGGCAAAGCAATAACCTCTTCATGAGGACAAGCAGGACAAGCTCCCTTCTCCAGAAAAGTTATAGTTATACAGAGCACCTTTAAACAATTTAAATTCTGATAACCCTTCGCTTCAACTCCCATTAAACTCCCATTTTGGATTTTAAATAACGTTGTCTCTCTCTCTCTCTGTCTGTCTCTCTCTCTATCTGTGTGTCTGTATGAATCTCTCTCTCTATCTGTCCGGCTGACTCTCTCTCATTCTGTTTCTCTCTCTGCGGTGTGTCTCTCTGTCTCTGTCTCTTTCTCTCCCTGTCTCTTTCTGTCTGTCTCTCTGTTTGTCTTGCTTTCTCTCTCCCTGCCTCTCTCTCTTGCTCTCTCTCTCTGTCTCTCTCTCTATCTGTGTGTCTGTATGAATCTCTCTCTCTATCTGTCCGGCTGACTCTCTCTCATTCTGTTTCTCTCTCTGCGGTGTGTCTCTCTGTCTCTTTCTGTCTGTCTCTCTCTCTCTGTCTGTCTCTCTCTGTTTGTCTCGCTTTCTCTCTCCCTGCCTCTCTCTCTCTCTCTCTGTCTGTCTCTCTATCTGTGTGTCTGTATGAATCTCTCTCTCTATCTGTCCATCTGACTCTCTTTCTGTTTCTCTCTCTGTCGGTCTGTCTCTCTGTCTCTTTCTCTCCCTCTCTCTTTCTGTCTGTCTCTCTCTGTTTGTCTCTCTCTCTCTCTCCCCACCTCTCTCTCTCTCTCTCTCTGTCTACCGTGTGCCTAAACAACACTTTTATGGCAATGTTTGTGGCTCTTCACTCCGCACCTCTCCCACGAGTTCCATCTGCAGAGCTTGTCAGGTAACGCAGGCGACACATGTGCGTCTGGTTTGGGAAAGCTGGAGTTATGGCCCCGAGTTTGATGTGCGAAGAGAAAACAGCTAATATGGCACTCACCATCTGTATCCAAGCTGCATGGAGGAAAAAAAAAAAAAAAAAAAGAGAAAAAAAACATGATAAATTCAGGCCATTTGTTCTGCTGTCAGTGGACACGACAAGAGGGAGCAGGCTATGCTTTGCAGTCGAGCGTTAGGCGACTCCACTTTGGTGACAGAGCACATAACTGTTTCACGGATGGTGGAGGAGTGATATTGTTTTGATTTGATCTCATTTAAATAGGAACTGCAAGCACATTCTTATCGTAGCTGTACTGTTGAGTCAACTCTGTACACGTGGGACACTGTAAGTTTCCACAATCACGTATCTCTATTACAATCTAAAATTATTACCAAAAAAAATAAATAGAAAAATCATAGACTGTATAAAGAAGTGGACTAAGGGAAAAGGACGTCACCCATATAGTTTGGCTCTAGTCAAATGAAGCTAACGAGACTAGCAGTTATAGGGGAGAATTAAGATTTTAAGACCAAACTCACTGCAGTATTTACAGAGAAAGGGATGACAAGACAATGGATGGAGCCAGAGGAGTTCCCATATTCACTTCCTATTTGGAACACAACGAGTGAGTTAGCTACTGTATATACAGCTCTGGGGAAAAAAATAAGAAACCACTGCAAAATTATCAGTTTTTCTGATTTTACTACTTATAGGTATGTGATTGGACAAAAGGAAGATTTTTGTTTGAGTCTATAAACTACTGACAACATTTCGCCCAAATTCCAAATAAAAATATTATTGTTTAGAGCAGGGGTGTCAAACATGCGGACCTTTAATCTGGCCCTCGGCTGCTTTTCTATTAGAATATTTTTAATTGTATTTTAGCGTCTCCAGCGCCTCTGTGCGTGGCCCCTCCCACCAGAGCAGCACAAATGAAGACTCGCCTCTTTCCAAACGCTCTTAAAGGACCATTGTTTTGACTGTTGACGTGACACCCTCATCAGCAAAATGTCAAAAATGAGAAAATGTCAAAAATGAGTGCAGGATTTCCCAAGAAAAACTAACTAATTCCTATTTGTTCACGGAGGTGAATGGGAAACCTGTACACTCGGTGTGTTTGTAACAAGTGGCGGTGCTCAAGGAATATAATCTTAAACGCCACTAAGAGACACGGCATTTCAAACAATACAATAACTTGAACGGAGAATTGAAACAGAAGATAAACGAATGATCGCTTGGACTGCAGTCTGTAATAGATTTACATTTCTCTGCACAAATATTTGGACTTGCTGCTATTTTTGGGGCATATTTGCCATGAGTTTTCTGATCCGGCCCCTTTGGGTTCAGAGTAGGTTGGATATGGCCCCTGGACCAAAATGAGTTTGACACCCCTGGTTTAGAGCATTTATTTGCAGAAAATGACAAATGGTCAAAATAACAAAAACGAAACCTGTTTTCAGACCTCAAACAATGCAAATAAACATGATCAAATTCATTTTAAAACAACATAATACTAATGTTTACACTTAAGAAATCAATATTTGGTGCAATAACCCTTATTTTTAATCACAGCTTTCATGCGTCTTGGCATGCTCTCTACAAGTCTTTCACATCGTTCTTGGGTGACTTTATTCCACTCCTGGTGCAAGAACTGAAGTAGCTCAGCTTTGTGTTTGTGTTGGAATTTTATACTGGATTTTATACAAGAAAAACACACAACAGACATTGCAATTTAACATAAAAAATTGTCCAATTTCTAACTCCAAACCTCTTTACTTTTACTCACATAGGATTGGCTGTAAACTTCTCATTAAAAAGGCTCAAGCTGATCATGAACAAAATGACTGAATCTTGATCTTGATTAAATGTGACTGATTGCACAGCCCTTATTTCAATTATTATTATTTCTTTTGGATAAATTAAGTTGGCTAATATTATACCTCCCAAAAGAGGATTGAACTCTTGCTGGCAACACCTGAGAGCCCCAGCTGTTTCTTGTGATCCCTAAGTAAACTCCACTCCAAACAAATCTACTGTATCAGCACTGACCGGCCAGACTCACATTCCAATTCATTATGAGCTAAGTGCCTACAGATTGTTTCCTCCTCTGTCTGTCTCACACGTTTGATAAAGTCTTTCCTCGGACCTGCAGCTGAAAGAAGCAAAATTAAATGAACTGTCACGAAAACTACAGTGACACGTATCCACTCTTATCACCAACGGAATGTGTGGCGAAGTAAGAAGAATGCAGGCATTTGTTTTCGATTCCACAAAATGGCGTCGAGCGGAGGAGTGAGCAGTTGGACGCATGGGCCCCCCGGTGTGTTTGGTTTAGCCTCCCAAGTGGAGATCTGGTTGGGGCTGACAGGTAGCTTGTGATTGAAATCCCCCCGGAGCTGGCCTTGAAATAGCGATGGGATTAGCAAAGCGGCGCAAACACGGCTAACATATGTGTGTGTTATTGTGTGGGGCAAAAGGGGGGTGACGGGCAAGATAGACGCCGCATGGTGCTGGCGACAGACAGATGTAGAGGTTAATATGTTTAGAATGGTCCAAACTCCAAATCACATGCTCCAGTACAACAAGGTTAAAGATGCACTGTGTAAATTTCCTGGAGTCTTGTCTCCATGGAGATCTAATTGCTCTGCCTAGAATAATCCATAAGCATAACATTAAGGTCAGATCTGTGGTGAAGCGAATCCACTCACATTAGGAATTTATTAGCAATATTCAATGCCATACAGTGGAAAATTTCAAGAGCAAGAAAGCAGAAAAGTTACATAGTGCACCTTTAAAGATCCCATGACATGGTACTTCTTGATGCTTTTATATGGCTCCTTAATGGTTCCCTAATACTGTAAATGAATCCTTCTTCAAAATCAACACTCAGTGCATGAGAAACAGAGATAAGATGAGAAAGAGTATTTTTTCTCTCTCTGAGCAGGGCATAATGGGCGTTGTTGCTTGAATGCAAATGAGGAGAAAAGAGCTGGCCAATAGTAGAGGGTGGGGGCGTGGCCAAACTCTCCGCTCTCGCTCTGAGCCCTCAGCTGATCCATTTCCTTGTTTTTGCACGGTGGAGAGATTTGAAGCGTTCCATTGAAAAATAAACACATTTCCACAGAAAACACTCGGACATGCCTCCAGGCAAATAAAAAAAACGCATTTCGCATTGCCTAGCGCATTCGCAGTCCAAACTCTCTGGGCGTGATTTACAGAGACGCTGAGTACAGACAGACGGGGGTGGAACTGCATTTGCATTTCTTTTTTCGATATGACGTCAATAAGGTGCCTTGTTCAAAATCGCCCGTTTGAGCTCCGATTTTTTGTAACGCAGAAAAGGATCACAAATGCTCAGTTTAGACATTTTGCAACTTTTAACCATGGGGGGGGGGGCTAAACAGGGTAGGGGAGCTCACATTAACGTTCAAAAACCTCAGAAAGTGAAAATTTCATGCCATGGGACCTTTAAAAGCAATTGGCTTATGTTCAGAAAGCTTGGACACATACAAAGCTTTTCTCAGCTTGTTTTTTTTTTTTTTTTTTTTTGTTATGTGCATGCTGTCAAATGGCCACAAATTCTTCAAATGTTATCAG
Source organism: Paratrypauchen microcephalus (assembly GCA_036785185.1). Classification (NCBI taxonomy): domain Eukaryota; kingdom Metazoa; phylum Chordata; class Actinopteri; order Gobiiformes; family Gobiidae; genus Paratrypauchen; species Paratrypauchen microcephalus. Next base: position 144,735 of record JAVJIX010000110.1, on the reverse strand, counting down.
ATTTCCATGTGTAAAACATCATTGGAAAGCTTAGAATCTACACTTTCAGAATCTGTGAATAACTAAAAACACCTCCGGGACGACTTGTGACAGGTTTTGCCGTGGCTGGTCACATACAGTATTTACTCACTCAAGTATGTTCTTTTTTTAAACAACTGAGAACAGGTGGGTTTGTAAGTCTGATGGTTTAATATCTGTTTTACAATATAAAAAGCAGCATAGGATTGTATTTACTGTATTTAATCAAATCTTTAACCTTGCATGCCATTGCCAAGTTGAGATTTCCTTTGAACTTTTCTCTTCTAAGTTGGCCTCCTGTGGTGAAGGCTCTGCTCTGAGCATGTTCATAGATCTAACACATAGTGAGAACAATACACTATACAGTACATGGATACCTTAATGGATTGTGCAGATACCAGAAGACTTGTGGAATCCCAAGTTAAACCCAGGTCTAAACAAGGCCTGTGCTCTTGTATGGGACTATAGGCTTTAGACAGAAACAGACGGCCCACAATGCTGGCATACTCAGACTCTCTCTGTCTCTCTTCCTCTCTCCTCTCATTCGATCCCTCTTTTACATTTTACCTATTTGTATTATATACAAGTTTACTGTACTTTTGCTACGGGTATATGTGATGTTTTAGTCATTGTGTTTATTGTCTTGTTTATCAGATGTTTTATGTTCACTGTGGGCCTAAGGAGCGCTGAAATTTCAAATCCTGTGTGTGCAACCTGTACATATGGTTTTTGACAATAAAGCTGACTTTGAACTTTGACTTTGAACTTTTCTCTCTTGCGCTATCTCTCTCTCTCTCTCTCCATCTTTCTCTGCCACTTTCTCTCTATCTCTCTTACTCTCTTCCCCTCTCTCTCTGTCTTTCTATCTCTCTCTTTCTCTCCCACTTACTCTCTCTCTCTCTTGTCTTCTCTCTTTCTTTCATACACTACACACTGAAAAGGCCTTTTTTCCCAGTATTGGTCAACAGTAGACCGACATATGTTCTCCTTCCTTCCATTTTCTTTCTATAAATTAATGGCAGAGCACAAATCCAGATTGTTTGGCAGCCCAGTAAAGCTCATTAGTTTGAACCACAATTTTTGACCTGAGGAACGTAATGACCGGCCAGAGTGCTTTCACAGATGTGCAAAAATAATATTCTATTAACAGCATATGTTCAAGTACAACTCCATTCTAGCTGCAAGGACTTCTATATAATGTCTATGTATGCATTTCAGATCTGCTCCACGAGTGGTCTACTGTTCACGGAATGGTTTTGGCAATGCTTTTGATTTGAATTTGATTTAAGGTGGATTTTATATGTGCATTTTCCTCCAGGCCTATTTCTTTCTCAGGTGTGAACATAGAAATTATAGTAGGGTGCGGACTGCAGACTGGAGCAGGAGTCTAGGGAGTGGTAGGAGAATGTCCGTCTTTTGTCAGGGAAATAGGATCTGACCATAGCCAGACCACCAATCACAGCAACCGACTAACCATTGTTAGTGTAACTCAAAACAGTAGCATGGAGAGAATTGCATTGTGGGATGTGGTGGGACATGAGAAATACAGTTGCATAGAAAAGAGTTCAGGCCTAAAGTTGACAACAAGAGCTGCGTTTTATCTGCTTTGACTGGCACACGGGTGGAACACTTTGTAAAAGAATGCAGTGAGAGTGGCCTTACTTAAAGCTTCACTGTGTAACTTTACTGGTAGAGGGTCAGCCACTTGCCTGTCTGAATGAAGATTTAATTATTTTGCCTGAAATGTTCCACAGTGTGACACATGTATTAAAGTATGGTACAGTATTAAACTTATCTATGGAGACAAGCAAATGACTCTACAGGTCGGATTAAAAGTGCATGTTTTTGGAGGCAGTTAAAACAGTTGTAATTGAATAAATAAAAATAAGTTTAATCCCATACTACGGAACATTCCAGATGAAGCAATGATACCCCCATGAAGACAAACTGTGTGCTGTGTGAATGTTATTGTGGTTTTGAAACATGTATCGTTAATAATAAAAGATTTAAAAAAAAAAAGACAAGCATGTGCCAGACCCTCCACCAGAAAAGTTAGCACCCCCTTAACTGCAGAGTAACAGTTTGTAATAAAACTGCCAAATGCAACTATTCATCTATTCATATTAGAAAGTTGTATCAAACATCTTTTATATTTGAATCCTTTATCAGATTCTAAGCAGTAAATACCTACACCATGTTTTTCATTTTGTTTGACCTTTTTCAATCGACAGGAAATTCACAATAGCAATTATTCCCATACATTGCATTCAGAAACATTTTAATTACCGGCTTTATTCCTTTGAACTGTGGCCTGATCTGGAGCAGAGCCTGATAACAGTGCTTGATTCATCTGCAGGTGACTCAGAGCACATGAGTGGGCTCTGAATACCATTGTAGTACAAAGTAGTGAACGGTCCTATTGCTTTCAACAATGTCATATTCAGCTTTAAAAGTAAAACAGTTTCAATAAGACCAAAAACACATAACTGTTTATATAACATTTTATAAAATAAATGTATTTAAATATTTCTATCTTCATGAAGACCAAATCAGACCAAGTTACAGGCCAAATCTGTGGAGAGGCGACCCCGCTCACAGTCAGAAAGCTTGTTTTTCTAGGTATTTTTGAGCTATAAAACCACCTGGGATTGAATAAATGTAAGATTTGTTTAATGTCATATTGTGAAACTTTCTAAGCAGAGCAATGGCATATCATTAGAAACAAGCAGGTGACAGACCCGCAACCGAAAAGTTCACCTTTAAGGGTCTCAAAACATAAGAAGAGCATTTCCTGGAAAAAGAGGGCATCACATTAGCAAGTGGATCAGTGTGCTTAGGTCTTAAGAATATATAGCTTTATGCACATAGTTACATAAGACATCTCCAGGTACTGTAGTATGTTTTAGGAGGGGGCCACATTGTAACACCGTTAAAAGTTCAAAAAGGCTCACACAGGATAGACTTACTTGTCTCTTCTGTTCTGATGCCCATTTTGTCTTCATAAAGAACTGGCACTGAAACAAATGGAAACTTTGAACAGCTTCTTTGCGTCGGCGTACTATACAAGCCCACAGTGAGGTGACCTTCCAGACACAATTATGCATTCATTTTCTCTTCACTTTTAATTATTTCCAGGGTCAGCATCAGGCTCAATCAGATCCGGACAAATATTGAACTAATGAGAGTGATGCCATGGAAACCGATGCGGATGGAGGTGATCTGATCTTACTGTGCATTCATCTTTTCCTTTATATAGTTGTTCACAGCTGTGGCTATGCTGTCATAAAAGGGGCCACAGTGAGCTATGGACAGTGATAAAGATATATGTGACTATGGTGTGCCTGTTTGAGGAGATTAGCTGAATCTTTCTGTTATGACCGAAACTTGACAATGATTTAAAGTTGAAAGTTAATTCAGTTGTATTTGCTTTTAAACTTTTGAATTGCATTGCATCTCATTTGGAAATGTATAGCACTGTTTTAAAAACAAATGTCTGTGATAATTACTGCAACAGCACCTTAGCTGTAAATGCAAAACAGTTTTGAAGTTTTGAAGTTGGAGTGAAAACAAACACTGTATATACTGTATATATAAATGGACATAGAGAGCCTGCTAACCGGTTGCAGAGTTTCAAATAGGAAGTGATCATGGGTGCAAAGTGGTTCTATATATGAGTGGAACCCTAAAACATGTACAAACTGGCTTACCCTTTATTTGGATTCAAGACTTTGTTGCTATTGTCAAAAAGGAACACAATTACATATAAAAATCAATCCTTGAGGAGCATATTTCAATCAGTGCATTTTATAAAGTGCAGATATACTGGTAAATGGTAATGTTTTATACAGTGCTTTTCCTTCAAGTCACTCAAGTCACTCATTCACACACCGGGTACACAAACACTGGAGGCAACGTGGGCTGCCCAAGGACACAACAACAGAATCTGTGGGAGCTGGAATCACATCACCAAACTGTGGCCTGGTTTACACCTGACCATAATCACAAGGGGTATATGGTCTGGGAGCCACCTTCGAAATATCTCGTACCGGAGGTGTGGTTTACGATCGCCAACGGCCGTTTATTGGGCGTTACGAATGTCTATCATTTGGCGTATACGTAGCCCATAGCCAATCATGTCAGTTGTCAGTTCAAACTACAAGCTTCCGTTTGTCACGTAGTACGTGTCACCGTCTTGCCACCCCTCCCCGCTCTCTGATTGGCTCCCAGAATCGGGAGAGCTCGCTTGCCATAGTTGCCAGGCTGTCTTTCAGATCGGAACGAACGAAAGCAGCCTGGGATTTCCCAAGTTAGTAGGTCAGTGGATCTGTTGAGACATCTTGAGAGTCAGATTTGAACTGCCAACCTTCAGAACAGAGGACGAATACTCAACTGAGGTGTTGTGTCAAACCAAACCTAAACCTCTGGAAATGGGTCTCCAATTTCCCCAGTGGTACTGAAGTAGAGATGAAATGCAGAGGACCATTTTTAAAAAAAATATGTGGACAATAAAGTGTGTATGTATGAGTAAAAGGAACTCTTTTCTTATTAACGTATCTAGCCTGTCCACTCAGTTTCCTCTATAAAAGCACTGTATACACATTTGTAGATAGCCTTATGCAGTCGATGAAGCCATAAGCTAACTTTGCACATCTGAATGCTTTTGAATGGACTGCTCAGACCTGCTGCTGTTCGTAATCCCATTTGTATGCCTGAAGAGTGCGGAGTGCAGTGTAAATGGCATTCCGCACGCACGCACACACACACACACACACACACACACACACACACACATACACACACACACACACACACACACACACACACACACACACACACACACGCACAGCTCTACTCTGCGGCAGCCTGAGCAGCTCCACGAGGCTAATACTGAATAATGTTACAATAGTGAAGTCCATCTCACGAGACAGGGAAATACAGCCCTCAGCCAATGTGTGGAGGCAAATGAAAAATATATTTAAAAAAAATATGTAAAATAAAATAAAAAAAGCACAGAGCCTTCCAAGTAAACGAGGAAACAACTTTATGATGTAATTATGTGAGTGGGTGCAGATGTGAGTTTAATACCAAAAACAATAAACAGAAGGGCCTAACATCAGCAAGACACTAAAATTCTTAATATCAAAAGGCACATTTAGTGGTCTCAAATTGACTCTGAAGTTGAAAAACCAACATAGTAAATGTGAATCAAGATTATTGATACTTTCCAGCTGATGTCATCAACAGTCCCTGGGGGTGTGAAGCTAACTGAAAGCACTACTCTGTTAGAAGATCTGTAACTCAAGTTAGACTTAATCTTAACTTAATTTTAACTATGACTGGTGAGATGATTTGTGCTGTTAAAAAAGTCTCTCACATAAAATTACAATCAGAAATTGGCCAACAGTTTTTTTCAGTTAGTCACTCTCACCTTTTTATTAAAAATCAAACTCCTAAAGAGAACCATGAACATTCTTATTCATCACAGGCTCCTGAAAATGTGTTCTTTAAAGGAAAAGTAACGTTATTTTACAATCTGAGCCTTCTTTCGGTAATAAAACAAGTCGTTTGACTCACCCATAGCACGTTGGTGTCATTTGGAGCTGTTTGGTAAAAGTTATGTTGTAGCGTATCCGTTAGCGTGAGTACTCGGGGCATTACTTTGCGGTCTCCAAATAACACAAACTTTAGCACTTTTCAAATCATAGAAGCCCAATGTCTTAATCTACGATTTCGTTTGAAGCAAAAGTGGCCTGTAATCCGAGATTTAGCCATAGTTTTCAGCTTTGCGTTTCATGTTTGGGTCCCGGGAGCTGAGAGCACAGTCCGCGCATGCGCACTGGCGTCCTCATCTACTCGAAACTATGGCTAAATCTCGGATTACAGGCCACTTTTGCTTCAAACAAAATCGTAGATTAAGACATCGGGCTTCTATGATTTGAAAAGTGCTAAAGTTTGTGTTATTTGGAGACCGCAAAGTAATGCCCCGAGTACTCACGCTAACGGATACGCTACAACATAACTTTCACCAAACAGCTCCAAATGACACCAACGTGATATGGGTGAGTCAAACGACTTGTTTTATTACCGAAAGAAGGCTCAGATTGTAAAATAACGTTACTTTTCCTTTAAATCCTTTCTGTGGAGTTTGCATGTTCTCCTCTGAAGGGTTTTCCAAATCAACCCAAAAAACATGCACTATAGGTAAAATCCCCCAGGGGTATTGAAGGATAGGTCAAACGCAGAGGACAAATCCCCCTATGGAGATAATAAAGCAGACATGGGACCAAGTCACACATGTGCAAGTCTCAAGTAAGTCTCAAGTCTTCACCTTCAAGTCACAAGTAAGTCTCAAGTATTTTTTTCTTGGGCAAGTCAAGTCAAGTCAAGTCCTGTAATAGGTCAAGTCAAGTCCAAGTCAAGTCACCTTTGGCGTATTGTTGTAATTTTAGCTGCAGAATCTGATCTTAATAAAGTGAAAGGCAATATATAAGAAAGTGTAAGTAATCATCACTGGCTAATGTGCCCAACCTGTTATCAAATATTTGTATTGTAAATACTCATGTTCAGTAAAATACATCATAGACTCAAACAAAACAGTGATAATGTAATTATTGGTAAAAGTGATCTGTACATCGAAAACCAAACTGTTTCATATGTTTTCAACATTGTTTCAGCATCGAGTTAAAACCAGTAACAGCTAAAACAAACTTGTATTAAACTTTGTTACACTCCCTAACTCACTCTGTCCCACACACACACACGCACGCACGCACACACACACACACAGAATATCCACAAGTAGCTATCCTTCTACAAAGTAACAATAACAGCTAAAACAAATACTAACTTACAGTAAATTAAACTGTCACATTTCTTTGCTCTTTTCTTTGCACATTTCTCTCTCTCACACTTTCTGTCACTCACACTCACACAGTATATCCAGAAGTCATTCCCTTTTTGTGAGGAAACAAATAATAGCTAAAACAAATAGCTTATTAATATTAAACTTTGTTACATTTCTCCACTCACTCACACACACACACACACACATACACACACATGCATACACACACACACACACCACTCCTCGCGTGCGTAATGGGTCAGGCGCGCTCCTCGAGAGCTCGTGTATTTTTTACTACACCTTTGTAAGAGACTGACTAAGAGTAAAAAGTGATGAGAGTTTTGTTTATTATTATTATTTGAACGTAGACCCTCGGTCAAGTGATCTCCTGCATACCACAAAACCAAGCCAACAACTGATCTGAGCAACGCCAAGAGACAGTACATTAACGCCACACAGCCCTCCACCACAAGCGCAAACACAGCGCAACTCTCACATCTGAGGGGACGAAACCAGGACTGGACCAGGTCTAGACCTGGACTAAACCGGGATTAAACCACCACGGGCCACTCTTTGCTGATTTCGTGCGGCTGGTTTGTGGCTGGGGCTGAGAGTACGCGGTCCGGGCGCCGCGGATCGTTTTCGTGCTCGCAGCCCCGGTGTACGCGCGGCCTCGTGCCGGTGGTGGTGCATGTGGTGCACGCGTTGCGTCCCAGGACATGGCAGTGCCGTTGAATGAGCACGAAAACATTATGTGAACACGCAAGTCATTCAAGTCATCGTGTCTCAAGTCAAGTCAAGTCCCGAGTCCTGGACCTCCAAGTCCGAGTCAAGTCTCAAGTATTTCATTTTTTGTCGAGTCAAGTCACAAGTCATAAAAACAGCGACTCGAGTCGACTCGAGTCCAAGTCACTAAGTCTCAAGTCCCCATGTCTGTAATAAAGTGTACCTACCACCTGCACTGAGTCTTTCACCAAAAGACAAGCGGCAGGTTTAATACAGTACATATTGATTTCAGGCTGTGAAAGTTTTTAACACCTCTGTGTGTTGTGGTTATTTTTATATATTTGTTTGAACATCTAAAAAATATTTGTTTTTGTATCCTCTTAACAAGCTAGTGTTTGGCATGCATGTTCAAAAGTAACATCTCTGTACACTTCAAAGTTACACTTTGAAGCCAAATAAGCCCTCAAAATCCACGCTGAAGGTGCCTCAAGTTCCCAACAGTTTAAAAGTACTTTTTTTCTTGAGAAAAAATCTTAAACCATTCTTGTTAGTTACAGGTAAGACTTGAAAATGCATCTTGTAAAAATCAAATTATTTTTTGAAAGAAACTAGTTTGTTAATTAAGAGACTAAATATGTTTTCCAATCCAATCCAACTTTATTTATAAAGCACTTTAAAAACAACACAGTCGACCAAAGTGCTGTACACAGGCTAAAACACAAAACATGACACACACACAGATGTGTCATGCCCAGATGCCCCCAATTATCAATTATGGTTTCTATGGATATTGTACTGCTCTGCCTAGAATGTTCCACAGTATGACATTAAACAGTTCTACCTTACATTTATTCAAATACATTTTTTTTTATAGTGCCAGGTGTGACTAAATAGTATTTTAATCACACCTGGCACTACTCGGGCGAACCTGATGACGCTCTTACCTAATAAAGGAATAATCGGAAAGTCAAACAAGTGTGTGGTAAACTTCTTTTTTTCTGGAATAGAAAGTTTTAACGCCATACTGTGAAACATTACAGACAAAGCAATAACAGTCTCCATGAAGAAAAGCTTTTGACAGACCCTCCACCAGAAAAGTTACACAAAGCACCTTTAAAGCATTATACAACATCTCTATTAAACTTCAAAGCTACAATTATTTGTATAAAGTAAGACTAAAACATACCCCGAGCTATGCATGTACCTCGAAATTCCAGTCTGTTGTACATTTGCATATCGTCGCCACTAGCACTTTGCCTGGATTCCAGCTCCTCGGGTCCACCTGCATCTGAACGATAAGGCACAGTCCCTTAAGGCCCGCTACACTGGCCGACACATTCGTCTTCATACAGTGTTCATTAGTTATTTAAGCCTTGTAATAATATTATCATGACTCTAACTGGATTTACGCACTTTGATCTATCTTCAGACACAACAGCGGTTCTGGAGTTGTCACACCTGCTGAGTGATTAGTTCCTCGTCTGAACCGAGCATGGCCGTCCCACAGAGACTTCAGTATGTTTGTGTCATTGTAAGAGACAGGGGAGGGATGTAGTCTTTAATGTGCTTGCCAAGAACGCCCAACTGTGTGTTTGTCTCTGTTCTGCCTCTGAGCCCTCTGCCCATTTATGCAAAATAAACTTTGAGTGATCAAACGTCGGCTCTGTCACGGTAATCCAAATATGCGTAATAATGATAAAACGTTGTATTGTGCTACCTATTTATAGAATATTACCATCATAATAGAAATGGTGAGGGCTCAAATGCCTGGTTACTCATTCAATCAGTGTTATGCAAAACTACAAGTAAAACTGAATATGACAACACATAATAATTTAGAGTGGTTTTCTTTTATTTTCAACTGTGGTATGTGTAAGAAAATGAAAAAAACAAAAAGAAAAAACACACAGAAAGACCCCAAAAAGATGCTCCAAAATTACTGAAAAATTAGGAATTTGAGAACAAAAAATTCCTAAAAAATAAATAAATAAATAAATAAATAAATAAATAAATAAATAAATAAATAAATACTAATGATACTGGAAACTTGGTCTTTGGTCCACCCATTCCTGGGACATGTGAGACTTCCCTGGTGAAGGCACAGACTCCTTGACACACCAACAGTTGCAGGAGAGAAGAACAAAAAATAGTATTTTTTCAGTGGGTAAAAATGACCAGTTGACTAAAATATTGTTTTCACCATAAAATATTCCCTTTGAAATCATCACTTTGTGATATTTATTCATAACCACTGCACTAAATAAGGATAGCATACACATTCCAGGACCACTCTTACTTATCTATTCCTTACATCCTCTTACATTAAAATTCATTACACCCTTACACTATTGCTTTCACTATTGCTGGGTGAAAATCACCCAAAAGTATACCTGTAGGAAAAAGTGGGCTTTGGTTAGGGAAACACCTACACCTTCAAAGATGTCAAAAACAATGGTGAAGCTACACAGGGACCCATGACACTCAGAAAAATGCAACATATTGAAAATCATGTAAATACTTTTGCTCGGGTGAAAATCACCTGGTGATAGTGCTCTAGGGTTAACACATATTTTCAATATGCACTGTGTAAAATTTCTGCTTGTCTGTAAATGTTTTCCTGGAATGTTCCTCAGTATGGCATTGAACATATCTATTTTAAATTCAGTTCCAGGTGTCTTCAGTGCTATTTGGTGCTAAAAAACAAACAAAGGAAAACATTGCATTTTTACTGTGAATGGGGGTGCCTGTCCACAGATCTGACTTGTAGTGTCATCTGTCTCCATGGAGTTAAATATAAAGATCCTATATTATGCTTAGCTTTAAGTCATGTTAGAATGTTGTTATCTCAAAATCCAAAATCTGAAGTTGTTTCATTCACATATGTTTGAGTAATCGTTTATTATTGGTCTGTCTATAATCCAAAGCTCAAAATGCTCTGTTCCAAGTTGTGATGTCATGAAATGGTAGTTTTCAAATTAACAGCTACCTTTTGTTTTGTAGAGATTGGAAATTCCAGATCTGATATCATCCAAATGATTGTAGTAAAGGTGTATGGAGTTTAAAAACACTGTAGAGCTCTTCCTGCATTACCGCATGACATTACAAGGTGGAGTGTTTTCTGTTTGAGAAGAATTGAGCCTAAATTTGCACGGTTTGTACGTTAAACATGTGTGAATGAAACAAAACATACAGTAACTCCAGGTATTTATGGAATGAGGAAACAACATTATAAAATACAGTAATATGGGCCCTTTAATGCCATATTGTGGTGCATTTCAGGCAAACCAGTAACATCTAAATGGAGACAAGCATGTGCACCTTTAAACACTTTGTCTGCTCTCATTCAGCTATTGCATTAATTACCATAGTTAAATGATTTCATGCAGAGACTGTGACACGTCCATCGTTGTTAAAGAAAGACGCATTAACTTATTACAAGAAATTATAGACCTATTCCTCTTTGAAGGTTGAATTGATTTACCCCTTTGACCTTTTCTTTAAGTGGGCTAACACAAGAAGGCTGCAGATTCAATTTGCTCTCCTTTACATACATTTCTGAGTTCCGTACTTTAATTACATTCATTAATTGTAGGTTGTGCAAAGACGGGCCATTTCTACTGTTCACCCACATTTATACTGGTTGAGCTAGCTGCTGGTATGTACTGACACAGAGAGGTTGCCTTCTAGAAAAAACAAAATGCTGATTTGATTGGTACGAGAGAATTGAGTGGTGTCTTCCTTGTTGCAGGCGCAAAATCTATCCACATTTCACTTTTTTTTTTCTATTTTTGGATATTTTTTTCTCTTGCATTCTGTCAGAATTCCCTTTTATTAAAATGGATCTATGTGTCAGAATGTACTGTTTCTGATTTAGCTAGTCCCCAATTAAAGCTGCACTATATGCAATAAAATCCCCATGGAGACAAGATGGCAGATCCTCCTCCAGAAAAGTTACACTTTTCACTTAGCAACTCAAGCTGAAGGATGGGTCAAAAATGTAGAATATTTCGCGTATGAGCACACAAAAAAAACACCTTACCTTCAAGAAAATATGTCTCTAGCTTGCATTTCACCTTTGCATGATCTGAGTAATACGGTCTCTTTATACATCATCACAGCATAGTTATATAGGCAAGTCTTACTGCTTCTGTCAAGGGCATATTCTGTACACCTGCACTATGAATACAAAGTACAGCACAGTAAATGGAGATTGGGGCGGAGAAGACACAATAAAGAATGATGGACATGCCAAAGGAATAAACATCAATTTAACTGCATATCTCACCCTGTGGCTTTTATAAGACCTTCGGGGCACTGGTCCATAATACACCTCAATGTACAAGCGCCAATAAAGCTGAGACAAGCTTCTTCCTGCTTTCCAACACTGAATGTTATGTGTTTTACAGTGAAACCACAGCCATGTAAAAGATATAGGTGCGGCCGCATGGGCTGATGGCTTGAACAATGCATGTCTTTAGTACGTGGATCTGAATATGGCAGAACTGGGCGGGGATGCAGATGTAGACGGTAGGTTTCAAGGCCGATAAGCTCCGGTGGTTCGCGCAAGGACAGCTGTGGGCCAGATGTGAGTGCGCAGGCTTAAGTAGTTTTAAACAAGATACGTGGCCGGGTTTGTTTTAATTCCTTGAGTCCCGAGGAGAACAAGGCCAACTTCCTGACATCGTAGAGGGCTGTCATGATATATACTGTCCGTAAGATTTTAATGTCATCTAATCTTATACCATGCCACACATTTTTTCCTGGGTTAGTCCTGGTTCTCATTCAGACCCTGTTTAGTCCAGGTTTAGACCACTTCAGTCAGATTGTGCTTGGTTAAAGGTTCATTGTGTAATTTTTCTGGTGTAGGGTTAAATGTGGAATGGAAATGTATGGTATTAAACCATTTTATCTTCATGAAGACCAAACTAGACCAAGTTACAAGTCAGGTTTGCGGAGAGGCAACCCCACTCACAGTTAGAATGCCTGTTTTTAGGTATTTTTGAACTATAAAATCATCTATAAGTTAATAAATGAATTGTAGAGCTGTTTAATGACATACTGTGGCACATTCCAGGCAGAGCAATGACATTATCTATAGAAACAAGCAGGTGTCAGACCTCTAACGAAAAAAGTTACAGATTACAGATTTTGGTCAGTCTTATGTGCACATGCTAGTTTTAAAACCTAATCAAAACAGGAGCTGGAATGCCATTAGCTCTCATACTATTTGGCAACCCACAGTAAATAACATCTCCTATATTTTCATAATATTCTTTAATGTACATATATTCAAATAATAATAACCAGAGAATGAAAGTCAAAAGTTTTGCTTCTATAGAGTTATGCAAAAATGCTTAGTTCCTGCAGGAAAAAAAAAAAAAAGCGTGATCATTTTTGTCACTCCCAATTCCTTTCTTACCCATCACAATGTGTATTTTTTCACCTGCACTATCAAAGCAAATATAGAATCTCATAACCCAACATCTGAAATTACCCTTTAAGATCTTGCAAGTTCAAAGTAACAAGAAACATATTGTGAATGGAGGAGGTCAAAGGTCAAGATAGCTCACCTCGCTGCATCTTTAAAGTTCTCAGTGGGACGCCCAGCTGGACCTGCCAGGCCCTGCCCTGAGCCCCCTGCAGGTCAGAGATGAGAACAAGTTAAACCAAAACATTCACAGCTGAGACACACCGGGAGAGCAATGAGTCAAGAGAGAAACAAGGGGAAATTGTGAAACTGTTTATTTTGAAGAAAGGGAAAAGCATTCTGTGTCCAAATCAACCCATGTGGAGAACTGGAGCAAAGCATGGGGTATTTTAATACAGGGATACCATGGTGAGAAGAGGTTGTGTTCACGTGATCTCATAACAGTCAAAGGGGTTTTTAGGATAAGATGGAGAGCGGGTGAAAGGTCAGTCAGATGTTTTTTTTTGTTTTTTGTTTATTTCATTCATAAAGTATAAAAAGACATCAACATGTGTGATAACAATACAAAATATTGAATGAAAGGGAGCAGATTTTAAGATTTTAGATTTTAGATCTTAGACTTTAGTTTTAACTTTAGATCTGTCTTAGATAGTTTTTGTTGTGTTTTGTCTTCATATTGTATCTTGTACACTGTCTTTTTGCACTACTTGGCCAGAGAGAAACAAAATTTCGATTCACTGTATGTTGAACACATATGGCAGAATTGACAATAAAGCTGACTTTGATCTTGATCTTTGAGAAAGAAGAGTTATCTTATGTTATCTGCCCCCTCTTCCCTTTTCCAAACACCAACACCGATAGTGACTATAAAACCTTTCCTCATTACATTCCATTTCAATCACAATTATTAATCAATTGTAAACATAAAGCTTCATTTTCAAGTGTAACAATTTAGTTTTCTTTTTCATACATACACATTACATTGGATTTTATGTATTTTTTAAATGCCATTATTGTACTTGATTCTTTGATTTCTTTGTCAAGATTATTCCATAAATTAACTCCTTTCACAGCGACGCTTCGCTCCATAACCTTGGTTCTGAATTTAGGTTTTTTAAACATGTAGGTTCCCTTTAAATTGTATTGGCTTGTTCTCATCTCAAACAGTCTTATATATTTACAGGTAACACTCTGCACTTTGCTTTATACATGACTTTGAGGATACTTAATTCAACAATATCACACATTTTCAACACTTTAAGTTTAACAAATAATGGGTTGGATGGCTCTCTATAATGACTGTTGGTGATAATTCTCAAAGCCTGTTTTGGTATGGTTATAGCTTTGTAATAAGTACATTTGATCAAAAATAAATAATGCTTAATGCTTAAAGGTCCTGTATTACACAAAACTGACTGCTGTGAGCTTTAAGCCATGTTAGAATGTTGTTACCTCATGAAAAACATACCTGGAGTTATGTTTTGTTTCATTCACACATGCTTGAGTAATCCTGGTTTATTAGTTTGTCAACATTTCCAAAACTCAAAAGGCTCTGTTTCACCTTCTGATGTCATGTAGAAGCAGTTTTCACATTAACAGTTACCTTTTACCTTTTGTTTAGTTTAAAATGACAATTCCGGGTGTGAAATTCTGCAAAAGATTCTAGTGTATGGAGTTTAAAAACACAGTAGAGCATTTTCTGTATTACCACATGACATCACAAAGTGGAGTGTTTTTTTTCTTTTTCCATGGATATGAGTGAAATTTGTCTTGCCATAGTACTGATATATTGTATACGCAGCTCTTCAGGTCAAAATAAGTCTCATGTGTACTGCCTGCCTCCTCTAATAAAGCGTTTTATTGTGTGATAACCAAGAAGTGTGTAGTTAGCATGCTAGTTGTTGTTAGAACTCTGCTCTAGTTTCTGAAAGTTGTGAAAAGCACTTATAAATTCAACATGCTGAATAATTAGAACGCATAATGTAAGTGAGGACTAACTTTGGACCACTGCAAACAGTTGAAAACGACCTAGTTTATTGTACTAGTGTTTTACACATTTGTAAGACTGTAAAAATCTATTACAGTTTCTTTAATATTACACAAAGTAACTGTTAGAAGATGTGCTCTTGACTCACAGATGAGCATGTGCTGTGATCCAGAGAAGACAGGAGGCAGGGGGTTGAGAGGAGAAGAGAAAGATGGAGGAGAGAGGAGGAGGTACGGGGAGGCGGAGGTCAGCAGTGGGAGTGCGTGTGCAGACTAAGTCCTGGAAAAGGTTGCATTACAGACTTGGCGTTCACCCTGCATCCTGTCAGGAGGCGTGTGAGCCTGGGAATCGTGTTGCAACTCCGTCGTACCCGGCCATAACTCAGCCAGGACAACTCAGTGTCATCGCTATCAAATGGCGTCCACCCACTCACGTCTGGTTCCTTCATTCCTCCCCCATCCTTCCATCCAAATGCCTCATCTCATCCTTCTACAACTTATAATCTTCAGAAGACATTTTGTTTACTGGATATAGCGAAAAGAGTGAGTGTGCATTTGAGACATCTACCTATTCTCATACACAGATATTAAAGGGCTTGTATTATGCTGTTTTCTGCTGTATTTTATAACAGCACCACAAGTATGTTTCCTCATCAAAAACATACTTGTGGTGTTGAGTTGTGTTTTGTTTCATTCACACATGTTTAACACACAAACCTTGCATATTTAGGATGAGTTCTGTGCTCAAATAGAAAACCCTGAGTTCTACCTTGTGATGCTATATGGTAATACAGTAAGTGCTCCACTGTGTTTTTAAACTCAGTACACCTTCACTAGAATAATTAAGATAATTTCAGCCCTGAAATTGCAATCTCGACTAAACTAAAGGTAAACAGTAACTATTAATTGCTTTAAAATGCTGCTTCTTGACATCACAAGGTGTAACAGAGAATTTTGAGCTTTGGTGATGTAGAGAGACTAAGGCTACGTTCACATTGCAGCCTGAAACGACCCAAATCCGATTTTTTTGCCTCTATGCGACCTGTATCTGATCTTCTAATGACAGTGTGAACGACACAGATCCGATTTTTTCAAATGCGATCCAGGCCACTTGGATATGTGGTCCTAAATCCGATACATATCCGATCTTTTGACATGCGACTTCAGTCTGAACGGCCAGGTCACATTCATCCGACCTCAGTGTGTTTCCTCCAATGAGAGTGGTACAAGTAGGCGTTCACAAATGTGCACAAACGTTCTTCTCATCATGCGAAAATAGTATATAAACTCGTATCAGTGAAGCGGCGAAGCACGTAGCGATCCCACCCCTCCTGCCTGTGACTCCGCACCCACATGTTCCTTTCTGCAGACGTTGCTGCCACTGCCCCGCAAAACGCTGTGGCCAAAAACCTCGTCCTTCTCCGTTTCCTCCTTAAAACAAATAAGCTGTACATGTTTTGGCTCCGGTACGAAAGCAACTTTAGGCTACTTCCGTAAACATTGAGCGTGTTCGCTGCGTGTGACGTCATCGTGTCCTCCAAGGCGCATGCGGGACACTTTTGGGGAGTTTAGCGTTCACACTGGAGATCACATACAATTCGCATTTAACTGGAAATGTGAACGGCCTCGCAAAAAAATCGGATTTCACAAAAAAAATCGGAATTGAGCATTAAGCCCTGCAGTGTGAACGTAGCCTAATAATAAAGGGTTGTGTGTATGAAACAAAGCGAAGTTAATATGATTAACTGAGACTAAGGAGCAGGAACCTCCCAGCTAACCACAGCTCACCTCGACCACGCCTCTAATCTCCCAGAAGCCTATTTGTAGCAGCCTATCATCACCTCAGTTTGTCTCAGCTAACTCGACCCGACCCTCCCACCCCCTCTATTTTATGTCTTCCAACTATAAGACATCTACGAAGGGGGGTCCCGTACCGGCTGGGCCAAATAGTTGATTGAGACGGAGCCTCCACCCTGAGTCTCAACCCAGCCACCTCTACCTCATCGATCCCATCATTCATCTACCTGATCTTTAATAAATATTTTCATTGCATCATGTTTTTGGCATGGTCCTTGCTTGTGAAAGATGAGGTAACAGCATTTTAACATGGCTTAAAGCTTACAAAAGTCAAGTGTGCATAATATAGGCCCTTTAAACTTCCTTTAGAATTCCTGTAAAATCTGATAATATTTTTTCACTCCATCAAAAATGTGCTAACGGATGACAGACTATATAAATGGTTTTGGTTGGGGTTCAAGTATCACACAAAAGGTCAGTGGTCTGTCACTTTAAATAGAAAAACTTCATTGAATAGCACTAAAAGTTTATATTATTTCCCCCCAACTCTTTTTGCAGCTTTTACAGACAATACACTTGACATTCTAACGTTGTTTACCCACAAAACTACACTTTTCGCCACACCTCAGACTGCAGGTTGGCTGAAGATTGTAGCTGTTGTTTCACACTTCCTTTCTGACAGTCTTGTCTGTGTAAACAGGGATGTCATGGTATGAAGAGGCTGCATTCATGTGATCTCACAGCAGTCAGAGGGGTTATAGTATAAAATGGAGAGCAGGTGAAAGGTCAATCAGATGCTTTGGTATGGTTATAGCCAGTGTTATACATGAAGTTGTTTATATTTTGGGCAAATGTGAACTGAATGCACTTTATTACTGCCTGATGAACAAACTGTGAACTTGTTCATTCTGGTGTCTTTGAACTTTGGTCAATAGGGTGTCAGATTTCCTGGCTAAACTCACTGTAAAGAGCCCTTAACATTTAGCAGAAAAACATTCAATCTGGCAAAAACACTAGCCACCAGTGTCGCATCGCTGTATGCTTCATCGTAACAAGACAAAACAAAAAAGCAGCATGGAGGCGACTGTAGCAGGTAGGACCAACAAGGATTCATCATATGAACATTTAAAACAGCTCTATGACAAGGTCGGTGAGGAAGGGAATAACCTCACATTATGTGCAAAGTTTGCCCGTCGGCTTTCAAAAAGAAAATCCGCACTTCAGCCACATCAACGGAAAACTTAAAATGACACATTGAACTGAAGCACCCAGCTAGGCCTTTCAAGATATATGAAAGCACGTACGAAATTTGATATGAACATCAAATTTAAAGGTCCCATGGCATGAAATTTTCACTTTCTGAGGTTTTTGAACGTTAATGTGAGCTCCCCTACCCTGTTTAGCCCCCCCCATGATTAAAAGTTGCGAAATGTCTAAACTGAGCATTTGCGATCCTTTTCTGCGTTACAAAAAATTGGAGCTCAAACGGGCGATTTTGAACAAGGCACCTGATTGACGTCAGATCGAAAAAAGAAATGCAAATGCAGTTCCACCCCCGTCTGTCTGTACTCAGCGTCTCTGTAAATCACGCCCAGAGAGTTTGGACTGTGAATGCGCTAGGCAATGCGAAATGTGTTTTTTTATTTGCCTGGAGGCACGTCCGAGTGTTTCTAGGCTCGGAAGTCCTTTATCTGAGCCTCTGGACCTTTGAACAGCAGTGGTTTAATTTTATTTTCTGTGGAAATGTGTTTATTTTTCAATGGAACGCTTCAAATCTCTCCCGCCGTGCAAAAACACGGAAATGGATCAGCTGAGGGCTCAGAGCGAGAGCGGAGAGTTTGGCCACGCCCCCACCCTCTACTATAGGCCAGCTCTTTTCTCCTTATTTGCATTCAAGCAACAACGCCCATTATGGCCTGTTCAGACAGAGAAAAATTACTCTTTCTCATCTTATCTCTGTTTCTCATGCACTGAGTGTTGATTTTGAAGAAGGATTCATTTACAGTATTAGGGAACCATTAAGGAGCCATATAAAAGCATCAAGAAGTACCATGTCATGGGATCTTTAACAAATACTTTCATTGTTAAAACTGATAAAATAAATGCGGTCTGTTGTTCTATATGGGCTTTGGCAATGATATTGAAAAATCATAGCTCGCAGTAACATATTGAAAAAAACAAAACAAAACTATGAAGTAGTTCATTTTTTGGAACTATGAATGGGCTATTAACTAAACAATTATGAACTATGAACAAACTAGTTCATTTTCTAATTTGTGAACTGAACTTTGAAGCTCTGCAGCTCTGTAATAAGCAAACAAGTAAAACAAACATTCATCTAAAATATTTTGATCAAAAGAGCTTTGAGCCATGTTATAATGTTGTTATCTACTCAAAAACATAGCTGGAGTTCACACATGTTTGAGCAATCTTTTATTATTAGCCTGGCTACATCTCTAAAGCTCAAAATGCTCTGTTCCACCTTGTGATGTCATGAAGCAGTAGTTTGTAATTAACAGCTTTTACCTTTGTTCAATAGAAATCGGCAATCCGAGGTCTTAATTCGTCCAAACAGTTCTAGTAAAGAAGTATGGAATTTAAAAACACAGTGGACCCTTTTCGCCCTACCTCAAACTGCAGGTTGGTTGAAGAAAATTCTGTTTCAATGTTCAAAGCATTTCAATAGTTCCTCAAAAGAACTGCATTGTAGCAGTTGTTTCACATTCTCTTTCTGACAGTCTTGTCTGCACATCTCTCCTCTCCAGTGGTTTCTGGATGCACACAGCTGGCACAATTCTAACAACAGCATTTTTACAGAGAAGTGTTTTGAAGCGTTGAATCTGGGACAGCGTTGATTGACTCAGACGGATGTAGCAGCATGCCTAGGTCAGACCTCCCCAGGTGTTGAGAGCTACAACCCCATGTGCTAACAAGACATCCCAGAAAAGCACTAACTCAACAGGAATTATGTAAAGATCTTTGTCCTTATTGGCACTGTCTCTTGAACAATACATAATCAATAGCTCATCCAATACTGCAAAGATAGTGGAATAATAATGCTGGAAAATGAATTGTTGAAAAGTGTTGATGGTTAAAATGGGGGTGCATATTTTTTTGTCGCCTTGGATACGTTATTGCTTTGAATGTTCCACGGTACAGCATTGTATTTATCTATCTAGCTTTTTTTCAGTGCAGGTGTTTTTATTGCTCAAAAATTCATAGAGGAAAAGGCATTATCACTGACAACGGGCTCGCCTCTTCACAGATCTCAACTGTAACTAGGGTGTTGTGGGTTGTCTTCATTGAGAATTAACGTTTTTTACAATCTGAGCCTTATTTCTGTAATAAAATAAGTGGTTTTACTCACCATAGCACTTTGGTGTCATTTGGAGCATTTCCGGAGATGTTTTAGATTAGCGATCTCCGTAATGTGAGTTCTCGGGGCATATGTGTGCGGTCTCCAAATAACACAAACTTTAGCTCTTTTCAAATCATAGAAGCTCAATGTCTTAGTCTATGCTTTCGTTTGAGTCAAAAGTGGCCTGTAATCCGAGATTTAGCCGTAGTTTCGAGTAGATGAGGATGCCAGTGCGCATGTGCAAAGTCACAGCTTATTTTGCTCTCAGCTCTCGGGACCCAAACATGAAACGCAAAGCCGTAAATTATGGATAAATCTCGGATTACAGGCCACTTTTGACTCAAACGAAAGTGTAGACTAAGACATTGAGCTTCTATGATTTGAAAAGTGCTAAAGTTTGTGTTATTTGGAGACCGCAAACATATGCCCCGAGAACTCACGTTACGGATATCGCTAATCTAAAACATCTCCAGAAGTGCTCCAAATGACACCAAAGTGCTATGGGTGAGTAAAACAACTTGTTTTATTACCGAAATAAGGCTCACATTGTAAAAACGTTAATTCTCCTTTAATGTTACCCTATGGAACATTTTAGACAAAGCAATGGCATGTCAATGGAGATAAGCAGGCGGTGGACCTTCCATAAGAAAAGTTACATGTAGCACATAAAAAAAAAAAATCATTCCCATAAAAATATGCTTGGTCACCTTTTCGAGATTGGGTTATACAATGCAGAGTTTGATTAGCTTCATTAGCTAGATTGATGCTTTTGTTGTAATTAAACACCATTTCATGTTTAACCATGGATTTCCTTCTACTTTCTGTTAAGAGGGAATAGTTCTGTCATTATATATTTGTAATTTGGTCTGACTAATTGTCTCCTGTCCAGAATGCACCCCACCTCTGCCTCTGATGATGGGAAACACACCAGTCATCCAAACCCCCTTAACTAGATTGAGATGATTCAAATATTAATTCTATTTCCTGAATGACCAAGTGTAATGTATGCAGTGGTTAATCTCTAATGACTTCATTCATAGAATACAGATAGTACCTTATAATACTACGAGAAATATATTTTGTAAACTATAAAATACAATGAACAGATCTTTGGTGACATTTCTGTCAGTGGATCGTCTATTGACCAAGGATGTGACACTCTTCGTTTCAGACTTTGCTGAATCTTTTGGATGTGTAACTTTTGGACTGGTGCTGCATTGGTGACTCCCAGCCTGAGCTCCGGTTCTCTGGGGCCTGTCATCACGGCTTTAAATAAGGGAAGCTGAGAGAGGCCTCTTGACTTTAAACATACCGCGAAAGCCCTCTCGCCATTACTGTGTGCCACTTTGATTTATCCTATCACTCATCTCTGCTCTCCTCTGCACACGACTAATGGAAGTGTAGATGGTCCCAGCCCACACATAGCCTCCTCTCTTTATGGTGCAGTCTCTTTGGAAGGTGCTAAAATAACTTGTGCTGCTTTTAACTTGTAACTAAAGCTCTAAATATGCATATATACCAGCATGATAAGATACAAATCATACCTTCGGTCGTGTTATGTTCCATTCACGACTGACTAAGTAAACAAGTGTGTTCAAGTCAACCCCACCTCCACCTATTTCCAGGAAGTACTGGTCATTCAAAATGTCTGATACCTCCATTCTCCAGTCTGTTGTATAAATATATGACTATACAATATTTATACTGGCATGCAACTATTTAAAGGTGCACTGCACAACTTTTCTAGTGGAGGGTCTGCTACCTGCTTGTCTCCATGGAAATGTTATTGCTTTGTCTAGAATGTTCCACAGTATAGATTAAACCTATCTATCATGAGGGAGACAAGCAGGTTACAGCACTACACTGCATTACAATTCAGATCTGTGGTGAATCACCCCTATTCAGAGAAGGAATTATTGTATTTTTGAGAACTAGAAGCACCTATAATGAAGCACCACCTGGTTGTTGCCATGAAAATGCAATTACTTTGCCCAGAATGTTCCACAGTATGGCATTAAAGGTCCCATGGCATGACATTTTCACTTTCTGAGGTTTTTGAACGTTAATGTGAGCTCCCCTACCCTGTTTAGGCCCCTCCCATGGTTAAAAGTCACGAAATGTCTAAACTGAGCATTTGCGATCCTTTTCTGCATTACAAAAAATCGGAGCTCAAACGGGGGATTTTGAACAAGGCACCTTATTGACGTCATATCGAAAAAAGAAATGCAAATGCAGTTCCACCCCCGTCTGTCTGTACTCAGCGTCTCTGTAAATCACGCCCAGAGAGTTTGGACTGCGAATGCGCTAGGCAATGCGAAATGCGTTTTTTTATTTGCCTGGAGGCACGTCCGAGTGTTTCTAGGCTTGGAAGTCCTTTATCTGAGCCTCTGGACCTTTGAACAGCAGTGGTTTAATTTTATTTTCTGTGGAAATGTGTTTATTTTTCAATGGAAGGCTTCAAATCTCTCCCCTGTGCAAAAACACGGAAATTGATCAGCTGAGAGCTCAGAGCGAGAGCGGAGAGTTTGGCCACGCCCCCACCCTCTACTATAGGCCAGCTCTTTTCTCCTCATTTGCATTCAAGCAACAACGCCCATTATGACCTGTTCAGAGAGAGAAAAATTACTCTTTCTCATCTTATCTCTGTTTCTCATGCACTGAGTGTTGATTTTGAAGAAGGATTCATTTACAGTATTAGGGAACCATTAAGGAGCCATATAAAAGCATCAAGAAGTACCATGTCATGGGATCTTTAAACTGATCAGTCTCAGGGGTTGCCAGGCCATGTTACTAGTCTGATCTTTAGGGAAGTGATCCAAGTTGTTTTTGGCCAATAAAAACACAAGTAATGTAATAACTGCAAGCCATAATGTGGAACATTCCAGGCAAAGCAATAACATCTCCATGGAGACAAGCAGGTGGTAATACCCTCCACCAGAAAAGTTATAATATGACATTTATTTTATTACCTTTTTCAGGTGAATTCTCAACACATGGGTCTGTATATTCTTTACTATCTTTGCTGTAAATAATCTTTCAGCCATAGATCCTGTATGTGGTTCCACTCTCTTTTCCCTCCTCTGTCAGGTTGAGTTTTAAGGAGGAGTAACTCGCCTGTGTATCGCTGATTTGGTCCATTACTCACAATTACTCCAGTCAGATAAAAGGCATTCTTCTTCTTTACTTTTTGGCTTAGAATTTGCTCTGCTCTGAGGCTTTCCCCTCCATTTCCTGTTTCTCCTAGACACAGCGAGAAGGCACATCAGATTCCTCTTGATCTAAAGTGCTCACAGAAAAAGGAAAAAAAAAAACATGGAGCCCAGTAAATCCAGCAGTATCATGTTTACATTAGCGTGTCAGAGGTCTGCTTGCAGATCAGCCTGACAAGGCTTCAGAGGGGTCCACAAATCTCACCTGTAACTTGGTCTGGTTTGGTCTACATGAAGATAGAAACGTTTAATACCAGACTGTGAAACATTCCAGACAAAGCACAAAGCAACATCTCCATGGAGAAAAGCATTTGACAGACCCTCCACCAGAAAAGTTGCACAATACACCTTTAATGTTAAGCAATATTTATAAACATAACCATCAAATAGATTTAGTTATCTAAAAAAATAAAGATAAAAAATTTGATTATTATGGAAATTTAGATAGATTTTTGTGTGATTTTTATCAACATTACAGGACTTAATTGAAATTGTATTGTTTCCATCAGGCCGAGTTACATGTTAGATCTGTGGAGAAGTGACCCTCCCCTCTTGTATTCTCACATATCACCACTAGATGGTACCTAAGTTACTGCTGAGGAGAGGGGACAGGTTTCACATTTGCCCAATAATTCAGAAAAATAAAAATAAATACAGTTAACAAAAATAATAATGGCAAACTAATAGTATTTTCATGAAGACAAGCAGTGACAGACTCCCCACCAGGAAAGTTAAGTGGACCTTTTCACATTTGTAATTTCAAAGTTGTATAATTTGGGTGCGTATACCATTCAGTGATATACACAAGAAAAAGTAAAAACAACTACTTCCCATAACTCTAACTGGTCTCATGTATATTAAGACCTTGTGCTAATTCTAATTTGGTGCAGGGTTAGACTTCATTACCATGCAGCAGACTGGCCTTGAGGTCCCAGTCTGTTTACACACTCCACCGTCTGCACTCAGAGCCCAGTGCATCTGCCCCAAGTCCTTCTGGGGCCACACTTTCATCTACAAATTCTCTAGCTACTCATTTTTTGCTGCTAATTGCACATTGTGAACTCTTGAACTAATAAAAACACTTTAAGCCTGCAAGGTAATCTTATCTGTAAATGTATCTACAAACAAGAAGTGTATGTGGTGTTTTGGGCTTGTGCCGGTATCTTAATGAAAAGGTAAACTTTACAGTGCAATAAAGGATTTGCAAAAATAAAATGTTTTAAAGCCCCAGTGTGTAGGATTCGTGGCGCATAGGTGGATGGTGCTATTGCACTTTCTGTTTTAGCTACGGCAGACCTCGAGGGACCCATGCGCCGCTACTGTAATAAAATGCGGTCCCTTTTTTTTGTTTTTTTTTATCATGAAAACACACATTCCCGATCATGTACTATGACACTCTACACATAAAATGAAACCTTACAGTCTCCTCTTTTTGACTATGCAATTCATTTCCCTGCACAACAATCACTCCCCGAGCACATGGGGCTTTTATACGGAAAAGCACAAAACGAGGTTAGCTTACCTTAGAATACTTTGCACAGGTCAAACTCTGTATTTCACCATAAACTTGCTCTCAATTTGTCCGTAAGGATCCAGCGAATAAAATCCAGTAAAACAATTTAGTCCAAAACACGTGTTAGATCCATTACGACGTCTGATCCGGCAGCATGCTTGTGTTGTTTACCCAAAACCACGAGCCTTGCCGAAGGCAAAGGCGGAGCCCAAATGTCCTTCTGCGGCTCTCGTAATCAAAATGGCTGCCTCTGCATGGGGAAGATCCCCCTTTTATGTGACTAAGTCCATATCTAAGTCCAAAAGAATACTTTGATTTCATGATGGAAGTGAAAAGGCTTGGAAAATACTGTATTTTTTGAATGGGTATCTTCAATTTCAGTAATTAACGGGTAAAAATCTTACACACTGTCCCTTTAAGTATTTCTTTAAAATGATGATTATTATTTAAACAAAGAAAAACAAATCATATTAAGACAACTGAAGGGTTTGTGGGTTCAGTGCCTACTTAAAGGCCCCGTATTACATGAAATTGACTCTTGTGAGCTTTAAGCCACGTTAGAATGTCGTTTCCTCATCAAAAATATTTCAGTACGTTTAGTAGAGATAGGCAATGCCAGGTCTAAAATCATCCAAATGATTCTAGCGATGTTGTATGGAGTTTAAAAATACAGTGGTGCACGTCCTGTAGTACCACATGACATCACAAAGTGGAAAACTGTTCAGTTTGAGAGAAGAACTCAGACTAAACATGCATGTTTGTGTGTTAAACATGTGCAAATGAAACACAACACCAGGTGTGTTTGTGATAAACCATGTGTTGTCTATATGTCTTTGACAAGATCATATTATAACATTAAGGAAAGCTAAGAAAAGTTTATTTTCCACAATCTGTCTAAGCATCTAATTGCTGCTCAGGAATACAGTTCTAATTGAAGTAATCACAGCCTCCTAAGAAATGTCAATTAAGGCTGGTGGGTAATTAAACAGTAGAAAAACGCAGATGAGCAGCTGTGAGGCTCAGAGAAAGGGTCACTTCTACACTTCATTATAGCTGAATGAGAGATGTGTTTGGTTTGTCTCACCAGGTCATTTCACATTTATGGAAATACACTCTATAATGCATGAGAGGTGGATGACCAGTGGGGAAGACAAATTATGAAATGAATTAATTTAAATGTTGTTGACTGTCTCAGATTGGTGTCATTAGAATCAGAGTTTGTGGTGCTGCAGTAAGTCGTTTCACCTTTGTTAACTTCAACTGAGATGTTGAGGTCAAGAGGTTTTACTGAACCCAACATTTAAACTCTGACACATATTCATTTCATATCCATCTGGACCAATCAAGGCTGGTTTCATTTGGGTCATATGAATTGGACTGGCAGTGTTTGTTTGTCTAACTGACTGATTAAACATTATGCTAAGCTAACTGGATGCATTGCTCTGTCTGAAGTATATAATAAGCCAGATCAAAATGAACTGGCTTAGTTGGAATTACAACAGATAAATTGATTTGTGCAGTTATATAAGTCTCAGTTAACAGTTAAGTCAGAAACTAGCATTACCCAATGGTTTTTCAGGTTGTATTTTGCACCATCACGTCACAAAAGCTTTGAATAGGTAACAGCATCTTTACGACATGCCTTGAATGGGATGATTGGCCAGATGAGTCTACGCAATAGAACCCGATCTGATTTTTATCATCCTGAAACCCATGGGTAGATACCGCACAACCCTGCTTCATTCAAATAATCTACACTGGACTGTGGCACTTAAAGGCTTTTTTATTATTGTTCAGCATCACATCAACGCGGATGTGCTACATTGCCCCTCAACACAACTTACAGCCAACCGGAAAACTTGTTTGGCCATAACCTTACTACATGGCGAATTTGAAATTGCGAGCACTGTAATTGGATGATCCACAAAGGCTACAGGGACAACTGAATGAAAACAGCTTGGAACTGTTTGGAACGTTTGGCACTGAAATGTACATGATAGTTTATTATAAATAAATAAATGAAAATGAAATCCCACAATGCCCCTGGACCCTGATTACCTCTGCAGAGCCTGTGGTCCAGGTCTACATCAGGACACAGGCACACAGCTGAATGGAGCTTAATGCTGGGCTATAAAACAGCCTTAACACTAAAGCCCAGAAAATGGCAACAATTTGACAGTTTTTCTCTTGAAGAAAATGGCCAACTTGGGTAGAGCAGATTAGTAAAAGAGCAACTATCCCACTCAGACTTGGAGTGCTTTTCTTCCTGATCTCTGCCCACAGCCTGTAATTGTCCAGGAATTAGGATGCTCCCGAAGACTACCGCTAACCCCTTCTTCATTTGGTCTCACTATTTGTCTCTATTTTCTGAAGATGAATGCCCCAAAGTCTCAATCTGGGGTTTTAAGTACGGATGTAAGTCTGTGGCAGAACTGATACATGTTTTTGCTATTTTATTACCATGTGAAGCTTCAGGTTCATTTTGCATATTAATCCTTAATCCAATTTCCAGTCAAAAATGTGAATGAAAAATAGTTAGACCAGGTTTGAGAGAAGTTCCAAGCTCATGTTAACTTTTAGTATTTGATTAATAGCTTGAAAAATTCCATTCTTTGTCAGGTCATAAATCAAGGTGTCCAAACTAATATAAGACAGTGGAGGCATGCTCTTCTCGGACTGATCTAAATTTTACGTGTCAAAGTTTTAATTTGAAAACAGCCCTAAGACATGTAAATCTCAAGATAATTGGATAATGCCAGAGAAGCTGGCAATGCATCAGCAACCTGTGCCTAAAGAAATACAGAGAGATGTCAGGATAAACTATTTTACTTGATCCAATGTTACTACGTTTTAAAGTGCATTTCCAGTAAAGTCAATTCACTTTTTTGTTTGACAATTAAGTAGCAGATGTAGCTGAGGTAATTATTACTATTTCCTGCTTTATGTTGCAAAGTTTTCATGGTACATTCCAAATATCCAAATATTTTAATATTTTTTGTACATTTTAGGAGCATTGATGATTGTTTATTTTTAAGAAATTGTCAACAGTAAGGAGATTAAAGGGATATGCCACCCCCAGGTCAAATTTGGGCATCTCCCCACAGTCCAGAGACAAAACAAGTGATGAAAAGCGTTTTCCTGGTCACCCAGCCATTGTCCGAGTCTGTCAGCACTGACCGCCGCGCGCAGCTGCTGCTCCTCCGCGTTAGACTGGAGGCAACGGCACCAGAGAAAGATTTCGGCCAAAAGGAATTAATTTGCTCGATGCTTTTCCCAATTACTTTCTGTGTAGTGCGCATTCATATCGAGTGCAAATAAATGTGCAAATCAACACGGAGAACTTGCCTTGGTCATTTTGGGTGGGAACTATTTTTCAGTGCGGAAAAAGACAGACGAAGCACGCACCACGCGGACAGGGGAATCCCTGTTTACGCACCAGGAAGGGAGTTCCCCCGTTACGCTGCGTGCTGTGTGCTTCGGCTCTGTTTTTCCGCACTGAAAAATAGTTCCTTTTGGCCGAAGTCTTTCTCTGGCGCCGTTAGACTCCAGTCTAACGCGAAGGAGCAGCAGCTGTGCGCGGCGGTCAGTGCTGACAGACTCGGACAATGGCTGGGTGACCAGGAAAACGCTTTTCATCACTTGTTTTAGTCTCTGGACTGTGGGGAGATGCCCAAATTTGACCTGGGGGTGGCATATCCCTTTAACATGAAATATCTAAAAGGAAAATTCACAAATTGTACTTTGACATGAAATATCTAAAAGGAAAATTCACAAATACTGAACCTGATCTTTTC
The DNA here is from genome assembly GCA_036785185.1 of Paratrypauchen microcephalus. NCBI lineage: Eukaryota > Metazoa > Chordata > Actinopteri > Gobiiformes > Gobiidae > Paratrypauchen > Paratrypauchen microcephalus. Next base: position 116,062 of record JAVJIX010000110.1, on the reverse strand, counting down.
TATTAGTGATTAGAACCATGACCTTCCTCTATTACAGGAGTCATCAAACTAAGGCTAGCCATGCCCCTTTGACCGGCCCCCCAGCCCCTCTGCCCCACCACTTGAACTGGCCCTATGAGGCAATCCTCAAAAGTTGTCATGGCCTATTTTTCTATATATTTTTACTTTTGGCAAATAATAACATGTCTGCATCTCGAGATCAAACAGTGACAGTCAACTCCCACGCAGAGTACTGTAGTGCAGTAGGGATATTTCTTACCTTTGATGTTATTGTTAATAGAATAATAAATAAATGGAATATCTGTGGTATTTCATATTAAATCAAAGTGGGAAGTATTTGCTACTTTTGCAACCACCAGTAATGATAAATATGTGCCAGGAATTCTGTGCTGATAGTATTGTGGATGGCTGTACCAGGCTAGTCATTTCTACTACACAACGAGGCCTGCTGGTGGTCATTTTGCTCTGGGTCACACAATTCTGTTATACGGCCGACCCGACCCTGTCCCCCCATCACAGTCAGGAGTGATAATGAGGCCCCCAGAGAAAATAAGTTTGGTGACCTCTGCTCTATTACAACAAAAAGCATTTTAACAATATTAATTTTAGCTGCCCTCATCTGTATCAAAGGACCAATATTATGTTATTTTCTGATCTACTGTGTGTTATAATGTTGTTTCCTTATCAAAATCGCAGCTGGAGTTTGGTTTACACTATCACTAGAATCATTTGGATGATTCAGATCTGGAACTGCAAGTATAATATATATGAAAGAAAGCTGTACACTTGAAAACTTCCTCTTCATGACATCATAGGGTGAAACTTTAGACATGTGTAGACAGACTATGAAAAAGTATTACTTAAATGTGTGACTGAAAGAAAGCAACAATGTTTTTTAAACTCACAAGAATCTATTTTGTGTAATATGGGACCTTAAAATGTAACTGACCTATAGAAAGTTCTTAACCCCTAGTCTGGTTAACACCTGACCATATCACAAGTGAGATATGGGTCTGGAAACTCGCTTCGAAAAATCCCGTAGCGGAGGTGTGGTTAGCGATTGCCAACGGCCGTTTATTGGGCGTTATGAATGTCTATCATTGAGCGTATACGTAAGTCCATAGCCAATCATGTCAGTTGTCAGTTCAAACTACAAGCTTCCGTTTGTCATGTGGTACGCGTCACCGTCTTGCCACACCTCCCCCGCTCTCTGATTGGGGCCCTAAATCTGGGACTCTCGCTTGGACGAGTTTCCAGGCCGCCTTCCAGTTCGAAACGAACAGAAGCGGCCTGGGAATTCCCAGGCTACTTAACCCCAGCAGTAATGATTGAATTAAGGTTAGGTTATTATTTACAAGAATAAACAATACATCAAAATTATTTCATATCAGCTACATTTAAAGGAGAATTAACGTTTTTTTTTTTACAATCTGAGCCTTATTTCGGTAATAAAACAAGTTGTTTTACTCACCCATTGCACTTTGGTGTCATTTGGAGCATTTCCAGAGATGTTTTAGGTTAGCAATATACGTTAACGTGAGTGATCGGGACACGACGTTGAAGTCACCAAAATAACACAAACTTTATAACTTTTCAAATCATAGAAGCTCAATGTCTTAGTCTACACTAGTCTAGTCTTCGTTTGATTCAAAAGTGGCCTCTAATCCGAGATTTAGCCATAGATTCGAGTAGATGAGGAGGCCAGTGCACATGTGCGGAGTCACAGCTGATTTCGCTCTCAGCTCTTGGGACCCAAACATGAAACTCAACGCTGTAAGACGTTTGGACCATCGTGTTTGCAGTAACCACTTCAGTCAGGACGATTTTTTTACCAGCAAAGGAAAAGAAAAAAGGCCAGCGGATTCAGCACACGATGCAAAACCGATGGCTGTTCTCTGCGCTGCTCCTCAAACTCTCTCCGCTTCATTCTTTCCGTATCCATTCTGTCTCCTCATCCGTATACCCAGGCACAAAACAATAGGGACGGCCATTATGCTCAAATAACTCCTCTTCAGTCTCAAAGTCCGAATCTTCTGCCATGTGTCGCTCGCGATAGAAAAGTTCAGAGTGGTGTTTATCTGAGAATCAGCTGGGGAATTCGCACATGCGCGCTGTCCTCTATGATGACGTCATCAGATGAAAATATAGCTGAATATCGGGTTTCAGGCCGCTTTGGACTCCACTTAAAGTCTATGCTGATACAGCGAGCTTTTGTGATTTGAAAAGTGCTAAAGTTTGTGTTATTTTGGTGACTTCAACGTCGTGCCCTGATCACTCACGTTAACGGATATCGGATACCTAAAACATCTCCGGAAATGCTCCAAATGACACCAAAGGGCTATGGGTGAGTAAAACAACTTGTTTTATTACTGAAATAAGGCTCAGATTGTAAAAAAAAACGTTAATTCTCCTTTAAGACAAATACCACCACCATTTAAAGGTGCACTGTGCAACTTTTCTGGTGGAGGGGACGTTACTTACTTGTCTCCATAGAGATGTTACTGCTTTCCTTGGAATGTTCTATGGTATGACATTAAACTTGTCCAGCATTTATTCATTACAGGCATTTCTATTGCTCAAAAATACAATAATTCCTTCTGTGAACAGGGGCGACTCTCCACAGATCTGAATTGCAATAACGCAGTGCTGTAACCTGCTTGCTTCCCTCGTGCTAAGTTTAATCTATACTGTGAAACATTTTAGATAAAGCAAATACATTTCTATGGAAACAAGCAGGTGGTGGACCCTCTACTAGAAATGTTTCCTAGTGCACCTTTACCATCAACAGGCAGGGTGTTATACTTTGATAAATGATCAGCTTACACTGCATTGTATTTTGTATAGTGCAGTAGACTATATAAACCTGTATACAGACCTTTTATCCTGCAGCTCTCCACTCTCAAATCCCAAACCCCATCCTCACTGTCTCTAAGAACCCATCCCAAAGCAATTTTCGTGCCTTTCTTCTTCTTCCCTGACAACCCCAACCCCGCCATCTCCCCATTATCCCACCACCACTGCTGCATATAGCTTTACCCTTAACCTATGCACACCCCAGCCTGCTTTTATTTAGCTGCTTCAATACAGCCCCACCGAATCCACTGACATAGGAGTGGTCAAAAACAGTTACTGCCATTTTCTATTAGCATTGACTCCCTGTAGATTTACGTGTCGTGGAGAATTGTATGGCCCCTTACCCTTTTCACATGCACTCTCTCGTCTCCTCTTTCTATTCTCCCTTCCCCGAGTTCCCTCCTTGTTCTACTCATGGTAATGGCTCATCTTCTGTCTAGAGCCTTCAAGAGCCCCTGACCCCAAAGTCCACAATACCAGATGTACCATAGGAGATATACTCTTACTGTATGGTATGGAGAAAACTAGTGTTTGATAGAGCTAGAGATTTTGTGTAATATATATGTTTAATCAATCATCTGTTTGCAACTAAAATAAGTATATTATTATCATTTGACCTTGTATACTAAGAGAAGAAAAAAAAATACATATTCGATCCTGAATCTTTGCAAGGTTAACGCCAAAGCCTTCAAAGACAGTTATAGACCTTGCAGTAGAAATATTTTGAATGTTAAACATAAATACAAATATATATTAATTCGAGCAAACTGCTTTTTCCTCCAAGAAATGTAGATTATTTTTATTGTCTGTAGAATAAAAAGAAAGAGAAATACCTAGAAAGTATATTTTGTAAAAGGTACTATATGACACACAAAGTTTAAAGTTCAAAGTCAGATTTATTGTCAAAAACCATATGTACAGGATGCACACACAGGGTTTGAAATTACAGCGCTCCCTAGTCCCACAGTGAACATAAAACATCTGATAACAAGACAATAAACACATGACTAAAACATCACATATACCCAAAGCAAAAGTACAGTAAACTTGTATATAACACAAATAGGTAAAACACACAATGTGTAGTGTAATAAAGCTCAATTGGTGTCATTTAAAGGAAAATTAACATTTTTTTTTTACAATCTGAGCCTTCTTTCGGCAATAAAACAAGTAGTTTTACTCACCCATAGCAGTTTGGTGTCAATTGGGGGAGTAGGGCAGAACTTATGGAGAGAGTTCTGTTCTTCAGTCAGCTTTCAGTCTGCTGGTCTTTGCCCTGAGGTTCCTCGGGGCACTCCTTCCTGATGACAGCAAATAACACAAACTTTAGCAAGCTTTTCAAATCACAGATGATCGCTGTGTCAGGGTAGAACTTTAAGTAGATTCCAAAACGACCTGAAACCCGATATCGCAACAGAAAAGTAAAGTTCTAAGCGGTGTTAGCTTCTTTCGGTCCTTTTCGGTGTTACACAAAACAGCTGAGTTCAAACGGGCGCACTGTCCTCTCTGATGACGTCATCAAATGAAACTATAGCTGGATATCGGGTTTCAGGCCGTTTTGGAATCCACTGAAAGTCTACCCTGACACAGCGATCTTCTGTGATTTGAAAAGTGCTAAAGTTTGTGTTATTTGGACACCGCAAAGTAATGCCCCGAGCATATGATACGAGCACCATGTTAACGGATACGGGATCATTAGTAGAACAGAACGGCTCCAACATAAGTTCTGCGATACTGCTCCAATTGACACCAAACTGCTATGGGTGAGTAAAACTACTTGTTTTATTGCCGAAAGAAGGCTCAGATTGTAAAAAAAAAACGTTACTTTTCCTTTAAGCAGCAGTGTCAGTGTCATTTAAGTATCATTTAAGCAGCAGTGTCAGTGTCCTTTAAGTGTCATTTAAGCAGCAGTGTCATTGGGGGAGGGAGGGCAGGGCAGGGAGAGAGTTCAGCATCCTGACAGCTTTGTGGATGAAGCTGTCTTTCAGTCTGCTGGTCTTTGCCCTGAGGCTCCTCAGTCTCCTTCATGATGGCAGCAGACTGAAGAGGCAGACAGAGTCTTGCAAGCTTTAAGCCATGTTACGATGCTGTTATCTCATCAAAAACATGGAATTGTGTTTTGTTTCATTCACACATGTATGAGTAATCCTTTATTATTAATCTGTTTGCATATCCAAAGCTTAAAATGCTCTGTTCCACCTTGTGATGTCATGTGGTGGTAGTTTTTAAGTTAACAGCTACCTTTTACCTTTTGTTCAGTAGTGCCTGGCAATTCCAGTGTTGAAAGCATCCAAATGATTCGAGTGTAGGTGTATGGAGTTCAAAAACACAGTGGAGCACTTCCTGTATTACCACATGACATCACAAGGTGGAACAGAGAGTTTTCAGTGTGAGAGAAGAACTATGTGAATGATACAAAACACAACTCTGGGTGTGTTTTTGGTGAGGAATCAATATTATAACATGATCAGAATATAGCGTAATATGGGCTCTTTAATAAAAGTGCATGTTTTGAATCTGCCTTTTTGTTTAAATTAGTCAATCATGCTGAATAACCTACACGATCATTTATTGCTTAGCTTAACTGTGTTTTCCTAACGTTGGTGGTTGATTGGCACACTGTACGCACTCACCTGTAAAACCCTTAAATGAATCCTCCCATTTTGTCTTCAGTTCACTTGCTTTTGGGAGCTTATACATGGATAGATTGGATTTGGGAGCCTGGGCTGAATAAACAATAGGGAGGTTTCACATAAAAGTGAGAATGTCTCTGAGGATTCTCTCACACAAAGGCGGTGAAAAGTGTCTTCTCTGTGCTGTTTCTCGTGCAAAGGGACCCCTGGGTGCTCCCTATTCACCGCCACACTGTTCTCAACAATGACTCGCTGTTCGGAGGAGCCCTGGGGAAGTGAGCATGCTCAGAACACTGTAATAAATCAGTAAAGCTTTGTGTAATTAAACATCGGCTAAAAACAACAGAAAGTCAATTGGAGGCAAAATTGTGTTAATAAGAATAATTTGCATCATAACACAGGACTAATCGTGGGTGAAGCAGCAATCAAAGGTGGTTTGATATACTGTAAAATCTATTGTGAAGTATTCTGAAGCAAAATAACCATCATGTAATTTATGTTTTAAAGGTGAACTATGTAACTTTTCTGTGTGCTTGCTGGAGATGCTTTGCCATGTCCCACAGCATTGCATTAAACTTGTTATTGTTGTTGTTTAGGGATACTGAATGTACTGGCCAGTTTTAAAGGGCCTATGTTAGTCTATTTTCTGGTGTATTTTCTAATGTTGTAGAGTTGTGTTTTGTTTCATTCATGTTTAACACAAAAACCCTGCAAATTTAGTACTCTCAAACTGAAAACAATATATAGGAAGTGCTCCACTGTGTTTTTAAACTCCATACACCTTCACTGGAATCATTTGGATGATCTCTACTGAACAAAAAGTAAAAGGTAGCTGTTCACTTAAACTACCACTACGTGACATCATAAGTTGGAACAGAGCATTTTGAGCTTTGACATGTAGACAGACGAATAAACCAAGATTACTAAAAAATGTGTGAATGAAATAAAACATAACTCTAGGTATGTTTTTGATGAGGAAACACAGCATTATCACAAGGCTTAAAGCTCACTAGAATCAACTTTGTATTATATAGGACCTTTAAATAATAATAATTTAAAGAAAAGTTGATAAATGCATACTATGTTTACTGATCCACAACTGCAATTACAAAAGTGATGTTTTATCATAAATGGAATGAAACGAATTATTTCTTTTTATAATTTTGAAATTTTCAGTTAAAGGAGAATTAACGTTTTTTTACAATCTGAGCCTTATTTCGGTAATAAAACAAGTTGTTTTACTCACCCATAGCACTTTGGTGTCATATGGAGCATTTCCGGAGATGTTTTAGATTTGCGATATCCGTAATGTGAGTTCTCGGGGCATATGTTTGCGGTCTCCAAAACACAAACTTTTCAAATCATAGAAGCTCAATGTCTTAGTCTACACTTTCGTTTGAGTCAAAAGTGGCCTGTAATCCGAGATTTAGCCATAGTTTCGAGGAGATGAGGACGCCAGTGCGGATGCGCTCAGTCACAGCTTATTTTGCAGATAAGAAGACGCAACTTTTCTGTTTGCGAGTGACACATGGCAGAAGATTCGGATTTTGAGGCTGAAGAGGATTTATGGAGGACTGAGGACTGAAGAGGAGTATACGGATGAGGAGACAGAATGGATACGGAAAGAATGAAGCAGAGACAGTTTTAGGAGCAGCGCAGAGAACAGCCATCGGTTTCGCATTACTTCTCAGAATCGTGCGCAGAATTCGCTGGCCTTCTTTATTTTCCTTTGCTGTTAAAAAATCGTCCTGACTGAAGTGGGTACTGCAAACATGCAACATCCAAAACATGCACCATAGGTACCTCCAGCTTAGGTCCTGACCAAGCCGAAGCAAGAAGATCATGGAGATGGTCCCCGGGCACAGTAATGTGCTGACAAATATAAACTGCTCCTGAAGTTATTACCTGATGGTTCTCAGTTTGGGTTTTAAATGCAGTGTGCGCGTAGCAGCTTAAACTACACTCTACTGTGGGACTAACAACAGGCAATCTAGCTTTCTGGTTGGCTGATTTTTTCCGGAGCGGACGGGGGGGGAGGGGGAGAGTTTTTTTCGCTGAAAACGCGCGGTTCATAACACGACCGATTTTCTGGGCACAAAAAAAAAAAAAATCAGCGTGAGAAATGCCATTTCATGTCAAATTGGGTCCACTCTCAATGTGTGAGAGCTGAGAGCGAAATAAACTGTAAAAATAAACCGCATGCGCACTGTCCTCCTCATCTACTCAAAATTATGGATGAATCTCGGATTACAGGCCATTTTTGATTCAAACGAAAGTGTAGACTAAGACATCGAGCTTCTATGATTTGAAAAGTGCTAAAGTTTGTGTTATTTGGAGACCGGGAACATATGCCCCGAGAACTCACGTTAACGGATATCGCAAATCTAAAACATCTCTGGAAGTGCTCCATATGACACCAAAGTGCTATGGGTGAGTAAAACAACTTGTTTTATTACCGAAATAAGGCTCAGATTGTTAAAAAAAAAAACAAAAAAAACGTTAATTCTCCTTTAAGCTACAAATGTGCATTTCTCATTTGGGGAGAATATCACTCAAATAAACTTTTTTTTTTTTTTCCATAACAGACAGGATTAATGTACACTTCTAAATCTTAGGCTATAAATAATGAATGAGCATGTTTTATGTTTTACAGTGTCCATGCTACTGCGCACTTCCTGGTCTTGGTGGCAGAGCTGTAGTGCAGACAGACACACAGCTGAACGCAGCCGTTAGCGTTGACATGCTAACCCTCCTTTAGCCACAGGACCCTGCTCTCGTCGGCTCCACACTGAGCCAGCGGGCGCTCTGTCCCTGTAATGGACTGAGTAATGGACTTATTCCGCTGAGTGCTTCTTGGGGCTGGCTCAAAGCAGGCGTGTCAATTCTGTGGGCAAGAGAACAACAAAAAGGGAAAAAAAAGTTTTTCAAAAAAAATATTTAAAGAGGTCATAATTTAACAAAAACTGGAAATGTGAGGTGTTTGGAGTTACTATGCTCTTGATTCCGTCAGGTAAATTGGTCATTCAAAAAAGCATTTTTTTTTTTAAATTAGTTTATATTTACTTTTAATATTAATTGTTGCCCCATACCACTAAAAGAAGATCCTAGTTTGTGAATTTTGTTCACTGACAATGGCAATAAAACTTGTAGTGAGTCAAGACACATGACATGTACTGTACTTACTGTACTTGATTTAGAACTATGAGTCAGGAACATTTGAGCCGTTAGCCCTCGGAAAAAAAAAAAAAAAAAATTCTGGGATAGGGTTGGGCTTCCTTTTGTTCTTCTGATACAATATGCTTGACTTGCTTCTGTAGTTAATACACAACAAAATTCTTTGTAAAATGTAAAACGTATGAAAGTCTCAATGTATTTATTTTGTATTTAGCTGCTTGTACTGTACAATGTACGAGGTAAAGAGGGTTTATCTTTACTAGAATAAATTTAATTCAGGTACAGGCCTCATTGACAATGGTGAGCTTCAAGACAGAATGTTGTTACCTCATCAAAAAACACAACAGTTTTATTTTTCATTCAAACTTTTGAGTAACCTTTTATTATTAGTCTGTCTACATCTACAAAAACTCAAAATGCTCTGTTCCACCTCGTGATGTCATGAAGCAGCTGTCTTCAAGTTAACAGCTACCTTTTACCTTTAGTTCAGTAGAGATTGGCAATTCTGGGGCTGAAATTATCCAAATGATTCTAGAGAAGTTGGACTGTTTTATGTTTGACAGGATAACACAACCTAAATATGCAGGGTTTGTGTCTTCAAAGTTTATATGAAACAAAACACACATGTGGGTATGTTTTTGATGAAGAAAAAAACATTATAACAGATCAAAAACAGACTAATATGGGCCCTTTAAATGCTGCATATGAGCCAAAGCAAGCAGAAGTTCTTTGTTTTTCCTATATTGCCAAACCCATCTTTACTTGACATCTTTACTTCTTAATCTATTGTTAATTCTCTTGTCTCCTCTCCAGTCTAGACACTTGTATTGTACACATTCCCTCCTTCTCAGTATTTACTGGACCCCTGCCTCTCATCCCACCAGCGGGAGTCACTGATCGGCCTAATCTCCTCTTTCCCAAAGCTCCACGCTCTCCCAAAATCCTGGAACAATTACTTCATACAATAAACACATTATCCACATTAGACCTGCCCATGCCTTAATGCGTCTGTCATCTTTGGACTCCACTTTAACCAAACCACACTAAGATTGAGGATTGCAAACTCACCATCTTTCCAATTCTCTTTCAAGTCTACATTGTTGTATTAGTTTATTGTTTTAACTGTAACCACCCAGCTTAAACAGTGGCTTCATGTATCCCCCATGAAGAAAAAACAAAAAACGAAGAAAAAAAAAAAATCTCCCACCGTCTGTTACAAATATTCCATTTTCTCAAAACACATCATTTTGTCCAAATTCCGTCAAAATTAGGAGCCCGCGGCCTGATAGCCCGTAGAGAAAATAAGCGCCCCCAGTGAAAACAAGCAAGAGACTGCAAAAAGAGTGTGCAATACCAAGCCAAGGGAAATATTTTGGATATGCACAACGCAGCAGTGGAGATGGTAGCAGTGAGCTCATGTGCAGAGTATTATTATTTTCCGGTGCAAAAACAAACGTGGTATATGCCAGGGCTGGTGGCTGTGAAGCTGATGTTTTTGTGGGAAACTGTTGCTATGCACTGAAGGAGCGGGTGAGTTACAGTGTCTAATTTAAAGGTGCGTTATGTCACTTTTTTTAGTAGAAGGTATGCCATCTTTGTCTGAAATGTTTCACAATATGGGATTACATTTATCAGTCTACATCATAGAGTGTCCAGCTCCATTGCCTCTGGCTCCAGATGACTTTATATTGGAAAAATGTCACCCCTCTCCTCTCCCTGTAACTGCTGCTCATCATTTTCATCTTAAAATGTTATATTAATCCACTCCATATGAAGTTTTTGTTTCGCAATTTTGTCCGTAAATCAATTCCTATTCTTATTATTGAACTCTGCTCTAAATTCTTTCCTATAACCTATAGCTTTGTGAGGTTCATTTGATTGGAACCGAACACTGTGGGTGATGTCACAATCCCTAAGTCCACTTCTTTATAAAGTCTATGGTATTCATGGGGGAAGTTAGGTAGTGCCATTTGGAATTAGAATTAATATACTGTATCTCATGAAGACAAAGCTGATAGACCAGAGAAGTTACATAGTGGACCTTTTTCCTATTTATATGGTGTAAAGATGACAGTGCAGCAGAGGGTTAGGTAAAATCCTTCAGAAAAGGTCCTGACCAAACCAAAGCAAGAAGATTATGGAGATGGTCCCCGGGTGCAGTCATGTGCTGCCCACTGCTCCTAATAACAGGATGGGTTAAATGCAGAGAAGAATTTCTCCAGTGTGAGATCAATAAAGTCACTTCTTCTTCTTCTTCTTCTTCTTCTTCTTCTTCTTCTTCTTCTTCTTCTTCTTCTTCTTCTTCTTCTTCTTCTTCTTCTTCTTCTTCTTCTTCTTCTTCTTCTTCTTCTTCTTCTTCTTAAACATTTGCCCACAAACTGGACTTTTGCTGTGGTAATCCTGGACACTTCGCTTGCATCGTCCTTTCAAAACACAAAAAAAGCAACATCAATTAAAAGGTATTATTATTATTATTATTATTATTATTATTATTATTATTATTATTATTATTATTATTATTATTATTATTATTAATTTTATTTTTTTTATGTCAGCCTTGTTGTTGAGAGAGCAGGTGTTGGGAGCTGCAGAGAATGCTGCTTTGTGATTGGCTGTGGATAGCGGGGAAAAGGACGCAGATTGGCCAGATTCACGTGAGTTTTGTTGTGGTGACGTAGTTTATTATTAGTACTACTACTACTACTACTACTACTACTACTACTACTACTACTACTACTACTACTACTACTACTACTACTACTACTACTAATAATAATAATAATAACTTTATTGTTTACTACTAGTTCTGGTCCTGTTTTTCAAGGAATTTCCTTTGTTCAGAGATCTACCATGTAAACCAGATAACTGACACCACATTTAGAGAACCGCTGTACCAAACTAAATTACGTCCTGTACGCTACTGCTATACTTGAATGTTTTTTTGTGTGAACTTGTTGCTAGGAGCTGGAGGCGCAGGATAAAGTCTGAGGGGGTTGGAGTGGCACTGGGCCAATTAAAATACAGATGTGTGCCTGTCGCTGTAATTCCATTCAGCCATGATTTACATTTAGGCACCGAGCGGCCTGCCACTCCACGCTCTCAGGAAATGGAAGCGGACTCCGACATAATGAGAAAAGTGAACCTACACAACTTTTACGAGGCTGAAACTTTGACCGTTAATATTGGGAACCCTTTCAGCTAATCACCTACTGGCAAGGGACCGCACCATTTGGGGGCTCGCTAACCAATTTCAATGTGCGCCACATGGAGAAGTGTATGGCCTTTGTTAATAGGACTCGCCTCTCTAAAGGCTAATCTCACAAAATGAGTTTACGGTGTATAATGTAATCTTAAAGGAAGTCTATTACCTCTTAATGCATTTCTAACCAATCTGCTTTACTAATGTAATTATAGTGTGGGCTTAAGAAGAAGTATGGGGAGAATCAATATTATACTGAAGTTTAGATTTGAGCACAGCGGTTCCTGAAATTGCACTTAGTTGAATGCAGCTGGTGGAAAAGGTGATCATGATCATATAGTAAACAGAGATGTCTCTTGCAGGTAAAAGTTTACACTGGACAAAGTAAAACTTTTTGAGACAATAAAACTTTTTTGAGACAATATTTTTTTCCCCATTCTCTCAATGTTCAAAAACGTATTAAGATTTATTTATTTAAAGGGACAACACATATTAATGAACTTACGATGTAAATATGCCACAATGAGTCTAATATAATGTTTTTTTCCATCTGCAGTCCCTGGCAGACCAGAGTAGACACAGAGTAGAGGCTCTGGTTACTCATTACACATTTGATGCATTCTTGTTGTACCAGATTTTTTTTTTTTACTGTGTAGATGAGCACAATTGGTTTAACTCCTGTACATACATAATGTATAAACAGTTATTAAGGTAGAAAATGATGCCACTGTGTGCTGTCTGCATTTAATACGTTATCCTCTGGTAATCATGAAGTCCACTGTTAGCATGCTAGTGGGTAGCATTTCTGTGACAGCAAGGCTCTGGTCTTTCAATGTTCAAAATCAGCTTTATTGTCAAAAACCATATGTACAGGTTGCACACACAGGATGTGAAATTTCAGCGCTGCCCAGGCCCACAGTGAACATAAAACATCTGATAAACAAAACAATAAACACATGACTAAAACATCACATATACCCGTAGCTAAAGTACAGTAAACTTGTATATAATACAAATAGATAAAACACACCATAAAGCTCAAATGGTGTCATTTAAGCAGCAGTGTCATTGGGGGAGGGAGAGCAGGGCAAGGAGAGAGTTCAGCATCCTAACAGCTTGGTGGATGAAGCTGTCTTTCAGTCTGCTGGTCTTTGCCCTGAGGCTTCCCAGTCTCCTTCCTGATGGCAGCAGACTGAAGAGGCAGTTGGAGGGGTGAGTGGGATCACCTGCAATGTAGAGGGCTTTGTGGGTGAGGCGGGTGCAGTACACTGATTCTTGGTCCTAGTAAATATAAAGAAATAGTTTTACATAAAATGCAAGTAAGATTTATTAAATTGAAGATGTATTAAATCAAATCACATAAATACTACTTGAACTCCTTGAACTAAAGGATGGCATTTACTTAAAGTTTATGCATTAAAATCAAATGCAAAATTGTAATGTGATTATATTACATAAAGTCGATGTTTTAAGGTCAATTATTTTTTTGAGTGTAGATGTCCTGCAGGGAGGGGAGAGAGACACCCATGATTCTCTCCGCTGCTCTCACTACTCGATGTAGCTTTTTCCGGCAGGACATGGTGCAGGTGCCATACCACACAGTGATATGGCTGGTGAGGATGCTCTCTATGGTGCCTCTGTAGAAGGTGCTCATGATGGGAGCAGGGGCTCTGGCTCTCTTCAGCTTGCGGAGGAAGTAGAGTTGCTGTTGGGCTTTACTGGCCAGTGATGCACTGTTCTTTGACCAGGGATATGCACACCCAGGAACTTGGTGCTGCTCACTCTCTCCACAGCAGCCCCGTTGATGGTGAATGGGGCGTGCTGTGTGTGTGCTCTCCTGAAGTCTACTACAATCTCCTTTGTCTTCTCCACGTTCAGGGAGAGGTTGCTATTACTGCACCACTTGACCAGGCGGCTCACCTCGCTCCTATAGTGTGTCTTATCATTGCTGCTGACCCAACACAGTTGTATCATCCGCAAACTTGATGAAGAGGCTGGAGCTGTGTGACGCTGTGCAGTCGTGGGTCAGCAGAGTGAAGATGAGGGGACTCAGCACACATTCTTGGGGAGCCCCCGTGTTCAGTGTGATGGTGCTGGAGGTGTTGCTGCCACCCCGTACTGCCTGCGGTCTTCCTGTCAGCAAATCCAGCAGCCAGTTGCACATCGAGGTGTTGATCCCCAGCTTGTCTAGCTTGAGTATGAGTTGCTGGGGGACGACAGTGTTGAAGGCTGAACTGAAGTCAATGAACGGCATTCTAACATATGAGTATATGGTGTCCTTTCCTCTGAAAGTTATGAGACACAGTCAGAGAGAATGCCTTTCACTTTAGATAAAGCCTAAATACTGACCACTTTAGGAGATGGACAAAGTCCTACATGACTGTCCTGAGACACTGTGTGTATTTCACAATAAATTAAAAGAACCACTGCTGTATTTGATCCAAGCTCGTAAGCACTACGGCAATGTCAACCTCCAGTCTGACCTTTATAACCACTTAGTCGCTGCATCCATTTGGTCAGACGTATAAAACACATCCTGAACGCTGTGCCACGTTCCTGTCAATAAGCGTAATGCTCAGTACGGAGGGCGAGGGGATCTGTCCTGTCCAGAACCGTAACTCACTGCTTTCTTTGCCATCTGCTGTTCTATATCAAGGCTTTAATACTGCTGTCGGACAAACGCACGGACAAGGCAGAGCCGCTAGCCCACGTCTCGTTTACACTGCACACTGCCGGAAAAACCTGCTTTAGCTTTTGATTTCATGAAGAAAGGTCAATACAGTGGTGATTTATAATGCATCCCCCAGTAAATTCTACAAGGTAATCCATCAATGTGAAATAAAAAAAAAAATTGCAGCCCTTAATAAACATTTGGCTTGCCGAGAGCTGTGTGAGAGCTAGCACGCCAGAGGGCTGTTTGTGATAAGATTGAGAAACAGACGCGCAAAGTGATCGAGAGACAGGATTGTTGCGATTATCTTGACAGGGAAGAGGATCGGCTGGTTGTTAAGAGTGATAGAGCTTTCAGCAAGAATCTTTCTTAAAGGTCCTGTATTACACATAATGGATATTTGTGCGTTTTAAGCCATGTTAGAATGCTGTTACTGCATCTTATTTCATGAACTAATCGTATAATTAGAAGGGATGCATAAGGTAAGTGAGGAATAACTTGCAAAGGCCAAATTTAATCATGGAGGAAATAGGTGTATTGGCTATCAGTTAAAGCTATTGTGTTTATTGGCTCCTTTTAGCTTGAGTTTGGCCCTGTCTTCAGTGTTATTTTACGCAAATCAGATCCACGAGTAGAAATCATCTACTTTAATTGGTCCGAGTTTACACTTTCAGCTAATAATAAAACACATTTCTGCCATATCAATTCTCTGCCCTCATAAAAGTGTGTTAAAAGTGCTGCTACCTGATCTGTCCCCATGGAGATGCTATTGCTTTGCCTGGAATGTTCCATGGTATGACATTAAACATATCCTCCTAGAATGTATTTATTAATTTGTTTCTATTGCTCGGAAATACAATAATTCCTTGTGTGAAAAGGGGTGACTCCTCTGGCAAACCCTCTACTAGAAATTTTACGTAATGCACCTTTTTTGTTGTTGTTGTTGTTTTTAATTGAAAATCAAGTCAATCAAAAAATAAATAAAATACAGTCATTTTTGTAGTTTATAAACCCCCTCCCCCCCAGTCCCACCCTGTTGCACAAAAAAAACCCCAAAAAAATGGTACAGCTATACATGTATCATTATTCGTGTATAAGTGAGGGATCTACCTTTTTAATCTGGTCCAAAATAGGTTGCCAGATTTTAAAAAAAACAAGTTAACACATCCTCTTACAGAATATCTTATTTTCTCTAATATTAAATGATGAAAAAGATCAATAAACCATAACTTAAAAGATGGAGGATATTTTTCTTTCCATTTAAGCAGTATGAGTCTGTGGGCAATGAGCTTGGTAAAGGCAATCACAACTTTATATTTTTTAGCGTTTAGTTGTGGAGTAATGCCAAATATTGCTGTTATGGCCATCGGTTCAATATTAATCTTCAATGCGTCAGATAGAAATTTAAATATACAATGCCAGAACTTTGTTAGCTTTGAACAGGACCAAAACATATGAGTTGGTGTTCCAGGTTCAACTTCACAGCGATCAGAATTAGGCTCACAGTTGGATTTAAATTAAGCCAATTTCACTTTCGACCAATGCAATCTATGGACAATTTTAAATTGGGTTACTCTATGTCTTAGACATACTGAAGATGAATAAATATTATTTATCACGGTTTGCCATGTGTCTCCCGAAATTACAATTTCAAGTTCCCTCTCCCATTTTCCTTTAGTTCGATCCAGTGAGTCTTTCTTGTGGGAATTAACAAGAGCATAAATTTTACCAATAGTTCCTTTGGAATGAATATTCAGATCCAGAACAGTTTCAACAAGTGAATCTGGTGGTCGTGAGGGAAAGCTGTTCAGTGATGCTGATACAAAGCTGCGAAGCTGAAGATATCTAAAAAAGAGAGAGTTATTCATTTTGAAGATTGCTTTCGCTTGTTGGAAAGAGACAAATGTTCCTTCAACAAACATGTCTTTCAAAGTCATTAGTCCATGCACAGCCCAGACTGCAAAAGAATCATCCACAATGGAAGGCACAAACATATGATTTTTTACAATAGGAGCATACATTGACAAATCATTTAGACCGAAATGTTTTCTGAATTGTACCCAAATCTTGAATGAATACTGATAAATGTACACAGTGGTTGAGGCAAAGGTAATTGTGAACACAATAAAGAGTGTGAAGAGGCAGACCTACATGACATATTCTCAAGTACTAACCATTTAGGACCTTTGTTATGGGAAACTTGAGTCCAATATAACATTGCACGGATATTGGACGCCCAATAGTAATATTGGAAATTGGGAAGCGAGAATCCTCCATCTTCTTTGTGTTTTTGTAAAAATATTTTTGGAAATCTGTGGAGTTTTCCCATTCCATATAAATGACAACACTAACTTATCTATAAGTAAAAAGAAAGATTTTGTAAAAAAAAAAAAAAAAAAAGGTATTGATTGAAAAGTATATAAAAGTTTGGGTAAAATATTCATTTTTATAATATTTATTCTGCCCCCTAGTGATCATGGTAATGTATTCCAATGTTCAAAGTCTTTTTTTATAGAGTCTAATAATGGCATAAAATTTGCCTTATACATTTCTTTATAAATTTTAGTAATCCATATACCTAGATATTTAAATTTATCTTTACTTAATTTGAATGGTAATGAGTTTAGCACACTTTGTCGAGCTGCAGAATTTACAGGTATAAGCTCACTCTTCTGCATGTTTACTTTATAGCCAGATATCCTTCCAAAATTATCCAAAAGTTTAAGCAATCTTGGTAGACTTTGAAGTGGGTCAGATACATATAAAAGTGTTCTGAAGCTTCTCTTTGTATACCTTTGATAGAAGCATTATTGCGCACTGCCACAGCTAATGGTTAAATTACAAGTGAGAATAAAAGAGGGGATAGGGGACATCCCTGCCGGGTACCATGCACGACCATGTAAAAAACTGTGAAATATTATTATTTGTACGAATTGCAGCAATAGGTAAAGAATACAAAGTACGAATCCAAGATATAAATTTTAAACCAAATCCAAATTTTTTGAGAGTGTAGAACAGGTAGTCCCACTCCACCCGATCAAACGCTTTCTCTGCATCCAGTGAGAGAATCACTTCTGGTATGTCAGGTGGGGTGGGATGATGAAGGATATTTAAAAGTCTACGGATATTGGAAAATGAATGTCGATTCTTAATAAATCCTGTTTGATCATCGGATACGACTAAAGGTACAGCAGATTCTAAACGGAGTGCTAATATTTTGGCATCAATTTTACTGTCAACATTTAATAATGAAATGGGCCGATATGAATTACATTCTAATTCATTTTTGTCTTTTTTATGAATCAAAGATATAACAGCCTGCCTCATAGTTTCAGGAAATACCCCGGAAATAGAGGTCTCTTCATATACAGATAATAGAATGGGGGATAGTTCTTTGGAGAATGTTTTCAAAAACTCTGGAAAACCATCTGGTCCTGGAGCTTTCCCACACTGTAGAGAGGCAACAGCTTTCATAACTTCTTCTTTAGAGAAGGGTTTGTCCATGTCTTGAGCTAGTTCGTCGCTGATAGTGGGAAGATTAAATTTGCTAAAAAATAAATCAAATTGAGATTCATTTCCATTAGATTCGGATTTGTATAACTGTGAATAATATTCACTGAACCGATGATTAATTTCTAAAGGTTCGGTTAATTTTATCCCGTTTTTATCATTAATTGCAAGAATGGATTTGTCGACCTGTTGCTGCCGCAGTTGATGAGCCAGTATTTTCCCAATATTCTCACCGTGTTCGTATATTTTATGTTTGGATTTATTTAAAAGATTCTCTGTTTGTCCTGTAATTATCAAATTGAACTCAGTCTGGAGAGCCAGGCGTTTTTTAAATAGTTCCGGTGAATAGGTAAGGGCCAAAGCCTCATCGAGTTGTAAAATATCTTTTTCGATCTGCTTGATCCGCTCTTGTTGAACTCTCTTCACTCTTGCACTATAAGATATAATTTGGCCTCTGAGATAGGCTTTTAGTGATTCCCAAATCAAACCAGAGGATACCCCTGGGGTTTTATTACGTAATAAGTATTCATTTATTTCTTTCGATATAAATTGAAGAAACTCTGTATCAGAAAGCAGAAGTGTGTTAAATCTCCAGGGTCTATATATGTTGCCTACCGTTGGCATATTCAAAGTCATCAGCAGTGGTGCGTGGTCTGAGATCACTATTGCTTGATATTCACATTACTGATATTGATGTGATATTCACATCACAACTGATGAAAGAAGATTATTATCAAGGAGAAAGTAGTCTATTCGAGAGAATGTCTTATGTACAGCTGAGTAGAAGGAGTAACATCTGTGATTAGGATTCTGAAATCTCCAGACATCATTCATTCCATTCCAAGTTTTATGAAGTTGGACACTTGTGTTGATCGACTTGGTTGTATTGTCTTAGGAGAACTGCGGTCCAGCGAAGGTGATAACACACAATTAATATCACCCTCTAGAATAAGGTGGTGTGTATCCAAGTTTGGTATTAGAGAGAAGAGTTTGGTGAAGAATGTACTATCATCCCAATTTGGGGCATATATATTTGCTAAAATAACAGGAATATTATTTAATCTACCCACTACCATTATATAACGCCCTGCCGAATCGGCTTCCACGCTTGACACATTAAATGAGATATTTTTCCTAATTAAAATGGCTGTACCTCTAGATTTAGAGTGAAAATTAGAATGGAAAAATTGTCCCACCCATGCCCCCTTAAGTTTTGTATGATTAAAAGTATTTAAATGAGTTTCTTGAAGGAAGGCAATGTCTGTGTTTAACTGATTTAAATGGACAAAGACTCTCTTACGTTTTAGCGGATGATTTAGAGATTTAACATTCCAACTGACGAAATTTATCTGACAAACATTAGCTGAAGTTTTCGACAATGAACTAACCATAAGTTTTCGTGTATGATAATATTGATATGATATTTATAATTGGATCAAAGTATACAGAAAAAATCCCACCACTAACAAAAAAAGATACATACAATAGCTGTAAATTATATTTTGGTGCAACAGTTACCCATTCCCCAAAATCACCAACAAAAACATGGTGAAGAGAAATCCCCTTACAACAAAATCCACACATTGCGTGCTTATCCGAACTCTAGCTCTACTGGTAGCTCCGCATAAACTTTAAATAATAGTCTTCTTTTGGGCTGGGCAAAAAAAAATAAAAAATAGGCATGTTATGTAGAATAGAATATAGAATAGATATAACCCATTAACATATGGACTGATATAATTCTGCAGTGTCTATTTATGTACTAACCAGTCCAGAAAAAAAAAAAAAAAACAGGGCAACTTTACCACTTATTTCAGTCTTTCCTCACGTTTTCTTCTACATATGTCATAGCTTCTGCTGGGTCCTTGAAGATTGTTTCCGTGCCGTTGTGAGTGATCAGCAGTTGTGCAAGATAGAGAAGCCCGTAGCGCACTCCCCGTCGTCCTCGGAGTAGCTTTTTAACATCATTAAAGGCTGATCTGGCGCGGGCAACACTCGGTGGATAGTCGGGGAAGATTAGAACAGTTGAGCCTTTGTAGTGGAGTGGGCCGGTTTCCCGTGCACGACGGAGAACGTCCACGCAGTCTTGGTAGTAGTGCAGCTTAGCGATGATAGCTCTAGGTTTGCCATCAGTTCTCTTACCCTGTAAAGTGCGGTGGGATCGGTCAATCAACACATCTTTTTCAATCTTCAGTATATCTCTGAGTATGCTCGAGATAGAGGCAGGTGTACACGAGGTTTCTTCAGCAACATTCAATATACGGATATTTGACCTCCGCATACGTCCTTCCATGTCCACACACCTTTCCTGTAACTTCTCCACAGTGTTCTCCAGAGACCGAACCTTGGTTTGCAATGTCGTGATATCATCCGAACAGTCAGAAAGTCCCCGCTCCATGTCCGACACAGTAATCTTGACTGTTTCCAAATCTGTACGGAGGGCTACCATGTTGTTAGCAATCTCAAGCTTAACTGATTGCAGCTCTGATTTCAGTCCCTCGATCTCGTTCGTAATCACTTTTGTGACTTCCCTTTGAAACAGTTCAGTCATTTTGGTTTTAATGGATAACAGTATAGATGTCAGTAGTTCCGTTTTTAAAACATCCAGGTTAGCGTGACCGATTTCTTCTGACCTGCTAGATGTGTTGATCGGTGGATCCACAAGAGTCTCAGGGCCAGACCGTGTATCGGTGCTAGCTGTGTTGTTAACACTAGCATTGGCTACTTCGGTGCTTGCCTCGTTAGTAGCGGTCTTGCCTGTATATTTATACTTACGAAGACTGCTTGCCATTTTCCGTGAGAGGGCCGTCTCGCATAATGCGACAATATTTTAAATTTGTCCGTATTGCCCCGTTCTTACTTAAAGTGCCAAAGATAGAAGGTTATTAATGCGAATCGTGCGGAGCTCGCCAAACACACGTCCTACTCCATTGCCCGCAGGTGTGTCGTAATGCACCTTTAAAATTAATGAATGTGTACTTTTTCCCCCTGATCTTCATGTCTCCTTCAAAAGTTTTAGTAAAAATGCGATTTTTGTGGAGATGTTGTAAACAGGAAACTCTGCTAACACAATGCAGTCAGGAAGCCAGCTCTTGTCCACTGTCCCTAAGGATACTCCAGAGGAACAGTGGCACTGGCACTTTCTACTCTTCATCGTAAATATGTGAAGTCATGGTCTGAGTGAGAGGAAGCACAACGCAGCAGGAATCCACAGCTCACTTTCAAACAATGCCTCTGACCTAACCCCCATCGAAATCATTGACTTCCATTTGAAGCTGAAACAAAGAAAGTGTGTTTTTAGCTCATCTTAACATCCCTTTGCCATAAAAGGAAAAGATACAGAATATATAGGTGCCTGTGTAATCCCTCAATCATCCAGGTAGGTCCATCACAAAGACACACACACTAATAATAACAATAATTTTGTCAACTGGATACAAGTTTTGTTTATATACCGTAGTACCCATCCAAGCTTCTTCAACTCAAATATAAGGCAGAAATGTATCATAACCCTGTCAGAACTGAAGAGGATACTTGGAGTGGCAAAATGTATTCACACAAACAAACAAATAAATAAAATAAATACAAATAAAGAGAATACATTAAGCAATTTAAATAAATAAAAATAAATACATCAATAACCTAATGAATTTGAAATAGATCAGGAATATTCATCTTGTCTTCTTAAAATGTTTAGTTCATCTATATACAGGTAAGAGATGGTGCATTATCTTGACATGTTTTAGCTGTAAAATTACACTTGAAATGTATGATTATTGGTGCTGTAATAATCCAAATAAATGTCAAATGTAATAATAATAATAAAGGTCAAACAGATGCTATGACAGACATGCTATGAGCCAACATTACCCATATGCTTTTAGTGTTATTGAAACCTACAGTACCCTGAGAAAACATGCAAACTCCAAACTAACTGTCTGTCAGAATTACTTTTACAATGCCTAAATAGAAAATATGGATTCAATGTATGTTTGTGGAACGCTCCGGAAAAGTGATCTCCTTAAATGACTGGGAACCCTCCACAGCGCCTTATGGATCTGAGCCATCCTGAGAGATTTTTCCTCTTGCAGCACATTCCAGCTCCCAGGCAGTTTGTGGGTTTATAAAGCGGACAACTTCTTCTATTGATCAAGGAGCTGAGCGGAAAACCAATCTCAGAACATAATATGGGCCTTCACATGCTCTCGTCAATCACTCTTCGCACTGCTCACCACTTCTGAGTTTTTCACCCCTGTGCTGTGCTTCCATGGGCTCTGAAAGTTGGACATATGGTGACAGATAGGGTCCAGAGCCAAGTCTCTAATAAAAGAAGCTCGGACATGCTTTGCCATGTGAGAAAGTCAATATTATCTTTGAGCGCCGTTGGCCACCACATGAGGAGACCGCTACACTGATGTATGCCTGTTATAACCTGAAGTGAAATCTAATTATTTTGTGTTATTTTGGTGCCAGCAGAAAAGAAGGGAGAGTGTTGATCCACTAATCTGAAGAAAGGTAATTTGAGCCCAGCTCAGACCAGTAAGTACTGAACTTGTGTCTTTGGGCAAGACCCTTAACCTTCTAATGTATGTGTGCATTTGTGTGAGAATTTGGGTGAGTGGTTCTTTGAGTGCTCAACCGAGGTAGAAAAGCAGAAAGTAAACACAGAAGTTCATTCTTTAAAAGGGTCCAGCTAAAACATACAACTTTTTTCATTGGAACCCATAATCCATGATGCGGCAATTGGATTGGCAATACAGTGGTACCTCACCTTACGAAATTAATTTGTTCCAGAAGTGGTTTCGTAACGTGAATTTTTCGTAAGTTGAGTAGCTATTTCAATGGCCTGATTCGTTCCGAGGCTCCGTTCTTTCCGTTCCAAGTTTTTTTTTTTATACTGTAACATTTTTTTTTATAGTGTAGCATTGTGTTCTGCATCCTGATTGAAGAGACTAGGACTAAAAGTGGAATAAACCAGGTCTAAACCTGGACTGGACCTGGACTAAACCAGGACCGGTGTACTGTCAGATAGAGACGCTTTGTCAGATTGAGACGCCTCCTGCGCTACTGCGCAAGCGCGCATGATGTAATGGTTTTGAAACAGCTGGGTCAGTTTAAAACGCCTCCTCATGCGCGCGCATGCATGCCGTGACGTAATCGTATAAATACGCCCATCTTGGCTCCAGAGGCAGAAGTCCTTTTGTTTGCTACCGAACAGACAGGAGTCTAGTTATTCTCAACATAACAGGCAAAAGTCGAGTTATTTTCAACAAAACGAGGCGGAAAACAAGGCGGACGTCGAGTTATTCTCAACATAACGAGGCAGAAGTAAAAAAAATTTCAACAGGAGTGGAGTTTTCTACAATTTCAACGCAAGTAAGTAACAATTTAAGAGTGTTTTGGTTTTATTGTATGTTTTAGCATGTAAAGAACGATAATTAGCGCCAGAATACCTACGTCAGATGATAGTGGTTTGTATTTAACATTTGACTGCATGCTACGTGTCTCGTATTAAACTTATCGTATTAAACCGCGCTAGTGTGCTAGCACACGGCTAGTCTGTAGCCAGAGCTCGTGCAGCTCTTGGCGCACCACCTATGCATCAAACGCACTCCTGTATGTGTGTACGTATGTATATGTGTGTATATATACATATATAATGTGTATGTATGTGTGTACGTATGTATATGTGTGTGTATATATACATATATAATGTGTATGTATGTGTGTACGTATGTATATGTGTGTGTATATATACATATATAATGTGTATGTATGTACTGTATATAAATACGGTATGTGAATGTTATGAAATAACATGAATGTGGTAAACATTTATAGATTGTCAACATGTCAGAAGACCCTCGTTCTTGTGGATCCACTGGCTAATGAGACGAAGTATGCACACAAGACCCTTCGAAATTGGATGTAAAGTCTGAGGAAAAATTTGAAGTAAAGTTCTTGGTCTTTTGTATGTGATAATGTGTCTAATGTATGGCATATGCTTGTTATGCTTTTCACACAATAATAGGAACTTCTTGAGGATGGCAGGCCGTTCAGTCCCAAGACAGATGGACTCTTCAAACTGTTCCACATGAAATGCAGCAAGATGGCAGTAGCTGTGGCATTTTGGTTTTAAAGGTAAAGATTTCACTGTTTCCACTAATTTCTTTCTCTTGTATCTATCCAATTATATGTTACTAAATGCCTAAAATTGCATTTTGAATTTTGCAGAAGAGACCCGACAGAAGTCTTGAAGGCTCGACTAGAGGTCACTCGTGCACTCGTAGAGGCCTCATCACTGCGTTAATTTCCTTCAGCAAGATGCCACTAGCTGTGGGATTTTGGAGTGTAAAGGTAAAGTTTTCACTATTTCCACTAATTTCTTATATGTAAGTGAATGCCTAAAATTGCATTTTGAATTTTGCAGAAGAGATTTTGAAACGCCAATCAAGACCGACCCGACAGAAGTCTTGAAGGCTCGACTAGACGTCACACGTGCACTCCTAGAGGCCTCAGCATAAATATATAAATAAATGTTTCTTCTGTTGTACCTTTTCCTGTCCTCATAAATCATGAATAAGAGACAAGCCCATTGTTTTAAATTCAATTGCATGAAATGTATTTATTTATAATGTTGACCAACAGTAACTGTTTAACATGCCAGAATTAGCCAAGAGGCTAGTTTTCATCTGTTGTCCGTTGTCACAGTGTACAGATGGCTCCTTAAAGACATTTGCAGACATGGTTAAGAAGTAGAAAAGCATTAAGTCTTGAGCAGTGAATCATAGCGAAGACAAATGACAAACAAAATAATTAAAACAGGTTATTAAGAGCAGCTTGCAATTAATAACCGTAAAAGATTATGTTAAAAAAGCACAAGAAAATAACTAAATACTGACCTGTCTGGTTTAATTATTTTGAATGAAAACTAACGATGCAGTCAAATGTTAAATCCAAACTATCATCTGACATATGTATTCTGGCACAAATCTAACGTTAACATCTCGTTCTTTACATGCTTAATTGGTTAAAACACAATAAAACCAATACTGTTAAAATGTTACTTGCGCAGTAGTGCATAAAACTGTCAAAGCGTCTCATTCTGACAGTACAATAAAACTGTCAAAGCGTCTCATTCTGACAGTACAATAATAATTTAAGCCCAGCTGTTTTTAAACCATTATTTATTATATGAAATAATGGTTTAAAAACAGCTGGGCTGTCAAAGCGACACGCTTTGACAGTTTTATTGTACTGTCAGAATGAGACGCTTTGTTACTGCGCATATGAAGTAATGGTTTAAAAACAGCTGGGCTGTCAAAGCGTCTGCTTATCTGACGTAGGTATTCTGCCACAAATCTAACATTCACATCTCGTTCGTTACATGCTTAATTGGTTAAAACATACAATAAAAGCCTACGGTGTACTCAGAAAGCGTCTCAATCTGACAGTACAACGGCTACCATTACATCATGCGCGCTTGCGCAGTAGCGCTCATCTCGGCGCTGTAGCTCAGCTGTTTCTAAACCATTACATCATCTCGTTCGTTACATGCTTAATTGGTTAAAACATACAATAAAACCAATAAAAGCGCACGGTGTACTCTCAGAAAGCGTCTCAATCTGACAGTACAACGGCTACCATTATATCATGCGCGCTTGCGCAGTAGCGCTCATCTCGGCGCTGTAGCTCAGCTGTTTCAAAACCATTACATTATGCGCGCTTGCGCAGTAGCGCAGGAGGCGTCTCAATCTGACAAAGCGTCTCTATCTGACAGTACACCGGACCAGGTCCAGACCCGGACCAAACCGGGACCAGACTAGGATTAAATCACCCCGTGCGGCTTTTCGCTGGCCTTGCGCGGCTCCTGCGGTTGCCCGCACTTGCTCGGCCCGCGTGGAGGAGGAGGCACGGCCCGGGCGCCGCGGCTCCATCCCGCGCCTGCAGCCCCGGTGTACTTGCGGCCTCGCACTGTGTCGCGCACCTCTCCAGGGATAACTGGCTTGTGGCGGCCAAGCGTTCATAGCGACGTCGCTTTTTGATCCTTTGATGTCGGCTCTTCCTCTTGTGAAGCAGAATTCACCAAGCGTTGGATTGTTCACTCACTAATAGGGAACGTGAGCTGGGTTTAGACTGTCGTGAGACAGGTTAGTTTTACCCTACTGATGATGTGTTGTTGCGATAGTAATCCTGTGTCTCCGCTCCCCTCACGCGTTCGGCTCTATATTGAGCCGTGCCCCCCCCACGCTTCACTATCAACACATTCCGTTGAAAATCTATGAAAGTTCGAGTGTTCAAATGAGAGAGAAATGCGAGAAAAGCCCAACTCCAGTCTGAGAAAAGCGTAGAATGTGTGTGGTGAGGCATTTACAGCCCTAAAACATGTAGAACAATTGCAAAATACAAAGTTGTCCTACCTCGTGGACCTCTCCCACCGCGGGCCACCTCTGGAACCTAACCCCGTGTGTGTTGATAAAGTGTATTTACGTTTCGGGGCGTGCATCTGAGCGCGCATTAATTGAATTTTTGAGATTTCGCGTTTCGTAACTTGAATTTTCTTTCGTATCTAGAGACCAAAATTTAACGTGAAGGCGTTTCGTAACTTGAATTTTTCGTTTGTAGAGTCTTTCGTAAGGTGAGGTACCACTGTATTGGAGAAGCAAAATTGCCTCAATATCATCATGGTCTCTTTTCAGTATTAAATGGCATTCTTGTGCAAAGTAATAGTTTTGAGTTTACAACTACATATACCATGATCCTTTGCACATAAATGGGTATTGCACTTTTGAAAAGGTATCATTGAAAAATGACTGTATCAACTATAACAATACTTTGTAAACATAAGCTTAATATCATGAGTCCTTCTATAATATCATGAGGGTTCCCACAATATCACAAGAAATATCATACTGTGACATGCATACTGAAATAATAATAACATTCGTCGTTACATCCCTAGTGCTATGTGGACCATTTTTGCAACATGTCTCATGAAAAGACCTGTGTAATGTCTTGACTCTATGTTTGTTTAAAGGAGCTGAAAGACAACTTGTATCTGTCGAATAAGTTTTAAACAAACACAACCCTGCATGGACAATAAAGATTTTCTAAGCATCTAAGAAATTTGCTTTGTGTGGTAGTAAGAAAACATCGTTCTGGGGAGAATTATAACCCGTCTATCCAATATAGTGTTTATGCATTGAAAGAAAGCTGTGTAAAGTGTGCCAAGGGTTAGCCAAAGTGCGTCAGCCTGGTAAACAGACACTAGCACAACTCTTTCATTTCAGGCTGAGCAAACAAACAGGAAAACCATGGACAATTTCTCAGCTCGCTCCAGAATGAAACAGGAGTGTGCACTGGAATTACACTATCGTTTCATGTTGTGTGGAGCCATCGTGGTGACAGTGGAGGTGGAAAGCACTTAGATCATAATGAGATCCTTCCTTGAGATCCTTCCAATCCTTCCCTCAAACTAATAGATGTTTTTGCGTGTACGTCTTCCCCGTCAGCTCACACCGTCTGATTGGTCTACACCCAGCTGACTCGGCAGGACGCGGTGATGATGATGGTTCCTTTTGCAGAGTGGGTGCCTTTGGGTGCTCAGCGGGTGACATCATCCCTGGAGTGTTAATGATGGGGTGACTTCTCCCACTGGCTGCGCCGCCCACAGAGCACATGCTCTGCTCTTTTGGAATGTACTTTTTTTACTCGACGAGGGAAAACCCAACGTGTGTGAACCACTGCACACAACTGAAAGCATAGCTGATGCAAGGTTTATTTTCAGATGGAAACAGATTTAGTTCATAACTAAAGAAAGTTAATGAAGGACTTAAGTTGCAGAACCTAAATTCTACATTAGATGTCATAATATCATTGAGAGCTCTTTTGTTTTAATTGCAGACTAGTTTTAATTCAACATAACAATAGTTTCCAGTAAAATCACCATTTTAACATGTTTACATTATATTGAATCTGAGGACACAGAGGCAATGTTAATGAACTTTTGGGTCTTCTCAGAGGAATGCTGCTTATATTATATTTTATGTTTTGTCTTACTCTGAAAACCCTTAAATCTATTAGTTTGTAGCGTTTTATGGAGGGTTATGATCTCCAGTGTGAGCAGAATGTGAGCCTCCCTCCTGTGCACACCAGGAGAGGGCAGAGCGTGGGCCTTTGTGCGCATAGATCCAGGGGACTGAAATGAAGGATAGTAACAAATGACACAGTCAGTGAGCTTTTTTATATTCCGAAAGCCTCCTATCCCCTTGCGGCTCTTCACAATGGCTTTATATTCCACACAGAGAATCGAATCAGACCCACCTTAATCTGCTGAATTCACAATTTGAAAACAGCAAAGAAAGAATTCCCTCTTTTATTTTGTCTCACATGCACTCACCGGTGGCATGCGGGTTTCTAGATTTCCTCAGCATGTCATGTTTTCATATTTTTCTTGGAATTTTTTTTAATCTCTTTCTTGGACCATCAAACTGAGCTAAGAATCAGATGTGGCAGTGACAGGCAGGCTTAGGCAGGATATGGTAATCTCATAGGCCCCGGTGAGTGGCCCTGGAAACACAAGCTTCCTATGAAAAGGGTGTTGAAACACACAGTAATTGCTTCGATGGCGTTTGGCAACACTGCACCTTCTGGCTCCACAAGCTTTTTATAGACAGGCTAATTCTCCATTATTTCATAGGTGTAACATTTCAAACGATAGAAAGGTTGAAAAATGTGGAAAACCGACTCCATAGTCCCACTTAAAGAGTCTAAAGGTGCTAAAAACATAATGGTGGTTTATGAAAAGGGGGTTTCTATGGAAAGAGGTGGTCCCAGAACAGGAGTAACTGGGGAAACCTCTAAAGGGGCTTGTGTTACTTCTGGTCTGGTGAAAGAACCTATAATTATGAAGGCAACATTGCTGGGGTTTGCATGCATGACAATAGCAATTACAGTCTGTCAAAATCTGTTTAATATACTTCTGGTATTCACAGGTCAAGTCACTGCACAAATTTGTAGCAGATTTATTTTACAGTTGTCACCCTATATATTTTCAGAAACTTAAAAGTATGAAGCAATCCAATGAAAACATAACCACAATTTAATGATTATAGATAAAACTTGGCTATTATAAAAACAAAAAAAACAATGTCAGCTAATTTGATAAAGTGGAAAAAGGATTTATAGAACAGACTCACTGAATACAGAATTTTACTTACTTCTAAAAATAAGAAGACAATTTAATTCCGGTATGGCCTTTAAAATGTGTCTCATTATTTTAAAAGGGGTATAGCTCATCACCTGATTTATGTTTGGAGGTGACCGCAATGCCTGCACACCAACATAAATTCAATAATATCTTAATTCAGTCGAGGTAGTCAAATCTCAATATGCAGCCTTTATTCTAAAGTGTCGGCCATACAGCACAGCAGCCCATAGCATAATTGCATTAAGTCACTTACAAGGATTTTGAGGAAATATAAAAATAAAGTGCCAATGTCATTAAGATGATTGTGGGGTTTTTTGGTTTTATAAAAATCGCTCAGATTGGCTGATGAGGGAGCCAATGACCCGTACAGATGGAACAGCTTCTGGAGAATAGAGATCCATGTTTTTCAGTTCCAATACCAATTCTGATACTACAGCTTTAAGCATCCGCTGATACCAGATCTTAAACTTTACCAGCGCAGAGATTGAAAAAAGCATGTATTTCCTTTAAACAAAAATAAAATTAGACAAAAAAGATTCAAGTGTGTTATGTAGCTGTTATTTATCTCTCAAATAAGTTCAGAACAACTTTGTGTAAATATATATATATACTCCTGGGACCTGAAGAAAAAAAGTGTATCTAAATTATTATTATTTTAATTTTATATTTGGAGGTAAATTAACACTGTAATTAAAATTAACACATTTTATTTTTATTCATAATGTTGTAATGTGTCCTCTGTAATGGACGTCAGGGACATTTAGGTTGTTAACTCCACATGTGGATTTAACACCAAACAAAATTTTTTTTTTTTTTTGATGACCAACATCTCTGACAAGCTTCTACAGTCGCCTCAAAAAGTGCTTAGACTCCCTTTTAATTTCTTATTTATTTTTATATATTATTTTTTTTTTATTTATTTGAGTATTATTTACGTATTTATTTATTTGTATTTTTTATGTATTATTTATATATATATATATTCATTCATTCATTTATTATTAAGATGCATAACAAAGAAAGATAAATAGTATAAAAATGTCTGCCTGCTGTCTCTGAGATTTCACAGCTCCACCGGAACACAGCAGATGAAAACCACTCTCTGTATGTTTTCAGTTTGGTCTCTATCTCTGACACATGAGACAGTTCAGCGCTGACTGTCAGTGGATGGAGTGGGTGCCATACTGCGCCCTCAGGACCGGCTGATTTGTGGAGAGATCTGGGGCTCAAAATGGAGGTCGTGAATCAGGAGAGCTCAGAGACAGGCCGCTGACGGATGTACTGCTTCCTGTCTGCAGTCCGCCCTCTCCAGTGTCCCGATGGAGAAAGAGCATCTGCATGGTTTCAATCAGAATGCAATCACCTGCACTGTAATGTCTGTTTGTTATGCCAGATCTGATTAGGTGATGAGAGAGCACACAAGGAGACACATCATAACTTACCACTTCACCTCTGTCAGCTGTCAACAAGCATCAGTACAAGCTCACAAAATTAATTCATCAATGTAGAATATTTTGCACTCAATTTTCACCTGACTGAACAAGTATGAAATTGAAACATGTCAGTTATGAGCTTTATTTAAATTTATCAGGAGCTGTTCCTACAACAAAGCGTACAAAGGTCTGTCTCAAGGCAGGATTTGGAAAGCGATGGTTTGCTGGAAATTGATCTTTTGTTTTACATTTTAGTGAATTTGCTAGTGTAACATATCATACGCACGTCAAACTGGGTTGGCTTTTTTTCTCTGTCTCTGCTGGAATCTGTGAAGTAATGTATGTTGTTTCGGGGTTTCTCATGATTTCATCCAGGGCCTTGTTTACATATCACCACCTTTATCCATCTTCTTCCATTCCTCTGCAATTAAACCATTATAACTATCATCGCTGATCTCTCTTCCATATTGTTCTTCTTGTGTGATGTTCAGTCCCATCCAAACATGTCTGTTGCTTTTCCAGTGCCTGACATGAGAAGTGGAGAGAAGGTTTTGGCAGTGGAGCTCTCCGGGGCTGTGGTCACGGCTCAGTGAGGCTCTGCTCTTTCAGATATTCAGACCAGGAGCCCAAAGAGTCTACTGGGCGCATCTGACCTACTTCCACATACTGTAAATACATCTGTTTGAGGAATACAACTAGTCTACTTTAGGAGTTTGAACCACATTTTGCTCATTCATAAGCAAAATGTGCACACTGCGGTTTGTACATTGCAGTATGCCTGTTTAAATATATTTCCATAAACTTATCGTGTACAAGAGTAATTTATGTACATGGCATCAGGGGTAACAGTTTTATTAAGGTGTTATGGATTTGAAGTCAAAATCGCTTTATTTTTGGTCAAATGTTGTGTTTGAAACCAGATGTAGCCGACCATGACAGTTCAAAATATTTAACTTTTGTTGCATCTGTCATCCGTTTTGTTCATCCAGATGTGTTGGAATTATGAAAGTATGGAATGGGACTGTGGATTTTGTTTGGTTTTCACTTTGGAAACTAGTTGACATTTTTCTGATTTAAGATTCCCAATTAAAAGATGCCTGACTGCACTTGCTTGTCTTTATGGAGATTGCGTTGCTTGGAATGTTCCACAGTATCGCATTTGACATAGCATTTTTCATTACGTTTCCTTTTATTATTCAAAAAACATTGAAAAACGTATGTATTGTATATTCCACTCTCCACATCTGACCTGTAACTTGGCCTGGTGCCGTTGCTTCTTAGTTTCTGAGGCAATAGTTACGTTTAGTACCATACTGTGGAACGTTTTAGGACTAAGCAAAGCAAAGATTCCCACGCATATGGCCACCAGAAACCCGCCTGCCTCTGCTTTCAGGAAGACTATGTGAAGTAAAATATGTCTCAGCTGAACGCCATTAACTCTATCTGAAAAATATTTAATCATTCATTATTTTCACTGTTCAAAAACCTGTATGCTTGTAAGTTGTGAGTATTTTGATTCATAATTTCTGTATGTCTATTAAAAACAAGTCCAAAAGCCCAGAGGTGCTGATCAGAGCGAGGATTCAAGGGCGAAGCATACATCATCACTTCTTTTGGAGACAGGTAGAAAAAGAAGTGCTCTCTTAAAAGCAGAAAATAGAGGAAATATTCCAGCGGATGTCAGGGCTTTGAGCAGCGCGGCCCACGGCAACGCTTTCAGACACACTTTAAAGTATGCTGCAGTGGGAGACATTTACTATCTGCTTTTTCCATGGCCTAATATTACAAATCCTGTCTCTTAAATGTCAGAGAGGCAGGAATATTATAGGCTCTTCAAAGCTTTTATTTACCAGTGACTATGGACGAGTCAATGGGACTCGCCTTCTGCGTCTGAGGTGTAAAAGGCAAAAAAATCTAGAATATTAATATACGTTATTAAGCACTTAAGTTTAACGCCTTCAAAATCACTTCAGACATTGGATTTAGTCATTGGTTAATGTGCCTTAATTTGGTAATAATAATGGTTAGCGCCTCATTGCTGTTGTTGCTGCTGCTGTTGTTGTTGTTGCTGTTTGTTACTGTTGTTGTTGTTGCTGTTGTTCCTGTTGTTGTTGTTGTTGCTGTTGTTGTTGCTGCTGTTCCTGTTTTTTTTTTTTTTTCCTTTCCTTTCCTTTCCTGGCGGCACGGTGCCTGAGTGGCTAGCACTCATGCTTCACAGCAAGAAGGTTCGGGTTGCCCGGGCCTTTCTGTGCAGAGACTGCATGTTCTCCCCGTGTCTGGGTGGGTTTCCTCCGGGTACTCCGGTTTCCCCCACCAACCTAAACATGCGCCATAGGTAAAATCCTCCAGCTTAGGGCCTGACCAAAGCCTAAATAACAAAACAAAATCATGGGGATGGTCCCCGGGTCAAATATAGAAACAACTTCTCCTGTGCGAGATCAAATAAGGTCAATCTTCTAATCCTTGATCACTGTAAGGCGCTTTGTGTTACAATTTTGTATGAAAAGCGCCTTATAAATATTGTTTGATTGATTGATTGATTGGAGAAGGTCCCAGGTTTTATTCCCAGGCCATATGGGATCAGTATGTTTTCTTGGTTCAGGTCTGGGAATGAAATGAAGAAATCCATGCTATGCTTTTTTTCAGATATTGACTATTAAACCATAACATTTGTATATGATGATTTCACATATTGCTCAACGTAAACAGCAGTTTTGAATAATGTTAAGTAAGTACATAATAGCTGCCAGACCAGCCAGTCCCGTCTACATTTTGTTTGAATCCAGAAGGGTCTGAAACCGGACTATAGAGCGAGAAAAACCTCCATCCAAACTTCAGATGGTTCAACCACAGCTGCTTATTTGTAGCATGTGTCTTTCAAATGACATCTCCTCTCCAAAATTCTTGGAACATTCCAAACAAAATATATGACACCTATTATAAATAAGTAATAGTTTGGTGCTTCGGTTGTTGTAGCTGTCAAAAATCTGCACGAGTTCCCAGTCCTTTACGCAGGTTTTTCTCTTTTTTTATGTATAAGCAGCCAACGGAGCGTGTGTCTCTCTGATTGGTTAAGTCACGTCTTGTGAAATCAGGGAGACAGGATAAGGCTCCAGATCAGTTTTGTGTATGGTTCTAGCTGGTCAGGTGAAAACAGTATGTAGGTGAAAAGTCTCCAATGCAGGACAATACAGAATTACTGAAACTTGCATGAATCACTTGAATTTCAACTTTGAGTATGCTAATGACTCAATACTATTATAACATGGTTTAAAGCTCATAAAGCTGGCTTTGCATAATATGTCCCCTTTCACCTTTAACTTCAAGTATATATGTCACCATTTAGCACATGGAGAGCGTCGGATATAGTATAAATGTAAATTACTAGCAATTTATACTGAATTTCTAGCATTCAAATTCAACTATTATGACAGCGGCTGTGAGCAAAAGCATGTAATACCAGACGAAAACTGAAATATGTTTTCCGAAGTACAATTGTGCAACGCTGTTTGTCAGAACCATCAACTCAGTCCAAACAAGACGAAACAGATATGTGCAAATCTGCTCACAAGCATTTGAGCAAAGTAAAAGTTGACTCAAATCCACCAAACATTAAACGGGAGATGAGATTCTTGGCTGGAAACTGAAAAGAAAAATGACTGACTGTGATTCTGACATTGATCCACGTTAGAAGATGCCAGAGTATCAAAGCGGAGCTCCTCAAACAAAACCGCATCTCCAACTTCCCAACAGCGCGAGGAAGAAGTGAGTCACTCCTGCTCACTTGTTATTGCCCTAATTAAAAACTCTTATTTTGAAACACAAGCTGGAGGAAGGCTTGCTAAAATAAACTAGTCTTATTGTAAATGTTATGTTCTGATGTATTCCCCACCGTAAACTTCTCTATCCGTTTTCGTAAATGCTTGAAGACCAGTATGTCTCTCAGAATGTTATTACTCCCAGATGGTGTAAAACCTGACAGTCTTCTTGTCAACCCCAGCTGTGTGTGAAAAGCGTTTGTGTGTCCATTTTTGTTGACAGGCAAGTCAGATGTGGCGTACAGGATCATAAGCATTTCCTTATCATAGCTTATCGGTGGAAAAGATGCTCCCTGGCTTATATTTTTCAGCAAATGATGTGCGTTGCGAGCGCTTCCCACTGTTTGACAAATGGCAGGGTCCGTGTTTGTTTTTGCTATTACGATGGTCTGTATGGACGCTGGCTAACACGGATGGGGATTGTTCTGTTGGATTGTATACATTTGTGCCAATAGATGAGCTCTGAAAAGGGCTTATGTCATGCAAATGTTTGACTGGAATATATTTCAGCAAATTTATGCTTGAGGGAAAAGCCTGGAGGTACTAAGCTGCTGGCCAAAACAATGTGTATGTTACATTATTGTCTTGTTTTATTACTTTGGAAGTAAGTTTAAAGGTCCCATGGCATGAAATTTTCACTTTCTGAGATTTTTGAATGTTAATGTGAGCTCCCCTACCCTGTTTAGCCCCCCCCCCATGGCTAAAAGTTGCGAAATGTCTAAACTGAGCATTTGCCTTCCTTTTCTGCGTTACACAAAACCAGTGTTCAAACGGGCGAGTTCGGACAAGGCACCTGATTGACGTCAGATCGGCAAATGCAGCTCCAGCCCCTCCCTCTGTCTCCGCTCAGCGTCCCTGTATATCCTGCCCATAGAGTTTGGACTGTGAATGCGCTACGCAATGCGAAATGCGTTTTTTTATTTGCCTGGAGGCACGTCCGAGTGTTTCTAGGCTCGCAAGTCCCTTACCCGACCCTCTGGACCTCTGAAATACCAGTGGTTTAATTTTATTTTCTGTGTAAATATGCTTTTTTTCATTGCAAAGTCTCCCATCTGTCTTCCTGTGTTAAACACGGAAGAGAGGAGACGAGCTGCGCTTCCAGCGGGGGAAACCCGCTCCCCCGCTCCTCAGCCAATCTCTCTGTCCTTCTCATTTGCACTGAAGCAGCAACACCCACAATAAAGCATTTTAGACACATATCTAGCCTCATGAAGACTGTCAGAGTCATATCTCATGCAGTGAGTGTTGATTTTGAAGAAGGATTCATTTACAGTATTAGGGAACCATTAAGGAGCCATATAAAAGCATCAAGAAGTACCATGAAGGACCTTTAAAAAAATGTAGAAAATAGTAGAATTATGTTAGAAAATTGGTACTGTGTATGTACTATGAAACTTTTTTGCTTCTCCTGTTGAAACTCCATCAAACTGGTTTATCTCCACAGAGACATGATTTAGGTCATCGCACCAAGTTACAGGTCAGGTCTATGGAGAGGCAATCCTGCGCTAAGAAGGTTTATTTTTTCATTTGGATCATTTCAGTTCTGTAATCTCTACTGAACACAAAGTCACTTTACAATTTCTTTTATTATTCGTACATTCCATGCTTGTTGTGGTAAGTCACTATTGCAGCCACATCTGTCCTGAGGCAGACTGACAGAAGCAAGGTTGCCAATCTGTACCTTCAGCCCCTCTGACCCCCACCAACTCTCACGCACACACCACATTTATACTACACAGTGTGGGTGAATTCCCAATGGTCTGTCATCTAAATACTAACCGGGCCTGGTCCTGCTTAGCTTCTGAGATCAGACAAGGCTTTGACAGAAAGGTTTGGCCACAACAAGGACATTTGGCTACTAAACAGAAAATTGAGATTGTTCAAACCATGACACATCACCAAATTCTGTGTAGCAAAATTGGCCCTTGTGTTTGAACATAAATTAAACTGTGTATCTTATTAAGTTTCTCAGAGTAGTCTCCGTTACAAGAGTTTTCTAGAGCCTAGTGGGGAGGCTGAGTTGCTTCATTCATAATTATTACAGCATTGCCTTTATTTTTTGTTACTATCAGAACACAAAAATGAAGTGCATGTGCTGCCATACACTTTGAGAAATCTGACCTGTTGTTTGCTATGGGAGTACACATTTTCTTAAGAGCATGACAGCCATTCAAAACTCAGCACATGTAATGCTCTGCACGCTCACGGTAACCACACAATCACTCAACTCTTTGTTTCACATATTTACTATGTGTTTGTCCCAGACACAAGGCCAGATGTAAGTGGTTTAGGTCAGGAAATAACAAGGGTTTGGTAATTATGGGAAATTTTTAAAAAAAGCTATGAAGAAGAATATAGGTCAAGTGTTGGGTTTTAGGCCAAATTCAAAACAGGAACATTAAGCACAAAAGTTCTTTGTAAAGACATTTGTTATCTTTTGTGCCAAGACATTTGTAATCTTTTGTGCCAAATTTCAAGCGGTCTTTAGTTACATTAGTACATTACGCACATTTCTATGGAATGTGCATGAATATATGTTACAAATGATTATGATAATCCCTTCCTTCCAGCAAACTCTAGGCTCTAAACTTAAACATACGCCATAATACTTTTTTCTGGTGGAGAGTCTGCCACCTGCTTGTCTCCATGGAGATATTATTGCTTAATTTGTAATGTTCCACAGACCAGTACACAAGGTCAAAAACTATAAAACTGAATAAATAAAATCGGTAGATAGACCAGTTTAATACCATGCAGTGGAACACAAAATATTTCCATGGGGTCAAGCAGGTAGAAGACCAAAAATGTTATAATGAAATATGATTTGGTGGAAAATCAGCCAGCCCTATTTTAAAGATCCCATGACATGGTACTTCTTGATGCTTTTATATGGCTCCTTAATGGTTCCCTAATACTGTAAATGAATCCTTCTTCAAAATCAACACTCAGTGCATGAGAAACAGAGATAAGATGAGAAAGAGTCATAAATATCTCTCTCAAACTCTTTATTCTGGGCGTTGTTGCTTGAATGCAAATGAGGAGAAAAAAGCTGGCCAATAGTAGAGGGTGGGGGCGTGGCCAAACGCTCCGGTCTCCGCTGTCAGCCCACAGCTGATCCATTTCCTTGTTTTTGCACGGGGGAGAGATTTGAAGCGTTCCATTGAAAAATAAACACATTTCCACAGAAAATAAAATTAAACCACTGCTGTTCAAAGGTCCAGAGGCTCAGATAAAGGACTTCCGATCCTAGAAACACTCGGACGTGCCTCCAGGCAAATAAAAAAACGCATTTCGCATTGCCTAGCGCATTCGCGGTCCAAACTCTCTGGGCGTGATTTACAGAGACGCTGAGTTCAGACAGACGGGGGTGGAACTGCATTTGCATTTCTTTTTTAGATCTGACGTCAATAAGGTGCCTTGTTCAAACTCGCCCGTTTGAGCTCCGATTTTTTATAATGCAGAAAAGGATCGCAAATGCTCAGTTTAGACATTTCGCAACTTTTAACCATGGGGGGGGGGGGTGCTAAACAGGGTAGGGGAGCTCACATTAACGTTCAAAAACCTCAGAAAGTGAAAATTTCATGCCATGGGACCTTTAAATCTTATACTGTATATGTGCGCACTTTATCACTGTCACAACTGTAAAATGCACTTAAAAATGTGTCCAGGTAGAATCCATGGCAAAAGGATAAATTCAATTTGTCAACTGGACAAAAGTTTATTTGGTCGAATACGTTTCGCAGCTCATCCAAGCTGCTTCTTCAGTTCAATTGAATTTCTCCTTTTCCTTTGCAAGTTGACTATAATTACTATCATAATTTTCTTGTCAAATTAAAAAAAAAATATTCCAGCTTCTACTTCATTTTATCAAATCAACTATTGAACTGCATCACTAATTTGAGTCACTCAAACTTTCCAATTTACAAATATTTTACTTGCATGCCCTTTTCTGTTTGTCTGTTCCTATAAACTCTGAGAAGCCGATGACACAACTGCGAGTGAATCACAACACGCTCTGACATGATCCAGATTCATTTTGTGGTGCACATGAGGAACTGACTGTACTGGGTGTGGCTCTGCATTAACCTTTGCAATCACCACTGCTCTTTAATACCAAGGCTCAGACTGGGGCCGTATGAGGTTGTTAGAAAAGGGATATGCACCAGGGTTAATGATGGCTGTGGAGGAAAGGCGTTTGCAGTGCATGTTATTAAGTATAAGGGAACAATGTACATCATCAGCGCACAGCAGTTGACCTCGCTGAAAGATTTACAGGCGTTTGGTGAGTCTGAGAGCAATTTACGCCATTGTGGCACGTCCAACTGCAGTTTTCATATACACTGTGTAAATCACCAAGTCCTGACGATACTTGATTGCTACTGTAGCCATTTTGATATTTTCTGGATTTTTCAAAGCGTATGACCTACAGAAGTTTAAAAGAAGACATATTGTGGTTTGTTTGCAAAACAGTTATAATCTGTCATATCTGCAGATCATTATATTTTGAAAATTTTAAAAAAACAATACTGATCTAAAATGACTTACTAAAAGAAACAGGTCCCAGTCCTCTGGGTATCACCGAATAGAACTGGAGAACAAAGTATTGGTGGCGGTGAACCAGTGGCTATGACGTCTTGAATACAGGAAGATTACTTAAACATGCATGAATCCCTCTAAATACAACTTTGAGTGGGTAAATGAGAAGGAAAACAATTATAATGTGGTTTAAAGCCCCAGTGTGTAGGATTCGTGGCGCATAGGTGGATGGTGCTATTGCACTTTCTGTTTTAGCTACGGCAGACCTCGAGGGTCACCCGGGCGCGCGCACGAGCCGCACGCCGCTACTGTATAAATAAAACGCGGCCCCGTTTTATTTTGTTTGTTTTTTTTCTCATGAAAACACACATTCCCGATCATGTACCATGACACTCTACACATCAAATGAAACCTTACAGTCTCCTCTTTTTGACTATGCAGTTCATTTCCCTGCACAACAATCACTCCCCGAGCACATGGGGCTTTTATACGGAAAAGCACAAAACAAGGTTAGCTTACCTTAGAATGCTTTGCACAGGTCAAACTCTGTATTTCACCATAAACTTGTTCTCAATTTGTCCGTAAGGATCCAGCAAATAAAATCCAGTAAAACAATTTCGTCCAAAACACGTGTTAGATCCATTACGACGATCCGGCAGCATGCTTGTGTTGTTTACCCAAAACCACGAGCCTTGCCGAAGGCGGAGCCCAAATGTCCTTCTGTGGCTCTCGTATTCAAAATGGCTGCCTCTGCATGGGGAAGATCCCCCTTTTATGTGACTATATCTAAGTCCAAAAGAATACTTTGATTTCATGATGGAAGTGAAAAGGCTTGGAAAACAATGTATTTTTGAATGGGTATCTTCAATTTCAGTAATTAACGGGTAAAAATCTTACACACTGTCCCTTTAAAGCTCTTAAAAGTTGATGTGGCCAAATAGTAGATCCGTTTACCTGGAATCCTCTGGTAAATTGTAATAATTATGAATAATTTATAATTATGAATAATTATGTCATCTGTGCTTCTAGGCCTGTCCGCATCGTACTTATCTGTAAAAAATATTAGTTAATTAATTTTACTACCTGTAATTCTGCAAGGTCAATGCTCATCAGATGATTCTAGTTCCATGTGAGCGCTCATGTCTGTAAATTGCTGTTTTTCGTCTGTGCAAAGTTGGTAATGTTTGGATGGAGGGGCCGTATAGTGTGAATGGACTAAAATAGAAAGACTATGGTTGCTTCATAAGAAATCTGATCACATGGACGTCATTGTGATCGCCGATCGTATCGAAACACAGAAGGTGTTTTCTGCTTAAAACTGATTTAAAATGAGAAAAGCAACATTAGCGACATGAGGAATTAAATGGTTCTTGTCTTGTATCAGTGTGTTTATCAGTCAGCCATTTCTGGATTAAAGTCTGTAAAAAACAGGTACTTTACTGACATCCTTTGCGATTGTACACAAAAAACACAGGCATCGTGGGGTAATTTCAATTTTACAGACATTAGGTAAAACTAATCCTGTGCGAATAGGGCTTATAACTGTAACTTGATTCTAAAATAGACTGATGTGCGGATAACTTCGTACATGCTGAGCTTTCCACATTACACTCAAAAACTCATTCAGGATGCACAGATGAGCGGCATAAACATTTGTATCTGCTCTTAAAGTGTTTTTCTCCGCTCGGTCCAGAAGTTGTAGGCTGTGAGCTCTGACAACACAAATATCAACAGCCCTCCATAGAAGTGCCCCCTCTCCCTCTTTCCCTCCCCTCCCTCTTTTCCTTCCCTTTCCCTCTCCTTTCCCCCCTCAGTGTACTGTATATAGCTCCAGCTTGCAGCCTGTTTATGAATGTGCACGTGTGTCCGCCAAACATCTGGACTCACCTCTTGCGTTTGAACATTTACACAAAACGCACAGGTCAAAACAACCACCGCAGACTAAGTCATTAGTCAAAAGCCAGAGAGGGGGCAGGTGTTCTGAAGAGCTGAGATCATTATTTAGCTTCATGTGCTTCCTGCTGCTTCTATTTGACCAAAGATAAGGCTGACCTCATTCAGAACTGCTCCACAAATGTATATAGGCTTAAAGGATTTTCACTTTCTGAGGTTTTTGAACGTTAATGTGAGCTCCCCTACCCTGTTTAGCTAAATGTCTAAACTGAGCATTTGCGATCCTTTTCTGCGTTACAAAAAATCGGAGCTCAAACGGGCGATTTTGAACAAGGCACCTTATTGACGTCAGATCGAAAAAAGAAATGCAAATGCAGTTCCACCCCCGTCTGTCTGAACTCAGCGTCTCTGTAAATCACGCCCAGAGAGTTTGGACTGCGAATGCGCTAGGCAATGCGAAATGCGTTTTTTTATTTGCCTGGAGGCACGTCCGAGTGTTTCTAGGCTCGGAAGTCCTTTATCTGAGCCTCTGGACCTTTGAA
The DNA here is from genome assembly GCA_036785185.1 of Paratrypauchen microcephalus. Taxonomy (NCBI): domain Eukaryota; kingdom Metazoa; phylum Chordata; class Actinopteri; order Gobiiformes; family Gobiidae; genus Paratrypauchen; species Paratrypauchen microcephalus. The sequence continues at coordinate 74,591 of JAVJIX010000110.1, read as the reverse complement.
CAACAGGGTTTAATTTTATTTTCTGTGGAAATGTGTTTATTTTTCAATGGAACGCTTCAAATCTCTCCCCCCGTGCAAACACACGGAAATGGATCAGCTGAGGGCTCAGAGCCGAGAACGGAGAGTTTGGCCACGCCCCCACCCTCTACTATAGGCCAGCTATTTTCTCCTCATTTGCATTCAAGCAACAACGCCGAGTGTTCAGAGAGAGAAAAATTACTCTTTCTCATCTTATCTCTGTTTCTCATGCACTGAGTGTTGATTTTGAAGAAGGATTCATTTACAGTATTAGGGAACCATTAAGGAGCCATATAAAAGCATCAAGAAGTACCATGTCATGGGATCTTTAAGAAGTTTGTCACAGTATTTACACGTTTAGTTCTATACTAAGAGCTTTAAATTCCACATTAAAAACTAAAAGTAAAACACAAAGTAAATATCTTCCACACAAGGTAAATATCTTCCACTAATTGTTATCACCTCTACACTGTCATTTGAGATGTTTCTTCCCAGGAAAAAGTCCAGAAGAAACTTAACTAAGTAGGCCTATTAGTAGCAGGGGCGTTCTTTGACGGGGGCCACCTGGGCAATTGCCCAGGGCGGCATCGCGGGAGGGGCGCTGCGGTGGCGCGAAGGAAAAAAAAAAAAAAAAAAAAAAACACGGTGCGGCGCGCGGAGGCGGGGGCGTGCGGAGGCGTGGAGCAAAGATCGGGTTCGGATTCTCTGTTGTCTTGTTTATTGTCCTTGTCTCTCTTGGTTTTGTTGACAGCCCATTTGGGCTGTCAACAAAACCAAGAGAGACAACAGAGAATCCGAACCCAGGAGGAAAGGGGTAGCGATTCCGTACCTGGCCGGCGTTTCGGAAAAACTACAGAGGATTTTCAGACAATATGAAATTCCAGTTTATTTCAAACCCACAAACACTTAAAGACAAAAACTGGTCCACCCAAAGGACAGAACACCGAGCCACAAACAAAGCAATGTGGTCTACTCCATTCAGTGTAGTGAAGACTGCAGTGAGTGCTACATTGGGGAAACAAAACAGCCACTTCACTTCAGGATGTACCAACACAGACGGGCGTGCCAGAGTGGACCGGCTTCTGCGGTACATCTTCACCTAGAAGCCACGGGCCATTCTTTTGAGGACAGTGAGGTTCAGATCTTAGCCAGGGAAAAGAACTGGTTTGAGAGGGGAGTTAAAGAGGCTATTTTTGTCAAAAAAGAGAATCCGTCATTAAACAGAAATGGGGGAGTGAGACATAACTTGTCTCCCATTTATAATGCGATTCTTAGACCAGTCAAACAGAGCCAGGGCAGAGGGGTGGAGAGGGTCGTTAGACGTTGAATAGGGGGTCGAAACAGCCGTCAGAGTAATTTGAAAAACAAAGAGACAGATTAGGGGGATCATTTTCAGAGCTTTTGTCATTGTAGGACGCGCCTCCCGGCAGCTAGATATAAGCAGGGTCTAACCAGTTCAATAACCAGAGCTGACGAAGCCTCTCAGATGAGCGGCGAAACGTTTTCAACCAAACAAACTTTGTCCAGTTGACAAATTGAACTTCTCCTTTGATCATGGATTCTACCTGGACGACTGAGGGACTTTTCACGCTTCTTTTGCCCTTGTTATTTATGACAAATTATAGTGGTTTGCCTTTTTTTGCCACTTCCTCACTTATTACTTCCTGTTACTTATGATACACAATAGTGTTCATTATTTGTTTTTATGTGTACAGTAATGTGTATAGAATGTACCTTGGTCGTTCATTTATTTATGATACAGGATTGCACTGTTTGCACCATTTTTGCCAATTTAATGTGTAGTAATTAAAAAAAAAAATTCATGTTATTCTGTAATGTACAGATCGTTTACTTTTTTGTTATTTATATGGTGCGACTTCAATGGAGGTTTAAGTCTTTTTGTTAATTATGTTACACTAATGTTGCACTTTTGCTCTCTTAAATGGCTGTAGGCCTACATGGCTATAATGTGAAATAATTGCGCCTTTGGGCCTTCAAAAACTTTTTTTGTAATTATTGTTTATTGTTCATTAAAACTAACTTGAAAGTAGTTGTGAATTGTTGTTGTGAAAGAAGGGTTTGAAACCCCCCCCCCCCCCCCTCCCAGAGACCGGAAGTCAGTCTCGGGGGGGTGGGGGGGGGGGGGGGGGGGGGCAAGAGTGGCTTTCGCCCAGGGCGCAAATCACTCTAGGAACGCCACTGATTAGTAGAGACACAATTTTCATGAGACGAGATATGAGATTGGGCTGATGAGAATGAGACGAGAAAATTAGATTTTTACATAATTTCTAATAAATTGAGCGATCCAGGTATGGTGTCCAATTTTGGCCCCAGAATTTTGTATTTATTTTATTTCAAATATTTTAGTTTCCATTCTAATACTGTTTTTTGGTCAGTAATATCTCTTATAGTCTCCATCACATAATCCTTTTTGTCCAGTCCAATTGTAAACACATGAAGATTTTTTTTTTCTTATATGTGCAATATCTTGTGGCAGTTTTGTCTCTCAAGATCTTGTGTCACAAAATCTTGCTCTAAGCCCTAAATAGAATACATGTTTATCTTTTTGTTATAAATTACACCTTCTAGTCTTGTTTTATGGTTCCACATTTGTTTCTGAGCCTCTACACTTTAAAGGGATAGTGTGGGTTTTTTGATGTGAATCTGTATGGGTTCCCTTCTAACGGTGTTGTGCATTAACACTGGCTTACCGTTAATAAAGCTTGTTTTTCTTCGCAAAACAACATTTGTCCAAAAAGTGATATTATTTCCGTCACAAACAGTTGTCCGAAAAAATCCAGCAGCCACGTTGGAATTCAGTGAGCTCCTGAGAGCGACCCATTCTTTCACAAATGTTTGTAGAAATAGTCTGCAGGCCGAGGTGCTTGATTTTATAAACCTGTGGCCATGGAAGTGATTGGAACACCTGATTTCGACTATTTGGATGGGTGAGTGAATACTTTTGGCAATATAGTGTGCCCTGTCTCCTCTGTTCTCTTTCCAAAAGTCATTTACTCCTGACACCATTTGGAGCGGCTCACTGAGCACGGGCCCCTCCCAGACTCATCTCTAATATTTACATTGTAGCGCAAGGTGATCCGGCGCGCACATCCAACCGCTCTATCTCCCTGTCAAACAAATGGGTTTCAGCAGGTAACACTGCAGGGAATAATGTGCTAAATGTTTTAAGGTTTCTATGAGAATTACACATGTTTTCAATGAATGTAATATGTATTTTTTTAAGTTAAATACCACAATTTAGATGTGCTATTGTCTTCACATAAAATGTTCCCTTTCAGCTTTTTATTGTAAATATGCCAATATCTGATTAATCAGTACCACTCTGTAAAATCTAAAATCTAGTTAAGATTACTTGACTTAGGCTACGTTCACACTGCAGCCTGAAACGACCCAAATCCGATTTTTTTGCCTCCATGCGACCTGTATCTGATCTTCTAATGACAGTGTGAACGACACAGATCCGATTTTTTCAAATGCGATCCAGGCCACTTGGATATGTGGTCCTAAATCCGATACATATCCGATCTTTTGACATGCGACTTCAGTCTGAACGGCCAGGTCGCATCATCCGACCTGAGTGCGTTTCCTCCAATGAGAGTGGTACAAGTAGGCGTTCACAAATGTGCACAAACGTTCTTCTCGTCATGCGAAAATAGTATATAAACTCGTATCAGTGAAGTGGCGAAGCACGTAGCAATCCCACCCCTCCTGCCTGTGACTCCGCACCCACATGTTCCTTTCTGCACACGTTGCTGCCACTGCCCCGCAAAACGCTGTGGCCAAAAACCTCGTCCTTCTCCGTCTCCTCCTTAAAACAAATAAGCTGTACATGTTTTGGCTCCGGTACGAAAGCAACTTTAGGCTACTTCCAGAAACATTGAGCGTGTTCGCTGCGTGTGACGTGCAATTCGTGTCCCTCCAAGGCGCACTGCGGGACACATGGGGAGTTTAGCGTTCACACTGGAGATCACATACAATTCGCATTTAACTGGAAATGTGAACGGCCTCGCAAAAAAATCAGATTTCACAAAAAAATCGGAATTGAGCATTAAGCCCTGCAGTGTGAACGTAGCCTTAAAGGCAAATTAACGTTTTTTTTACAATCTGAGCCTTCTTTCGGCAATAAAACAAGTAGTTTTACTCACCCATAGCATTTTTCTGTCAATTGGAGCAGTATCGCAGAATTTATGTTGAGCCGTTCTGTTCTAGTAATGATCCCGTATCCGTTAACATGGTGCTGTATCATTTGCTCGGGGCATTACTTTGCGGTGTCCAAATAACACAAATTTTAGCACTTTTCAAATCATAGAAGCCCGATGTCTTAATGTAAGATTTCGTTTGAAGCAAAAGTGGCCTGTAATCCGAGATTTAGCCATAGTTTCGAGTAGATGAGGACGCCAGTGCGCATGCGCGGACTGCTCCCGGGACCCAAACATGAAACGCAAAGCTGAAAACTATGGATAAATCTCGGATTACAGGCCACTTTTGATTCAAACAAAATCCTACATTAAGACATCGGGCTTCTATGATTTGAAAAGTGCTAAAGTTTGTGTTATTTGGACACCGCAAAGTAATGCCCCGAATACAAATGCTAACGGATACGCTACAACATAACTTTCTTCAAACAGCTCCAAATGACACGAACGTGATATGGGTGAGTCAAACGACTTGTTTTATTACCGAAAGAAGGCTCAGATTGTAAAATAACGTTACTTTTCCTTTAAGAAAGTTCTATCATGATTTGGGTAAATTTCACTTGACAAGTACCATTATCTACCAATAGAACAAGACTTTTGTACTTAAAATATGAAAATACATCTTGCTGCAATTAAGGTAAGAAAAACAACAATTCTTTGCACTTCAAATAAGAAACTAGATATATTATTGCTTGAAGGAAGAAAACCACACTTATTCCATTGGTAGGTCATTTTGCTTGTCAAGTTGAATCTACTCAAATAATGTAAAATGTTCTGAATTTGAGTCATTTTAACTTACCTAGATATTATTTTTTGTAGTGTAAGGTGAAAATCACATTTGTTTCTCTCCAAACACAGTTAACTTATTACAAAACGGATCTGATTGTGTTACTGTATGTATCCTGCAAGTGAAGGGAACAGCTCAAACAGTATGTGACGTCTTAGGCCTATATCAATCAGTAAAGAGTCCAACCAGGATATCGGCTGAACCAATATCATGGATCCGATACTTGAGCCAGTAAATTATCCTGAATTCGCACCAATATTTGATACCAGTATCAGTATTGGTGCACCCCTATAATACAAAAGGCTGAATACTTGAGAAAATTGTATTGCTGCGAACATTTAAGGAAACAACAGAAATTTCCCAAGAATGAAATGGCTGTTTTTCTCTCATCCATTAATGCAAGACCAAAACTACACATTTCACACACTTACAGTAGCAGTAGTAATGCAGCTCCTCCTTTACACAAAGATTTCCGATGATGAATCCCAATACAATTTACACTGTACAGCTTCTCAGTCATACAGTACGTTCCTTCATCTCTATCTAATTACGTTGAGCTCTGTTTTTTCCAGATTGCCCTATAAAATGTGTTTCATGTAAAAAGTGAGGCCACTGAACCCAATTAACAGTGGAGTGATGAGAAAGCCTGCTGTGTTCTAGCTCAATGAGTCAATTAGACCTGAACATGGAGAGGTGTATGTGTGGAACGGGCCACGTGGGACACCTCAGCCCTCCACTCACTGACTGACACGGCCCCTCTGCATTTTTATGGGGCATTAAGAAGTGGGATTTAATTGCAAGCAGATTCACAAAATTGATTTCCGTCTAAGAGGAGGATGCATGTGACGTTTAGTCCATGCAAAAAAGATTAAAAATGTCATGTTAATGGGTTTTGTCTTAGTTTATTGTGTAATGAGAAACCTTGTGTCGTTAAAAAGCCAATATTTTGGATTTCTTGCGAGCCAAAGCTGTAGATTTACATAGAGTAATCAAAAATTTACAGTATGTACAAAAAAAGGCAAACATCTAATTGTGTTACTTTAATTTGATGAGACAAGACAATAAATCATGCATAGAATTAAGTAATAATGAATTAACAAAAAAAATAAAAATAAATACAATAAATCATATCTTAAGGTAAATTTTTAAAAAGTGCAAATGTTTATTTTTTTATATATATTGTCAACTCACAGCTTTTGTCTCAAAATACTTAATCAGTGGGAAGAATAACTCAAATAAGAGAATTGTTACCGGACCGTTGTGGTGAAGAGGGAGCTGAGCCAAAAGGCGAAGCTCTCAATTTACCGGTCAATCTATGTTCCTACCCTCACCTATGGTCATGAGCTTTGGGTAATGACCGAAAGGACGAGATCGCAGATACAAGCGGCTGAAATGAGTTTCCTCCGCAGAGTGGCTGGGCGCTCCCTTAGAGATAGGGTGAGGAGCTCTGTCACACGGGAGGAGCTCGGAGTAGAGCCGCTGCTTCTCCACGTCGTGAGGAGCCAGCTGAGGTGGCTCGGGCATCTGTTCCGGATGCCTCCTGGTCGCCTCCCGCAGGAGGTGTTCCAGGCATGTCCCACCGGAAGGAGGCCCCGGGGAAGACCCAGGACCCACTGGAGGGACTATGTCTCCTGGCTGGCCTGGGAACTGTGGAAGAAATTCACAAGACCTCGTAGAAAAATGCAGGCACTTTAATGTTGAACAGCAGAGGATACACAGGTATGATTCTCCATCTCCTTGTCGTCTCCCATCGTCTCCTGTCTTGGTACAGAACTGAGCTAAATTTAACCTACAGAGTAGTTAACCATTAACTCCTTAGGTAACCCTTAGGTAATGAACTTATGCAAACGTGGTACATAACATGATAATAAAACACAGGCAAAGTCCAGTTTAAAAGACCACGTCTCTAGGTAATTCACTGAATCAGCATAAATCAGCCATAGTTGTCGTAAACCTCAATGTATTGGTAACTAACAATTGATAACACAAGAACAGGACATCAGCGACCTTTGACGTATTTCATAACAAAGATTATTTTCCTCACAGTTCCCTCCTTTGATCACATAAACACATGTGATCACACTTACATAGTAGAGTGGCAAGATGCTCCCTCTACAAATAAAATTAATCATCCCAATATAACAATTTAACCTTAGCATTCATAGAGTATAACACATCTCAATGTCTTTATGTCAATATATCATGTAAATCATTGTACAAAACTCGGACGGCAGAATAAGTCACAAGAAGCAACACCTTAGGGCTTAAAATTTAGATCATTTATTTATTCAGCCAGAACTTAATTCGTTCAATTTTGATCAGACTGGATTAATGTATCAGTAAGTCAAAATTACTCTATTAAACCTCTGAGGCAAGGGACAACGCAACAGCCAATTACAATTAAAATAGCAATTGCAGTCACTATGAAATTGATAATGGAGACAATTGTCGCAGCCCATGGGCCAAACATTTTATGAAACCAACTTGTCCAGGCATATTCAAGTACACCAGAGTTTCTTTGAGCTGTGGGGACAAGGACCTCTTATGGACATGGTCCGGTCCCGTTTTATATAGAACTTGAGTCGATTTTAAATTCAATGAATCTGTAGGACCTATAGTGAATGGGATAATTAGCATAATTGGCACACACACCTGACCATGTTGGAGATAGTATTGCATATAGACGGAAGTCTGCACATAACCACCAAATATCTGCTCATGAAATGGATTGGTTAGTCAAAAGTGAAAAAATTGTCATAATTGTCAGAAGTAAAAGTCTAAAAGTAAAAGTCTGATTACAAAAATTATTAGTGAAACCTTCAATGTCAACTCTGTAGTCAGTCCTTATGTCTGCATTTGTAATCGTATCTCTGAGAAAACATGTATACATTGCAGTTCCCATTTTCCAAATGGTGGGTATGTCCTTTAAAGTTACAACCAGTAACTTGTCATGGAGTTGATAACACTCATCAGTCCATTCAAATGATTTTCTAATGAAGAGCTTAAGTATACTCGTCAAGTCCTTGTTATTGGAATATGGTATGGATGCAGTAGTTAGTTGTGGTCTGGCAGTCGAACATACAATACAATCTTCTATGGTCAGAGTATGGGCCGTATAATGTACTCATTTTAACTCATTTTAGTATGTTTAAAGTGTTTTCTATCATTTCCAATCCTATCTCTATTTTTTATTGCTTCAGTCAAAGAATTTATTTCATTCACTGGAGCAATCTTATTAGTTACTAATATGGTTATGTGGATATAGCCTTCAAAATTTAAATTGATTCTCCGATTACATAAAACAGTGGGGATTTTTGAGCACTGGAAACCTATAGCATATATTCCTAAGTCACTAACTGCTGGATTTTGAATTGATAGTTGCATCGCTGAGTAGGGGATTTACTCCCTCTGCAATGCTTTAGATCTGCTTGATAAGATGCCTCATCTTTCCTGATCTTTGTTAGGGTAATTCTCTGCTGTTGATCAGTTCTAAAATCACCTTGGTCTGTATTATGATGATCGTCCGTACTAGAAATTGCTCTGACATTGTTTGTGACCCTGTGGTCCTCATAATTATTAGCTCTGGTCAGACAAGTGTCTTTACAAACAATTTGGGTATTAAAAACATAATCTATAGCGGGTATGTATGACATACAGTCCAATATTTCACATACGTCGAATAAAACATTACATATTTGGCCTTCATAGCAATATTTTTCAATTCTGGAAATTTTAGGAAGTTCTCATTTTGCCCTTTTTAGTGCTCCTTGTGTCTTACCCATATAGTTGGCTGAGTTGGTCGTGCCGTGAGTGGTCGTTGTGGTTGTCGTGTTGTTTGCCAGCCGTCCGAGATCAGTCTCAGTCAGTAGAATGTATCCCATACTATAACAACAAATAATATAATCAGCGTAGTCAAGATTACACATTGTAAATTTAACAAATTATCATAATATGGCCTATACTGTCCTTTTTCTTCTCTATCTCCTCGATCTCCTCCCTTTTTCCTCCCCTTCTGCAGCCTCAGCGACGGAGGGTCAGGTGGGGTCGTCAGGTGGGGTCATCAGGCTGTTCACTGGTTTCAGCATCCGGTTCTGCATAGGCAGCTTCATCCTGGTTCCAGTAGTCCATTGATGGTTTCTTAAATTCCTGCTGCTTGTTCTTCTTTGAGTTCATTTTGGTATTTCTGCAGTTGGAGTTTCATAGTGGCCAGTTCCAGCTCTTGCTTCTTCTCCTCGGCCTCTTTTTTCCCTCTATGGTACTTGTTTATTTTATGGCTGCAGTGTGCATCGAACTCATCATCAGATTTAGTGTATATGCCCATCACGTCGTCCAAAGCGTCTTTCACTGCTTTTGGCATACCTTTCACCAGAGCTGAGCGATAGATGATTGACATTCCTGCTCTGGCATCGATCCGCTCTCCTGTGGCATCATGGTATAGATTAGTAGCACGTTGTTTGTAACTGTGGTAGTCTTCGTTGTCTTTCATTTGCATTGACAACAATTCTTCAGTCACGACAGAAGGATAGCGTTGACTGAGTTCTCTCTCCAGCACATCACAATAGTTGTATACGCCTTGATCACACAGTGCATATCTCAAGCTCCTTTCGATAGCTTTTTTGATGTTTCTGGCAACAGTTTCATCAGCAGCTTTGGTCAGAGCAGCCTGAATATCACCCCAGCAAAGTTGGTCTCCTGCGGTTTGTTTGAAAAGAGCTCTTAGCCATGGTAAGCCACCTTTGGTAAGTCTTGGAAGTGTCAACATCAAAGCACTCCAGTCTTTGATTGAAAATGGCTGATAGACCACAGTTTGACCATCTGTTCTCACTGGATACACACTTGCTTTTGGCCCTCGTTCCTTCCGCTGGCTGGGAGTATAAACTCCTGTCAATACTTTGTGCGTTGCTTCTCCAAATTGGGAGGGCTTCGAGGATGTAGCAGCTTTAGTATCGGGGCTTCTCAGCTTGCCGCTGGTGTAGGGTGAGGGATGGTATGGTCTTGGTGACTTGTGGTAATAATCTCTTCGTTCAATAGGTGGGTCGGGTAATGGTTGGTACATGTTATCAAGTAGAGAAATCTCTCTGTCAGTGTCCTCATCCCATGCCCTTCTACTTCTTCTGTGTGACCTTCCTCTTCTCTCAGCAGACCCTTTTTCATCTTCGGTGTCACAACAAGAGTCTCTGAATTGTCTATGAGTTAGCACTGAATCTTCCTTTATTTTCACTTCTTTTCCGGTTTTCTTTAGGACCAAGATAGAAGACAGCTCCTTGGCGTCCTGCAGGACCCCCAGCTCTCCCGCCCATCTTTGTAGCTTTTTTGATTTCAGTTTGATTCGCTCGGGCTTGTTTGGGGTCCGCTTCATCCTGGAGTGCTTTATTCAACCAATATTCTGTCAACTGGCCAACCATGATAAAGTGTGAGGACATTTTGTGGTAATTTGTTTTTTAAAGTTGAATTATTTATTTATTATACAAATTTTGGGCACAACGTCCAGTTTATGGCTTTTTAGTGAATATATCGCTATTTTGAGTACTGTGTACTTTTGATTCTACCTTTGGCTCTAAAAAATTTAATTCTTGGGGGCTTCTCCGTTCTATAGACAGTTCTCTAGAAGGGAGAAGAAATTTGACTTAGATAATTATAACTTCGGGTTATAATTAGTTTAAAATATTTAATTTAAAATTTTAATCACCTGATTTACGCACAGTTTTTTCCTTAATTAGAATATGTGTCTATCACGTTTTGTTGTCTGCGGGACGGTCCGAATTGCAGCTATTAAGTTTTAAGCTTCTGCAACAAAGAGAGAGAAGTAGCGTAGGAGTAAACGTAGAATTTTGAAAATAATTATTTTATTAATATTTAATTTAGATAAAACAAAAAAAAAACTCCCAATCTTAAGTTAATTATAAAAGTAATTAGTTTATCCAGTACCTCCTTTAATGTGACAGGTGATATAACCTTTTATATTTTCGAATTGTACCCGAAAAAATGAACTGTAATAAATTAAAAATAACTTTTAGCAATTTAAACCTCTATACTCCAATTATTTGTGTTAAATTTTGAAATGTATCTACCTCCTCAATTGTTTTAGGACCTGATTGCCGATAAAATATTTACTTTAATAATTGCAATGCTGTCTCAATAGCTTAAACTGTTTCTTATTTATTTATTATTTCGTTCATTGATGGCACCGTGCAAAGAGTAATTCTCACACTGCTCCTTTAAACTCAAACTAGTCCAACTCGTACTGAGCAAACATACAGACCAGAGGCGCTCCGAGCCTGAAGCAACAAAGCGCTTTCTTTAATTCCCACATAACACTCAAAATACAGATTAACACTATTCTATCCTTGTCCCTAATTTTTCTAATTCCTTTTTCTCAACTCTTACAACATTAACAAGAACAACAACATTAATAGAGCTAAGTTACGAGCTGACATATCTTTCCCTGTGACCTCTTGACCTCTCTGCTCACTGCCGCTCATACACTCACACACACACACACTCAGAGAGACCGCAGGCAGAAATACACAAACACTCATAACAAGATTTATTATTCCCATGAAATTGATTAAGCTAGCAAATCTTTGAGAACTGAATTTAAAATATTTACAATTGTATTAAATTTAGAATTTATTGGTTTAAGTAAATTACACAATGCAAGACTTTTAATTGAGATTCGCTAAAACAAGACAATTTTCAGTAAATAAAAAAATCTACCGTTTCAGATTATTCTCCAAATATTCCAGGACATGCAATAATTTCAGAGATTTATTCCGAATTTTAGGAACATGCAATTTATTTCTAAGAACATGCAATTTTAAATTACTCAATAAATGCAGAATTATTTGATCCAAGTATCATTTGTAAGATCATAACACTCACACAACCAGAATTTCCACAAACATCTCTCCAATAAATGCCATAATTCTTATCTTTCAACGTTCTTCTATCACATTTCATTTATAATCAAAGCTTTCAACAAAACTTTACATGAACCACCATAGCCAATATTTTAACTCAAATCAAGACTCTAAACATCTCTCCATCTCATGTTTGCTCAAACAAGTGCTTCTTACAACAATTCACTATTTACAAAGTGCCATCAATTTGAACGATTCATTTATACTGTCTTCCTCTTTAAATCGACACCAAGAGAAAACAAATCTCCCAGGTAATTCTAAATTTGTCATACTCGTCTTTTTAATTTTTTCAGTATCTGCGTAATTTTGGTGAAATTAGCCAAACACAGACTTTTCGTTATATTTTCAGCTTTTTCTGTAATCTCCTTTACAAGCTCAGCTTTTAGTTTCAAGTATATTTCTTTTTCACAAACTTTTGATGACGCTCTCGTAACAGTACTACCAGACGGGAAAGTCATGCAAAAGGCAACCTGCTTGTAATTTAGGTCGGTTTTTCCAGGTACAACTCAATTTAATTTCGGTCACATCAGTTTCCTGTACCAAAGTATTATTAATTTCGTCACAAACAAAATTGCGCATCCCCTATAAGATTGAGTATGCTACGAGTGTCTGTCAATTTGTGTCAGTTGCGTTTAGTTGGACAATTGACCTTCGGCCAATTTTACAGAAGCAAGTGACGTCATGTTCTTCGAACTCTTACTTCTGCATCCTGGGTGTCTTGAGAGCTTAAGGCAATCAAAAACACCAATAATGTTACTTTTGGAATTCCTTTTTTTGTAAACTCAAATTAGGAGTTTTTGTTTTTTCTTTTTGTGTAAAGTTTAACCACAAAAGTGTTTTTTTATAAAATCCGCTTTTTTTCTCTCTTCGTGCAAAGCAATAAACACGGAACTTAATTAATAACTTTGTTTTTAATCACGCTTTATCAAATTTAAAGCTTAAACGCTCACTATTATTTTGATTCTACGCTCCTTCTTTTCTCACGTGTTGGCGTATAAACACGGACTTTTTAATTACTGATTTTATATTGTTTTAAAATTACCACTTAATTTATTACAAAGGTCCCTCACAAAACATCACATATAATCTTTGGTTTTGGCCAATGTGACAGATATTCTTTGAAAAAGGCACTGCCATACCGTTTTGTGGAGCGCTCTGGATGCGTTGTTTCTCAAAGGGGCCTTTGGGGAGACGACTGCCTGGTCCTTTCTGCATAGTTCTTTCACGTCGCGGTGTCACCAAATTGTGGAAGAAATTCACAAGACCTCGTAGAAAAATGCAGGCACTTTAATGTTGAACAGCAGAGGATACACAGGTATGATTCTCCATCTCCTTGTCGTCTCCCATCGTCTCCTGTCTTGGTACAGAACTGAGCTAAATTTAACCTACAGAGTAGTTAACCATTAACTCCTTAGGTAACCCTTAGGTAATGAACTTATGCAAACGTGGTACATAACATGATAATAAAACACAGGCAAAGTCCAGTTTAAAAGACCACGTCTCTAGGTAATTCACTGAATCAGCATAAATCAGCCATAGTTGTCGTAAACCTCAATGTATTGGTAACTAACAATTGATAACACAAGAACAGGACATCAGCGACCTTTGACGTATTTCATAACAAAGATTATTTTCCTCACAGAACGCCTTGGGGTCCCCCCGGAGGAGCTGGAGGAAGTGTCCGGGGTGAAGGAAGTCTGGGAGTCCCTGCTTAGACTGTTGCCCTCACGACCCGGCCCCGGATAAGCAGAAGAAAATGGATGGATGGATGGATGGGAATTGTTACTCCAGACAAAATTTTACTCAATAAAGTACATTAAAAGTATGGTGGAAAACTATTCTGAAAAGTGCAATTTCTTTAAAAATACCGAAGTACTGCACCTCTGGAAATACCTGACATTTTAAAAATATGTCTTTTTGTATTTTCAAGTAGTTCCCACAATTACTGATCATTTCTTTTCTTTTTACCCTGCCTATTTTTTCAGTCAAGTTTATTTTATTATCTTGGAGCTGTATGCACTTTTGAACACGGCCCTAAGCAATGTAAAAGGGGGGGTGAAGAGTGGGGAGAGACATTCAGCAAACTGTTGGGTCTCATAAATGCCAATCAGCCTTCCATTTGTGTAAGTAACCCAAGGGCCATCCTGAAACTGAACACATAATTGCACATTGAACAAATTCCCCCTTACCCCTTGAATTATTAAAATACTGGACCTGTTTTACCCATTTGTTTGTTGATCGGGACAGAAAAAAAAAAAAAAAAAGTTAAAAAGCCAAAGCGGTAGCATTTTTTTTTAACCCGCTTGACCTGAGATTCAAAGTTCACCACACTTCCACATTCATTTTGGGAGCAGGAGACCTATAGTGCTTTCCATTCTGTTGGTGTGAGTTGCCAAGGACTGCTTTGGCTATTGATTTCTACTCTTCAATAACTAATGTGTCTCCTGACCTTGGGCCATATTAAGAAGACTTTGGGAGCAGAGAATGCAGCATCAACAGCCCATTTGGCACCGAGCACAAGCCATTAAGGATCCAGGTTTCAATGAAGCGTCCCACGCCTCTCCCCAGCACTCACCGCAAATGGACTGGATAAATACTATGTGTGGAAAAGGTAGAAGAAATGCTTAATGCTGAGAAAAAAATGCTGTTTTATTATTACTACTTATTCGATTATTACTTATTTTATTATTATTACTTATAACATTCTTCCCTGCATGTACTTTTCTTTCTTGTTCAAACTGTCCCTACCTGGAGCTAGTAAATTTCTCCTGTGTGAGATCGGCAGTAGCTGTAGAGAGAGTAGTTGGTAGAGCGGATGCCTAGTGATCCAGGGGTTGGCGGTTCGAATCCCGGACGGATGGACCGTGTGTGATACCAGCTCCCACAGATAAGCGCTGCTGTTGTGTCCTTGGGCAAGACACTTAACCCCACCTCGCCCCCAGTGTCTGCGGACACTGGTAGCCCCCATGGCAGAAGATAAATCAAGGCCCGTTGTGACGTGAGCCGTCCTCCTGTGGACCCACCAGCCGCGGGAGGATTCATGAGGGCTGGTGCATTGTGTTCTGGGCAGTGGAACACTGCTTGGACTGCTGCCCCCGCGACCCAGAGAATGGAAAAAGCGGAAGAAGATGAATGAATGAGATCAATAAAGTCTTATCTTAATACTTTTTGATACTGTTGAGGACACATGACCATTTCTATTGTGATGATACTGGTTGATGCTCATATTCGGTTTTTGTTTTTAGGGGGAAAAAAAATAAGCCAAAATTAACAAACAAAAAGGAAATTAGACAATTTTAGGCTATTCTAGTCTATTGTGTAGCCAAACAGTCCAATTGAAACTAAAAAAAGTTATGCTAAAAGTGCACTGTGTGACTTTTCTGGTGGATATTCATTGGGATATTAATGCTTTGTCTGGAATGTTACACTGTAAGATTTCAAAGGATCTATCTCCACACTGCAAATTTCTCTGGTCTGGCCAAGATTTTAAAACTCCTATCAGGTTATTAATCTTGTTTTCAGATTTATTATCTACTTACTAGTTCAGAAGCTGCTTAATTCTAGTGTAGAGGTAGTTTATTTTAAGATAACTTGTCAAGTAAAATTATCTTGCTGCATGGACAGATAATTTCACTACTTTTAAGTCATTTTCTGATAGATTTAAATGTTTATATCTTAAATTTTGGACGAGCTTTTTTGCAGTGCATGGAGACAAGCAGGTGGCGCATGTTACAGGTCAGATCTGTGGGGAGGCTAGAGTGTGCCCAGTGAGGATTGGTATGATTTAGCAATATATAATCACCTGAAATTGAAAAAGAAGCAAGATAGAACACAGTGGAACATCCCAAGCAAAGAAATATCATCTCCATGGAGACAACCTTCAACCAGAAAGTTGCATATTGCTTGCCATGACTCATCGCTGTACCAGCGGCGAGTCTGGTAATGCTTGGTCCAGAATGCGCTGCCGTTGCGCTTAGACAGACAGCTAAGTGAACCAATCAGAGAACAGTTAACGGACAGCGACGTGAACCAATCAAACAAAAGAAAAGAAAGAAAAGAAAGGCCTCTAGAGCTGTCAGCTGCTGTGGTTTTAAGGAATCGATGTGTTTTAGGTCATTTGAGACCAATTTTACAGCTGAATGGAAGGGACGTTCAGTTCTCCGATGCGCCATCTTGATTCAAAACTGAGGAGGAACTTCCGCTGCCTAAGAGTGACGTTGCGGGCAAAGGCGGGTGCACTGACGTCACCATCTTTGAACGAATCAGAATCGCGCAGTCCGTTGTTAACCGGGGGAGCGAGGGTGGAGCGAGGGTGTCCAAATGGTATCTTGCTGTATAGCAAATACAGAGAGATATCATTTGGCTGGCCAGGTAAGCATATTGCCCCTTTAATTTAGTCTTATAATGCAGGACTACACAGAAAAGCGTGACTGAAACAAAACACAACTCCAGGTATATTAGGTTATTGTCTAAAATCTCACAGGAGTCAATTTTGTGTAATATAGAATCTTTAATGATGGCTATAAAGATGAAAATCAATCCAAATCTACCCATTAGCACATTTTTGCCTCTATTTACCCATGTATTTTATTGCATTTTTCAAGTATTTTTGAGCCTAAAGGGAATTTCAGTCATGAGGTTCACGGCTTACCCGCTAAACTAAATCATGCATTTTTATTTTTTTTTACAAGATATCATTTGTCACTCCAAAAAACAAAACAATAAAAACTTCAAACTTCAATCATTTTTTTCCCTATTTTTTTTATGAGATGCCATTTGTCACCTCAAAAAACAAACCAAGAAAAACATCAAACTTACTGAAAAATGAACTTCGATACTGTTCTGTACAAATCGCTAACCGCTAATTAATACAAACTTGAGGCGTGCAGACGTGGCTTTATTGTTTGGAGCTCGTGTACTGATGTTGGGTCATATGTGTTAATCAAGGCCTTTCATCTTTCTTCCATCTGCTTCTGCCCCCGATGGTGTTGCATTCTCAGGTCAACAACAGTATTGATTTACACACCTCACCTAATCACTGCGCGATCGTCCCCCTGGCAGCCTCCTTCCCTCTCCCTCAAACTCCCATGATTCATAGCGGCGTAGTCAAATCTCTCTGTGCTCACTAATTAAGCAGAAGGTCAGTCTTTAATCATCTACTGCTTGTGTGGAGTGAGTGAGTGCCCTCGATGATCCCATGCATTTTTCACTAACTTCGGAGAATGTCAAAACGGTCACTTGGAGAAAAAAAAAAGAAAAAAAAAAAGAATAAAAAGTAAGAAAGATTTTCAGAAATAATTATAATTGCTTGGCTTGCCTTCAGATATGATTTGGAGTTTGCACTTTTGCACTGCGTAGCTTGAGACAGTTCTCCAACAGAGCATGACCTGGCTGAAAAATCTCTTGGGTTATTTTTATTTCAGTACAAAACACTGCTCCTTCAAACTTGTCAAAAATATTCCAGAAATTGTCATAGAAAATAGAAAATGCTGTATTTCTGAAGCTGAGACATAGTGACCAATGGAGACTTTGTTAACTTTATTCTCATTAGTATTTTTCACCCTGTAGTCTGAATAATGTCTAAAGATGCATGATGTAACTTTTCTTTTATAAGTTTTACTTGTCTCCAAGGAGATTGCTTTGCCTGTACTGTCCCATAGTATGACATCACTTCATCTATCTCCATACAGATGCCACTAGGCCAATGTCAGTTTTGTGGAGAGGCCACTCTCAGTAAGAGGGCATGTTTTTTATTTATGTTTTTTTTTTTTTAATGTTTTTAATTATTATTATCAATAAAAGCATCTGTAATTACATTAATTATTCCTTTTGACTGTTTTAATATTTGTCTTGAAAGTGTCTTTGAGTGTCCTGAAAAGCACTATGTAAATAAAATATATTATTATTTATTATTTATTATTATTTATTATTATTATTTATTATTATTATTATTATTATTATTATTATTATTATTAGTAGTAGTAGTAGTAGTAGTAGTAGTAGTAGCAGCATTAATATAGCTAAGTCTAAGAGCATTACAGGCAAAGTAATCACATCGTTTGTCACCTCCACAAGCAGGTGACAAACCCTGTAGCACACAGTGCACCTTTAAAACCATTGGCCTAAATATTTCCACCAACATAATGACTTTATTAGTACCATTAAGTGTTCTCCCTCACTCTCTCCATCACACACAGTATGTCATATCGGCCTGGAGGACCCACTCATTCTCACTGACATTCATATGCTGTTAAGTGCCACTTCAATTCTGTGAGCAATGATATAAAAGGCCTCAGCACGAGCTAAGAACTCCACACATACACTTCCTTCAAACACATGGAGCCTGAGTGTAGGAAGTGGCTTAACCTTTAGAGGAAAAGTCACAAAATAGCACTGTCTTTTTAAAGCTATCGTGGTAGACTTTTTTATACATTAGCTGGGAGGTCAATGGTGAACTGACTTTATGCATAAAGATCATTTCTACCCAAAACAGCCAATACATGACCAGAACTTCTCTTGAGGAGGATACTGTTGCTGTGCTCTGAGGCAAGGCACTCATATTTGGCTGTTTACAGGTGAAATTAAAGGTCCATTATTACACAAAATTGACTCTTTATGCTTTAGACCATGTTATAATGCTATAGCCTCGTCATACCATGAGTTGCATTTTGTTTAATTTACACATGCTTTAATTTTTTTAAAATTATAAGCCTGCCTACATTTCCAAAGCTCCAAAGTCATGTAATGATGGTTTTCTAGTTAACAGCTACCTTTTACTTTCGTTCAGCAGAAATTGGAAATTCCAGATCTGAAATCATCCAAATGATTCTTGTGAGGATGTCTGGAGTTTAAAAATATAGTGGAGTACTTACTGTTTTACCACATGACATTACCACACAACATGTGTGAATGAAACAAAACACAACTGATGATGCAGATTACAAAATAGCTTAATATGGGGCCTTCAAATTACTGACTCACCAAAAGTGGATTTAAATGGAAGCATGTGTTCAAAGACTAGCTATTTCACTCCTGCAGATGTCATTATGTCTTCTATAGCACATATTTTCCATTGTTTGTAACCTATATCACTCAGCACATACCTGTTCAGTAACTTCACAGAGTCTCCCCTTGCTGTATGCTGTAAATTCTGACTGTTGCCAGGTGATGTTTGCCTTTGAATGGATTCATGAACCATGCGGGATGTTTTACTGCGTCATCCGTCTCACACTGCGTTTGCACATGCTCTTATTTAGTATGCCTCTAAGTCTTCCTGTAATGAATTAGCTCTGAAAAAGGAAAGCAGGCACTTTAAGGAAGATTAATTTGTCATTATAGTCGAGGTTTGGGGCTATAAAATGGTTTGTAAATCTACTGGGCTTTGTGCCTTTTCTCTACATGTTCAGTCACAAATCCTGGTTTAGGGGTCTTTATGGAGCTGTGCAGCAGGTTGGAGTTTAAGAACCACATATCACTGGTCAGTGGTTTTCAGATTAGCCTCATTAGAGAACAAAGAAATAGTCAACAAAGATCTCTATGCACAGAAAGCAGAGCTATTTTGCATGATCAATTAAAGATGCACTTTTTAACTTCAAGAGGGGTCCTTCACCAACTTGTTACCTCGGAGATGTTATTGCTTTGCCTTATCTTTCTTGCATTTATTCAATTACAGATGTTTTTATTTACTCCGAAATTCCTTGAAAAACATGGATTCTTCCTTTGACACGGGCTGCCTTTCCACAGACGTAACTTTTACGCTTGAGATGTGTCACGTGCTTGTGTCCATGGAGAAAGACAGGTTAAATGTCTTTCTGTGGAACATTCTAGGAAAGCAAGAGTATTTCCATGGTGACTAGCAGGTGACAAACTCTGACCAGACCAGAAAAGTTGTATAGTGCAATTTAAAGTAAAAATGTAATGATCTATTGAGGGTCCATTTTTGTAGTGTTTACATAAAATATATGTATTTATATGTATTTAAGATGTTTATAACTCCAGTGTCTCTGGGTCAGCCTGTCAGGAGCAGACCTAGAGCAGACCTATTTCAGCTACCTCGGTCACAGGAGTGTAACTTAACTTAAAAGCTCTTTCGTGTATTTGGTTAAAAATGGGGTATTTAACTTTATTTAACTTAAAAAAAAAAAAAATTACCTGCTAACTCACACTAGATTTAGATCAGCATGCTACCTTTTGTTGCTTTGAAAATGCTATATTTGCCGTAAACAGCGTATTATGATTTTGCTGTTTGCACTAAGTCACTCCCCCATCAGAGCACTGTCACAACACAATCAGCGTGCATTGTGTATTTATCGAGCATTGTCATGTGGGATCTAAACGTTGGCTTGTGGGCTGAGCATTGAACAGAATGATACAGCTAACCATAATGAGGGAGATTGTTAAATTACTGAAACATGCATGAATTACATCTAAAACATTTTCAGGCATGTTTTCCATGAGGGAACAACATTATAACACAGAAACTTGCATAATACCACATCTACTGTCTGGAGTGACCTATCTGGAGAATATTGGATTTGAACCTGGCACTTCCTACTATGAGTAGCCTATCAGTTTAAACTGGTCTGTATAATGTAATACTGTAGGTCTACACAGGCAATATACAGACCAACAAATCGTCCTGCAGGCTCTTTGCACAAACACATTTCCCTGGTCACTCTGCATCAGCGTCACTCGGTGCTCCTCCAGAACAAAGCTGAGTGGAGGCTGTAGCGCTGGTGTCCCTGCTGATCTACGCTGGTGCAGAGGGTAATTGCAACAGGCTTTCATTGATGGGTGTCGACGTGGACAGAGAGCACAGAGACAGCAACAGAAGTGGTCCATCCGCTGGAGACGAGACGCGTGATAGATGGAGGTGGAGGGACGCCAGATGGGAGAGCTATTCTTCTGGTGCCAAAAACTAAAACAAATGAGAAGAAGCAGGCCAGTTGGATTGTTATGAACTTGCATGGCTTAAGCTGGTGGGACTCTTCACAGGGGGTTGGAAGGCGAACTGGCAACAAAAGCTGAAAGAGCATATGTGTACGCCGAGACTAGTCAAAGCTCACGGCCAGAAGAAGCCCAGACTGGACCATTAGGTGCTGTGGATGTCTTTATAAGCCTGACTGTTTCCTGGCTCATAGTGTTGGGGAATTTATACTTCCTAACAAAGTTAATTTAAAACATATTACGACTGTAGATCTGTCTTGAGGCATACAAAACTGGAACATACAAGATGTATCCTTAGACAAACACTATCACTCAACACGCCAGGCTTGTACTGCATGATAGAGTGAAAATGTTCCATACATTTGAGTTCACCACTGCCTTATGATTTTCTATTCTAGCAATCAAGAAAAATATAAGTTGTAATTAATTATGTTCAATATATGCACTTGCTCCATTCATTCAAAACAACCTGTCAATCATCTTGAGTGATTTATAATCATATAAATTAGTTGACAGTGGTTCTTACTGTAGTATCACTCACTTTCTTAATGCATCCTAATTATTCATGACAATGGGTTTATGAGGGCTTTTCACAACTTGCAGAAGCCAGAGAGAGTTTTGCCATCATGATTGTTCAACAACTAGCATGCTAACCGCTCATCAGGCTAACTTTTTGATTTGCTGAGATAACATGCTTCATAATTAGATGCAGACAGTACATAGAAGTCACATTTTGTCCCTAACAGCTGCTTTAACAATATCTGTACTGGCACACAACAAATGTAACTTTATTACATGAATAAATAAAAATAAATCAGGTACAGTCCCTTTAAAGATCCCATGACATGGTACTTGTTGATGCTTTTATATGGCGCCTTAATGGTTCCCTAATACTGTAAATGAATCCTTCTTCAAAATCAAGACTCAGTGCATGAGAAAGACCCATGAACACAGTCAGAGTCAAAAATATCTCTCTCAAACACTTTATTATGGGCGTTGTTGCTTGAATGCAAATGAGGACGACAGAGACAGGCCAGTGCAGCGGGTGGGGGTGTGGCCAAACTCTCTGCTCTTTCCTCGTTTAGCGGTGCGCTGTGCACTGGCCCCACTTCTGCATTTATGCGTGGAGGAAGATATTTCCATTGAAGAATAAACACATTTCCACAGAAAATAAAATTAAACCACTGCTGTTTCAGAGGTTCGGAGGCTCGGATAAAGGACATCCGAGCCTGGAAACACTCTCACGTGCATCCAGGCAAATAAAAAACCACATCTCGCATTGCGTAGCTCGTTTGCGGTCCAAACTATCTGGGCATGAGTTCCATAGACGGTGGGTAGACATCCAGACGGGAGGTGGAACTGCATTAGCATTTTTCCCTGAATGTGATGTCAGAAAATTCCCTTGTTCAGAATCGCCCGTTTGGGCTGTCTTTTTTTCAAACGCAGAAAAGGATCGCAAATACTCAGTTTACACATTTCGCAACTTTTAGCCATGGGGGGGGGGCTAAACAGGGTAGGGGAGCTCACATTAACATTCAAAAACCTCAGAAAGTGAAAATTTCATGCCATGGGACCTTTAAAATTTGAAAGTGCAAATCACCTCAATACATAATTATATCCATGTAAACGTAAGGATACCATCTTTAGAATGTTACTACCTTCTTGCCTCCATGGAGATGGAATGTTTCATGATATGACATTTCCATCTAGCATTTATTCATTACGGGTGTTTCATTCCTTCTGTGAATAGGGGCGACTCTCCACAGACCTGAATAGTAATATAGGGTAGTGCTGTAACCTGCTTGTCTCCCTTGATAAATCTGTGGTAGATTAAATCTATACTGTGAAACATTCTATAGACAAAGGAGTAGCATTTCCATGGAGACAAGCAGGTGACAGACCCTCCACTAGAAATGTTACGCAGTGCACCTTTAAGTACACTACATGTACACACACAGAAATACTGTGATAGTCTATGCAGATATGGTATTCCCTTCTAAATAAACTCACGTTAACTTTCAGAGGATAGCAGCATTCTCTGTTTTGTTGGTTGAAAAGAAATATAGTTTTCAAAATGCCGCTAATGTGCTGCTGCCTGCTGTGAACATATCTGGAAAAAATGTTGAGAACTCAAACACGCCAAGCTTTTGTAGATGCAGGATTTATGTAGTTGGGGTTATAAACCGACAAAACTCTCCCAACACTTTCAAAACACTATTAAATCTTTATTTCACTGTGACAGATTTGGTTCTCATCACTCCAGAAATAGATTTTTTTGTGTCTCAAAAAACCTTATAAAGAAAAAAAAAAAACGCTGAACCTCAAAGAGACAGTGTTCTGAATTGTCACTGATTTAACTTAGCATATAATTCAAAATTTTGACCCCAAAGCACAACCTAATTATTTTGTCCAAACATGAAATATTGGAAAATGCAGCAAGTTTCCAGGTGATCATCTCGTTTGAATTTCCATATCACCAACCTACTTTATTACATTGATTTCCTGAGGAGAGCTGTCAGTTTTCATTCATTGTTCAATTTGCCACTGCATCAGCGCGCCCTGAAGCCTTTTGTAGAATTATAAAATGTGGGGTTTCTTTCTTGGCCAGAGCTTTCCATCCACAGCGCTGGACGTGTGATGTGACTGCCAAATCAACCTTGTGATGTATTGATGTCATGCTGAAGTGTGACAACTTAGCAACAGATACCTGGCGTGTTCAAAGAGGGGCTAAACTAACAATGTGTGCCTCTACAAACATGGCTAAACTGTGTGTATTGTGCAGAAATGTATGACTAGGTGTCTGCTGGGTTGAATGGCTTTTTATCTATGAAGGGAAAAAGTAGAAATGCGTTGTAATGGTGGAATTTAAAGGTTCAATATTACGAAGCATTGACTCGTGAGCTTTAAGCCATGTTACAATACTGTTACCTCCTTAAAAACATGCCTGGTGTTTGTTTTGTTTCATTTGCACATGTTTGAGTAAACCTTTATTATTAGGCTAGGTTCAGACTGCAGCCGGAAGTGACCCAAATCCGATTTTTTTTTGCCTCTATGCGACCTGTATCTGATCTTTTAATGACAGTCTGAACGACACAGATCCAGTTTTTTCAAATGCGACCCAGGCCACTTGGATATGTGGTCCTAAAACCGATACATATCCGAACTTTTGACAAGCGACTTCAGTCTGAATCGCCAAGTCGCGTTCATCTGACCATCAACAAGAGAGAGAGTGGTACAAGAAGGCGCTCACAAATGTACACAAACGTTCTTCTCATCATACCAAAAGTGTATGAACGTCCATGTTAGTGAAGCAGCAAAGCACATGGCAATCCCTCCACTCTCAGCGCCAACACGTTCCTTTCTACGGACATTGCTGCAGCTGCCCCACAAATCGCAATGGCCAAAAATCTTCTCCTTCTCAATCTCATCCTTTAAAGAAATAAACTGTACATCTTCCGGCTCTGGTACGACAGCAACTTTAATATCGTCAGGCGCTCAATGCTAGTGTCCATGTTTAGACTACTTCCGTAAACACTGAGCACGCTCGCTGCATGTGACCTTGCCGTGTCCTCCGAGGCGCTTGCGGGACACTTTTGGGGAGCTTAAAGTTCACACTGGAGATCACATACAAGTCGCATTTAATTAGAAATGTGAACGACCTTGCAAAAAAAAATCAGATTTCACAAAAAAATCCAAATTGAGCTTCAAGCCCTGCAGTCTGAACGTAGCCTTAGTCTGTCTACATCTCCAATTCCACCTCATGACTGGTAGTTTTCAAGTTACCTTTTACCTTTAGTTCAGTAGAGATCGGCAATACTAGAGCTGAAATTATCCAAATGATTCTAATAAAGGTGTATGGAGTTCAAAAACACAGTGGAGCACTTCTTGTATGACCACATGACATTTCTGCTTGAGAGAAACAAAGCCTAAATATGCAGGATTTGTGAGTTAAACATGTGTGAATGAAAAAAAAAAAACACAACTCTAGCTCCAGGTACATTTGTGATGAGGAAACATTGTAATATAGATCAGAAAATAATGTAATATGAGCCCTTGAAATCCGTATCAATGCTGTACTTAGAAGATTGTGTTACCAAAACATGAATCACAACATGAGTGTTTGTCAGCCTCACTAATCTCTGATATCCACTGTATTTATTTATTGTAAAATAGAATCTCAGAGAAACAAATACATTACTTTTCAAAACATTCTGAGAACATTTGCATTGATTAGGTTTGGAATAATGGATGAGTTCTGCTGCCTAAAGCATGCAGAAAAAAATGGGTATATATCAGGAAATCAGTCTATTTTTTATTTATTTTTTTTATTTTGAGGCTTTAAGTTGATTGAACAATAAGAATTCAGACAAAAAAAACAACAAAAAACCACAAATGGCTGCTGTTTTGTAACCATTTCTTACGACAGCAGTGGTGAAAGTAAAGCGGTGCGCACCGGAACACTTCCAGAGATGTTTTAGATTTGCGATATCCGTAACGTGAGTTCTCGGGGCATATGTTTGCGGTCTCCAAATAACACAAACTTTAGCACTTTTCAAATCACAGAAGATCACTGTGTCAGGGTAGACTTTAAAGGAAAATTAACATTTTTTTTTACAATCTGAGCCTTCTTTCGGCAATAAAACAAGTAGTTTTACTCACCCATAGCAGTTTGGTGTCAATTGGAGCAGTATCGCAGAACTTATGTTGAGCCATTCTGTTCTACGAATGATCCCGTATCCGTTAGCGTGAGTGCTCGGGGCATTACTTTGCGGTGTCCAAATAACACAAACTTTAGCACTTTTCAAATCACAGAAGATCGCTGTGTCAGGGTAGACTTTTAGTGGATTCCAAAACGGCCTGAAACCCGATATCCAGCTATAGTTTCATTTGATGACGTCATCAGAGAGGACAGTGCGCATGCGTGAACTCAGCTGTTTTGTAAACACCGCTAGTCCGAAAGAAGCTAACACCGCTCTGAACTTTACTTTTCTGTTGCGATATCGGGTTTCAGGCCGTTTTGGAATCTACTAAAAGTCTACCCTGACACAGCGATCTTCTGTGATTTGAAAAGTGCTAAAGTTTGTGTTATTTGGACACCGCAAATCAGTGCCCCGAGCACTCACGCTAACGGATACGGGATCATTAGTAGAACAGAACGGATCAACATAAGTTCTGCGATACTGCTCCAATTGACACCAAACTGCTATGGGTGAGTAAAACTACTTGTTTTATTGCCGAAAGAAGACTCAGATTGTAAAAAAAAAATGTTAATTTTCCTTTAAATGGAGTCCAAAGCGGCCTGAAACCCGATATCCAGCTATAGTTTCATTTGATGACGTCATCATAGAGGACAGCTCGCATGCGTCAAGTCCCAGCTGTTTCGCAGATAAGAAGACACAACTTTTCTATTGCGAGCGACACATGACAGAAGATTCGGACTTTGAGACTGAAGAGGATTTATGGAGGACTGAGAACTGAAGAGGAGTATATGGATGAGGAGACAGAATGGATACGGAAAGAATGAAGCGGAGACAGTTTGAGGAGAAGCGCAGAGAACAGCCATCGGTTTCGCATTACTTCTCAGAATCGTGCGCAGAATCTGCTGGCCTTCTTTCTTTTCCTTTGCTGGTAAAAAATCATCCTGACTGAAGTGGGTACTGCAAACACGATGGTCCAAACGTCTTACAGTTTTGCGTGTCATGTTTGGGTCCCGAGAGCTGAGAGCGAAATAAGCTGAGGCACTGGCCTGCTCATCTACTCGAAATTATGGATAAATCTCAGATTACAGGCCACTTTTGACTCAAATAAATAAATAAAATAAATAAATAATAGTCAGATTGTGTTCAAATAAAGCGAAGATTAAAGTACAACTTGAGAAACAGCTTCAGACAGAGCAGTGTGTACAGTTAGCTTCACACCCCCAAGGAATGTTGATGACATCAGCTGCAAAGTATCAATGGGCAGCTCCCTATTATAGTTCATATAATATAAAGTTTGTATACATTTTTTGGGTCACATTGGATATCATTGTCGGAGGACTGTCATGAGCTGGTTCATTCTACAGTTCTGCATTTAAAATCAATATTTGGAAAAAAAATAAATAAATAAAAATAATGCAAATTAATGGCCACTAAAAGTATTATGCCCTCTAAAAGCAGCAGTCCCCACTAGCAGAATTCTGGCTACAGGTTTGAAGATAAGAGAATGAGGAGAGGTGGAGAGGTGTTCCCCTAGGCCCAGACAGAGCCCTGAGCATGGGGTTCCTCACATGCCCTCCCTGCCCTGGAATACTGCACCGCTCCAGGACTGCAGCTGCAAGGAAGCGTGACTCCATGGAAGACCCCCGGGATGTGGAATCAATTTAAAATGGCCTCCTCTCTTTCTTTTGCTCCTCCTCCTGCTCCTGTTTTCATCCTTTGCTTCTCTCCTCCATTCGCTTGCTGCTAGGTTTACTCCACTGTTTTGTAAAGCACTTCAGGAGACGGAAGACTGCTCCTCGCTTCCACTTCGGCTCTGAATGGCAAATTTGATCCTTTTTAAACATGTTATGCCTCTCCTATTTTGGGTTTTAGCTCTGCCTATTGAGTTTTCAATAGTTTTTTTTTTTTTAAATCACATTATGTTTTGTGAATATAAAACAATGAATACAACCGCGGTATGTTGCAGCTGTTGTATGTGGTGTGTGTGTCTGGAGAAATGAGATATGAAATCTCATTTTAAAACGCTGGAATAAATGCCTTTTTTAATCACTGATTGGACGTATTTCCATGTAAAAGAGATGAGGCATAGAGCTGTGGCAATATGAACGTACATGGGTTTGAAAGACTGAATCTAAGTGTGATTTTGAGCTTTGCCATTTCATATTTGGAAACAAAATAACAACGTTTTGTACACTCTTTGGTGAAGGTTCATTCGTCTCTAGCTTTTTTCAGCAGTTTAGCAAACATCTATTTGAATGACAAGTAGTGTGTGCTGTATTACCAACAAGTTATAAAGTACTCACCCTCTAATTCTATGTTTTTTCTCTATATGTTTACTACTTTCAGAAGATCAAGTTTTTGAAGTAAGATGCATGGAATTACAGTATGTAGTAAATATTTTTTAAATAAATATTTATAAATCTATATATTTTTATAACCAAATTCTCAAGCTACCCACCTTTTGCTTTGTTGAAAAAATATTTAGTAAAGTTATTTTATTCAACTTTTTTCTTTGGTGAATAATAATTTTGTTAAAGTGACAGTGTGTAAGATTTTTACCCGTTAATTACTGAAATTGAAGATACCCATTCAAAAATACATTGTTTTTCAAGCCTTTTCACTTCCATCATGAAATCAAAGTATTCTTTTGGACTTAGATATAGTCACATAAAAGGGGGATCTTCCCCATGCAGAGGCAGCCATTTTGAATACGAGAGCCACAGAAGGACATTTGGGCTCCGCCTTCGCCTTCGGCAAGGCTCGTGGTTTTGGGTAAACAACACAAGCATGCTGCCGGATCAGACGTCGTAATGGATCTAACACGTGTTTTGGACTAAATTGTTTTACTGGATTTTATTCGCTGGATCCTTACGGACAAATTGAGAGCAAGTCTATGGTGAAATACTGAGTTTGACCTGTGCAAAGCATTCTAAGGTAAGCTAACCTCGTTTTGTGCTTTTCCGTATAAAAGCCCCATGTGCTCGGGGAGTGATTGTTTTGCAGGGAAATGAATTGCATAGTCAAAAAGAGGAGACTGTAAGGTTTCATTTGATGTGTAGAGTGTCATGGTACATGATCGGGAATGTGTGTTTTCATGAGAAAAGAAAAAAAATAATAACCGGGACCGCGTTTTATTTATACAGTAGCGCCTGGGTGACCCTCGAGGTCTGCCGTAGCTAAAACAGAAAGTGCAATAGCACCATCCACCTATGCGCCACAAATCCTACACACTGGGGCTTTAAAATGTATGTTTAAAAAAAAACATTTGACTTGTTTGGACAAAATTTGGACACACTGGAATAATTTAGTAAAGAAAAAAGATAAATAGGTCAATATAAATATGGACAAATTTGGACAAAACAAAAGTTGAGTAATTTGAAGTGTTGATTATAAAATATATTAAAACAACTGGATGAGTCGAAATTTTTAACTGGTGTAGATTAGCCCATTCTGTCTTTCCACAATACAAATGTACTGTAAAAACAACTCTTAAAGGTCAAACTAGGGTCAACTGGGTCTGCTGTGTCCATTTGTATACATAGTTTTATTGTCTGAAGAGCAGGAAGTGCACAGTTAGCAGTATAGCTGTTGAGTGATGACAAAACACCACTCTGGCCTCTGAACACTGTGCAGTAAATATTAACAAAACTGGGAATGGATTTGTAAAATGAAGAATAACTTTAGACCTTTGCAAACCTTTTACAGTGAACCACTTCTGTTTTCCATCTTTTTCAAGACTTCCATCAAATGATTAAATAGTTTTTCCATATTCTCTTTTTACAGCCACATCCCAAACCACCACAATAATCTATCTTTCACTGGCCTGCGGTATACAGGAAGTGCCTCACCTCCCCATGCGCACTGCTCCGGAGATATTCTGGGCTGTAGCACCTTTGGCGTTACAAGTGGCCTGGCAGATGGTCAGCTCTGATTGAATTCAGGCCCCCTCCTTTGCTGTGTCCCTGTCCGGCCCCCACAAGCTCCAGCGCACATCATATCTCCTCTAGTCTCTTTGTGTCCCTCTTGGGCAGCAAAGCAAGAGCGAGCTGATCTATAACTCTGCTATAACCGTGCAAGCTAGATCCCTGCAGTTAGGGGCAGTGTCCTGAATCGAACAAGTAAAAATTTCAGACTGTTTTTTCTTCATGAATGACCTCAAAGAACCTTGTGTTTTGTCTTGGCGCTGCTCCTTGTTGTGAAGTGAAACACCGCAGTAAGCTCTATTTTCTTGAGATAAGAAAGGAGAGTGTTTCATTGGCACAGTGGGAATTTAAGTGTGTTTGCCGGGCGTTTTGCATGAATGACGTGAGTGGTCCGCCGTGTGCCCTCGCCCACATTCTCTCAGTGGATTGTATGGTATGAAATGTTAGTATTGAGAAAAGTGAGAGGCCACAGCTTTTTATTAAATGAGAATTAAAGTTTTTTACAATCTAAGCCTTATTTTGGTAATAAAACAAGTTGTTTTACTCACCCATAGCACTTTGGTGTCATTTGGAGCACTTCCAGAGATGTTTTAGATTTGCGATCTCCGTAACGTGAGTTCTCGGGGCATATGTTTGCGGTCTCCAAATAACACAAACTTTAGCACTTTTCAAATCACAGAAGATCGCTGTGTCAGGGTAGACTTTAAGTGGAGTCCAAAGCGGCCTGAAACCCGATATCCAGCTATAGTTTCATTTGATGACGTCATCATAGAGGACAGCGCGCATGCGTCAAGTCCCAGCTGTTTCGCAGATAAGAAGACGCAACTTTTCTATTGCGAGTGACACATGGCAGAAGATTCGAACTTTGAGACTGAAGAGAACTTATGGAGGACTGAGAACTGAAGAGGAGTATACGGATGAGGAGACAGAATGGATACGGAAAGAATGAAGCGGAGACAGTTTGAGGAGCAGCGCAGAGAACAGCCATCGGTTTCGCATTACTTCGCAGAATCGTGCGCAGAATCTGCTGGCCTTCTTTCTTTTCCTTTGCTGGTAAAAAATCATCCTGACTGAAGTGGGTACTGCAAACACGATGGTCCAAACGTCTTACAGTTTTGCGTTTCATGTTTGGGTCCCGAGAGCTGAGAGCGAAATAAGCTGTGACTGAGCACATGCGCACTGGCCTCCTCATCTACTCGAAACTATGGATAAATCTCGGATTACAGGCCACTTTTGACTCAAACGAAAGTGTAAACTAAGACATCGAGCTTCTATGATTTGAAAAGTGCTAAAGTTTGTGTTATTTGGAGACCGCAAACATATGCCCCGAGAACTCACGTTAATGGATATCACAAATCTTAAAACATCTCTGGAAGTGCTCCAAATGACACCAAAGTGCTATGGGTGAGTAAAACAACTTGTTTTATTACTGAAATAAGGCTCAGATTGTTTCATTCACAAATGTTTAAGACACAAACTCTGTATATTTAGGCTGAGTTCTTCTCTCAAACAGAAATACAAATACTTGCTAATACAGGAAGTGTTTTTAAACTCCATACACCTTCACTAGAAATATGTGGATAATTTCAGCCTTGCAATTGCTCTACTGAACTAAATATAAATGATGTATGTTAACTTAAAAACTACTGCTTCATAACATCACAAGATTCCATAAAATAAAGTTACAGGCAGGGATTTTCAATGTATTTTAGAGCAGTTAACAGCACTGGGGAACATTCCAAAGCAATAACATCTCTATAGAAACCATGCATAAATAGAATTCAATAACTTTATTTATGCAGCGCATTTTACAAACAGAGCAGTTTCCAAAGTGCTGCACGGATCATAAAAAAATCAGATGAAGAATAATTGCTAATCATACTATTCCAAAAACAATAAAACCAGTATAAAAGCAAATAAAAGCACCAGACAATTCATGCAGTGTTAAAAGCCAGAGAAGAAAACATCGATTAATTTTTTGTAACTCCATTGACGCTATTTCAGTGGGACTTTATTGTAGCCCAAATTCAAGCACAGGAAGTTTTGCAGCATTGCAGACCTATCTTCAGATCTCATGTCAGGATGTTAGTCAGGAGTACACCATTGGTATTTATATATTAGCCTTACATGTGTTGTTCTTTTTGTATTCCAGTGCATTTAATTGTATCATTGATCACTCCCTTATTATTCTTAAACTGCTTCCCTGAGCTGCATATCAAATCTTTGGTGCTGCTCCATGACAGTGGCAGTGGAATAGAGCCCTGTCCCTTCATCTGTCAGGGCTGGACGGAGGAAGGGTATCACTCTCACCTCCTCTCTATTCCTTCACTCTGTTCTCCTCCTCTCAACTGCACTATCCTCCTCTGTCCTCTCTACTCTCTTGTTTTTCTTCCACTCTACTCCACTGCCATCCGCTCTCCTCCTCTGTCCTCTGCACTCCTCCTCCTCTCCCCCGTTCTTCTCTCTTCTCTCTACCCTCCTCCTCTCCTCTTGTTCTCCTCCTCTATTCTCCTCCTCTCCTCCCCTCCCTCCCTCCTGGTGGTCCTCCTGAGCTTCCTCAGCTGTGTGCACAGTGCCTGTCCCACACTGCGTCCTGTTTACGGCACAGGCAGAGACTTACACCCCCACACACAGACCAAACATAAACAAGAGCAGCATCCTGGGATAGACACTTCACATGAACACACAGCTTAGCCTTGGTCCTGTTCACATCCTCCATCAAACAGAAGCAGGTTTACCAAAGTACAGAGGAACAAGATTTCATGACTGGGTCTGGGATATAGTGGAAAAGTACACATTTTTAAAAATATATTTCTGAGTAGTGAATCATGTTGTGGTGAACACCTAACTGCCAAAGAAACACAAACAGAATAGAACAGATAATTTGAATAACTACAGAAATCAGATCAACATGTTTTTTTTCCAAAAATAGAAAGCAATAAAAAGTGAATTAACTTTAATTAAACCAAGTTAATTAAAGCATGTTTATTTTTCTAAGCAGAATGCTGTGTTCACAAATGAATGTCACCTTCCATTTGATGAAAATTAGATTTTTAAAAAGATGTTTTACTTTTCCAATGTGACACTAAATGTACCTTTTGTGTATTTAATTAAGTGTGTTTATATTGTTTAAAAATATACCTTAAAGGAAAAGTAACGTTTTTTACAATCTGAGCCTTATTTCGGTAATAAAACAAGTTGTTTTACTCACCCATAGCACTTTGGTGTCATATGGAGCACTTCCGGAGATGTTTTAGATTTGCGATCTCCATCATGTGAGTTCTCGGGGCACTTATTTGCGGTCTCCAAATAACACAAACTTTAGCACTTTTCAAATCATAGAAGCCCGATGTCTTATCCTACGATTTCGTGTGGTCAAAAGTGGCCTGTAATCCGAGATTTAGCCATAGTTTCGAGTAGATGAGGACACCAGTGCACATGTGTGGACTGTGCTCTCAGCTCCCGGGACCCAAACATGAAACGCAAAGCTGTAAACTATAGATAAATCTCGGATTACAGGCCACTTTTGCTTCAAACGAAATTGTAGACTAAGACATCGGGCTTCTATGATTTGAAAAGTGCTAAAGTTTGTGTTATTTGGAGCCCGCACAGGGCATATTACATGCTTGGGGAATATATTATATGCCCCGAGCTATGGCTAGAAGTCGCGCTAGGCTAACCGCAAATCTAAAACATCTCTGGAAGTGCTCCATATGACACCAAAGTGCTATGGGTGAGTAAAACAACTTGTTTTATTACCGAAATAAGGCTCAAATTGTAAAAAAAAAAAAACGTTACTTTTCCTTTAAGAAACAGTCTTACTGCAAGGTTGTTGCCATGTTGTGGAATATTACAGGGAAAGCAATAAAACCTCCAACAGAAAGGTTAGTTACATAACGTACCTTTATAATGTATGTAATCTTCACAATGGCACATTACACCAGTCTGTAAGCAACAAATATGTCTTCAAAAATCCTATATCTGTCAACACTGGAGGCTAAAGTATCCCCTCCATCTTTAACAGCACTATATTATGTTTTTCAAATGGTAACAGTTGGTCCAAGTGAGTCATCTATCTCCCAAAGATGCAGTTTGCCCCTTGTAAAGACATTCTCCGGGGCTTTATTATTCTTGAACGCTGGTAGCTATCGCTGTCAAACTGCTATTGAACAAGGCATCCGTCTCCTTCCTGTCCTATATTACAGCTGATGGTGCAGTCTGACCGCTGTACTTAGGCTAAGCACACATCACTTCTGCTATGGAGGTGCTGGAGCTACTAAACTGTACAAAACAATATTTACTCTGGCATTAGCTTGAACATTTGAGGGTCACATCACTGGAATGATGGAACACTATATTTTGGCAAACACGTCTTGATCTACGACCTCGGTTTTACAGTGGGTGCAGCAGCCTTCAACACTGATGTTCAAACAAAGATTCAATGAGAGATATGACAAGACACCGAAGACTAGACTAGAGGCCATAGTAAATTTAACATTTTCAGCTGCTAACAATTTTTCAAGGCCTGTCGGTGAATGTGGAAGAATAACCAATGGAAGAAATGATGTGAATGATGATAAAGTATAGCAGAAAGTTGTTGAAATAAATGAGGTGATATGAAGGCTGTGGGTGGACCTTCCGTCTGCTCAAGAGTTCAGAATTATAGAAAAGGAAAGACATGACAAAGAATGCGGTCAGATTCTGAACGTTCATTTGAATGATTCATTTACTGCTGAAAGAAATTACTTACTTAGTTAACTTAGATATAAATGCATTAAATGTACAGTATTTGTATAAAGGTATAAATGTATCTCTTTTTTCTGTTTTATTACTTACCTACACACACACGCGCACACACACACACACACACACACACTTCCATATAAGAAGAGAAGCCGTTCTTATTGTCTCACCACCCCCTTCTAACCTTGATGTACAGACTTGCTTTTCCCTCAAGTCAAAATATCTTTTATTAATTGTATTGTCTCAATTGTAATACTGTAATCCCTCGTTTATCGCGGGGGTTAGGTTCCAGAAATAACCAGCAATACGTGAAATCCGCGAAGTAGGACAACTTTATTATACATGTTTTAAGGCTGTAAACGCCTCACCACACACATTATACGCTTTTCTCAGACTGGAATTAACATTTTCTCACATTTCTCTCTTGTTTAAACACTCAAACTTTTGTAGATTTTCAACAAAATGTATTAATAGTGACGTGTGGGGTGGGGGGGATGTGAGCGGCATG
Organism: Paratrypauchen microcephalus; assembly: GCA_036785185.1. NCBI lineage: Eukaryota > Metazoa > Chordata > Actinopteri > Gobiiformes > Gobiidae > Paratrypauchen > Paratrypauchen microcephalus. The sequence continues at coordinate 39,829 of JAVJIX010000110.1, read as the reverse complement.
TGCACCCTTGGTCACGAAACAAGGCAAAGAGCCGCAATTCAGGTTTAGACCTGGTCTAGTCCTGGTTTAGTCCAGGTTTAGACCTGGTCTAGTCCTGGTTTAGTCCAGGTTTAGACCTGGTTTAAACCTGGACTTTCTACGGATCCAGTGACTCATGTCTCCGCTCCTTGTGCATCCGGCCCCGGAGCCCGGTGTGGCTCGGACTGCTTCTCACAGTGTGAGCACAGAGGGAGGAGCAGGGCGCACCGCGCTCATCCAACGGCACTGCCATGTCCCAGGACACGACGCGCACCAACCCCTTGGAGAAGTGCGTGACACGTGCACCACCGGCGCGAGGCCGCGCATACACCGGGGCTGCGAGCACGAGATCAAACCGCCCGGCCCGAGCCACAAACCAGCCACATGAAACCACCAAAGAGCGGCATGTGCAGTCCAGTCCAGGTTTAGACCTGGTCTAGACCTGGTCTAGACCTGGTTTAGTTCTGGTCTAGACCTGGTTTAGTCCACATTTAGTCCTGGGTCTACAGTCTCTTAGCCAATCAGGATGCAGAACACAATGTTACACTATAAAAAAAAATGTTACACTAAAAAAAAATTTTACACTATAAAAAGAAATTGAAAAAAAAAAAAATCCGCAAAACAGCGAGACCACGAACAGTGAACCGCGATAGAGCGAGGGACCACTGTATCACAATAAAATATAATAATGTATCAAGCCTCCATTATGTTCATGTTCTCACAGGGATGAGAATTTGCTTACATGGTACATTTTTTCAAAGTTAATTCAAATTTCTAACTCACTAACTAAAATAAGAAATGTATGGAATAAAAAAAAACAAAACATACATTTCTTGACTTCAAAGTACAACTCTGTAAAGCTGTATTTACATTTTAAACTGAAATATACTAAAAAAAAGACCCACAAAAACAGGCATCTGAAAACAAAAATGCAGGTCTTGTCAGTGAAACTAAAAGTTGAGTGGATTAGATTATTTCACAAAAATAGAATTGAAATAATTTCCATTCAAGCAATAAATCAGAAGCCTATTCTATTTAATGGTACTCTTCTGTTTATGCACCTGAATTGTTCTGTACTGTGTGAACTTGTAAACATACATACCTCAAGACTAAACACAGAGATCATCTCAGCTCTGGGGGAGTGGGAAACTACCAAAAGCTTATTTTAGAAAAGTGGATAACGTTTTGGATCTGACTTTATTTGGAAAAGCTCATCTTCCTGAAACCCCACGAACAAATAACCTCTCCGCACTCGCCAACGTAAATAAACAACTGCTAGTGCAAAAGGGATAAAATATGGACTAAGCATTCTTATCATTACAATAACACGGTTTCCCATGGCTGCAAATCTACAGTCCGAGATGTGCTGCTGTACTTTGACTGGATTTATATGAGGGCGGAGATGGGCCGTACGTGCGTATATTAGCATTTAGCATGTCATAAATTAGAAGCATCTTTACACAGCTTGCTTTGATTAGCAGCCTAAGCGAATGCATTCACGGAGTATTGACATGATTTTAAGACGAGCACTCTTGCTTATATAGCCTTGTCTTCGCAGCTAATGGCTCATGCAGGAAATTGGAACGTATAAAACACCCAATAGTCTTATGCTAACAACCATCCTTTAATTAAAATATACATTGGTTTACAGAGTACAACGCCAGCCAAAATTGTAGTCCCTGATGTTTGTGCTTTGAAATGCAACACTGGCTTTTGTCGGGATGGTCCAATCAAAATGACTTCTTCCTGGCTCCGCTTCCTGACCGCAACACAAGCGCGCATCCGAGGCGGAAAATACAGTTGGATTTGGCAGACGATAAAGTTCGAAATTAAGTTTGACGTTGTTGTAGTGATACTGAATCCTACGCTCAGAACGGAGAGGGCAGGAGATGAGGTAAGTGATGTTCTATATGCTTGCTTGATTGTTGGGAAGTCAAATGTGGAACTCATTTTGGGCCATATACAAACAACATCCCCACTGATTTTACTGTATGGGTAATCATAAGATAAGACAGACTTTATTTGTCCCAAAGGAGGACTATTTACAGTGCTAAGATTGTCAAAACCACAGTACTCCAAATCCCCAGACACTTAAAAAAACAAAAAAAAACATGGACTTCAGCTGTGGTCATGGAAGATTGGTGATGTGCTGTGGTTGCGTGTTTGATTCCCAGCTCTGAGAAATTGCTGAATGCCTCTCTCCGCTCTTCAACTTCTTATCACACTCAATCATTTCTTTTGATTGTCTTGAAAATCAGACCATATTTCTGCAATCCATCCATTCTGTTTTTTATTACATACAAGCATCACACAAACACTGCATTGATGATAAAATGTATCATAAACATGCAAAGATGTCACTTTATACCTTTGTTTGAACATTGTTTTTCTTTTAAATCTGCAGCCTAAATCAATTTAAAGGTGCACAGCGTAATCTAATGGAGGTCCACCACCTATTCACATGGAAATGTTAACAACAATTAAACTATTACCGTATTTTCCGAACTATAAGGCGCACCTTCAATGAATGGCCTATTTTAAAACTGTTTTCATATATAAAGCATTATAAGGCGCATAGAATAAAAGCTACAGCAGTGGCTGACTACGGTAGCCATGATTAACCAATATTGATCCATATATAAGGCACATCGGATTATAAGGTGCACTGTCGGCTTTTGAGAAAATTGAAGGCTTTTAGGTGCGCCTTATAGTGCGGAAAATACGGTACATATTATTTATCTAACTCCCACCTGCATTTCACAAAAACATATAACATTAGTGAAAGTATAACTCACTCTTCACTTCACTCATCTTTTTTACATTTTTGACATTTAATAGGCTCCAGTGTCATCCACAGCGAATAAAAGTGCATTAATTAAACATCAAGCTTTAGGAACAGACATCAGCCTCTACCGCTCATCTTTAAATGGAGACATTGACTGTCACTGCTTCACAAATTCCCCTGGCGCAGTGCACTGTTTGTCTGTATACCCCCTCTCCTCCCTCACCGCTGAGCTGTCCCTAATAGACCCAAAATGAGCCACGCCGCACACTCTCTTTGAAGTTTGTGAGCCATAATTGATGTGATTGATAGCTGGATGGCTAAATAGCTGGATACAAACAACTAGAGCGGGGAATAACAATGTGAAAATGCATCAGAGGGCGCAGCAGTAGAGCAAATGCATAGGCCAGATTGTTTTATACGCAACAAAACAACAAATGAAGTGGCAAATATGTCACAAGTGGAAGCAAGAGGAGAATAGATTTAGGGTAAACAAATGGGCTTCTAACTTGATTACAGAAGTTTGCAAGTGTGTACAAGTTTCTGTGTTATAGGTGCAGTGTGTAACTTTTTGGTTGAGGGCTTGTCACCTGTTTGTTTCAATGGATATGTCATTGCTCTGCTTGACATGTTCCACGGTATGGCATTAAACAGATCTGCCTTACATTTATTCAATTACAGGTGGTTTTATAGTTCAAAAATACCTAGAAAAAACAGTCATTCTTACAGTGAGCGGGGTTACCTCTCCACAGATCTGACTTGTAACTTGGCCTGGTTCAGTCTCCATTCCACCGGAAAGGTGAAGGGTCATCCCCTCCAATGCCCCTTTAAAATGGGTTATAATTATAAACACTTTTCCTGTTGTCCACGACTTAATGTGTGTTTGGAAATGTCTTTTGTTGAATATCAAGTACATGCTAAAACAAAAATAAAATATTTTAGGAAATGGCAAAAGGAGAAATTCAATGGGAGGAGCTAACAACAATGCACTTTAGGCAGATATAAGGCAGTGTCCACCAGCACTCTGACCAGAACTGAAGAAACACCTTGGATGAGAAAACGTGCAAAATGTATTCGACCAAATAAACTTTGTCCAGTTGACAAATTGAATTTCTCCTTTTGTCATGGATTCTACCTGGACGACTGAGGGATTCTACACACATTTTACGAAATATTGTTTCGATTAACCTTAGCTTGAAAGTGCTCATGTGTGGTACATCAGTTTGACTTGACTGAAAGGTCCCATGACATGGTATTTCTTGATGCTTTTATATGGCTCCTTAATGGTTCCCTAATACTGTAAATGAATCCTTCTTCAAAATCAACACTCACTGCATGAGATATGACTCTGACAGTCTTCATGAGGCTAGATATGTGTCTAAAATGCTTTATTCTGAGTGTTGCTGCTTCAATGCAATGAGAAGGACAGAGAGATTGGCTAAGGAGCGGGGGGGGGGCGGGTTTCCCCCGCTGGAAGCGCAGCTCGGCACCGCTGTCTGCTCGCTTCCGTGTTTAACACAGGAAGACAGATGGGAGACTTTGCAATGAAAAAAAGCATATTTACACAGAAAATAAAATTAAACCACTGGTATTTCAGAGGTCCAGAGGTCCAGAGGGTCGGGTAAGGGACTTGCGAGCCTAGAAACACTCGGACGTGCCTCCAGGCAAATAAAAAAACGCATTTCGCATTGTGGCGCATTCACAGTCCAAACTCTATGGGCGGGATATACAGGGACGCTGAGCGGAGACAGAGGGAGGGGCTGGAGCTGCATTTGCCGATCTGACGTCAAAAAGGTGCCTTGTCCGAACTCGCCCGTTTCAACACTGGTTTTGTGTAACGCAGAAAAGGACCGCAAATGCTCAGTTTAGACATTTCGCAACTTTTAGCCATGGGGGGGGGGCCTAAACAGGGTAGGGGAGCTCACATTAACGTTCAAAAACCTCAGAAAGTGAATATTTCATGCCATGGGACCTTGAAGGCATAAAACAGGCATGCATGAAGTATACTTTGATGGAAATACTATATACATTAGTATATTACATTATCTGATTTTGCCACCCACTGTGTGTTATAGTGCTGTAGTGGTTAATGTATGAGATCCGAAGGAAACTGCCACTATAATATCACTATTAAATCAGTTTTGATGTTAGTTAACAAAAAGCAATTCAGAGACAAACTATTGAGCCACAACATAGCATTTCGGTATACTGAAGATTTTAAAAGAGATAAGAATGTACTTGCCTTTCAATATAAGACACACTGAAGTACAGCTGAGTGATGATTATTACTAATATTTAATGCTAATAATAGTGTTGTACACTAATGTATCTATAATAGAACATGTTAAAATGATCCTACAGAAACACTACAATGACTGATCTCCAGTGTACATTGGCACATTCTGCTAAGTCCACAGATGACTAAATCAGTAAGTATTAGAATATATTTGCTAGTGTTGAAAAGGCCTTGACAATACAGAATAATGGCCCCGGCGGCTGCCATCAGAGGATGAAGAACGCAGTGGGGAAGCCTGCCCAGGGTATGCGCACCTCATCAGCTCAGTTGAGATAGTCTCTGGGAGCGCAGAGATAAAACCATTTTGGCACCGTCAAATCACGCATCCATCACAGCTCTTATCGGTCACTTGGGAAAGGTGCCTATAATAAATCGTGAGGCGCGGCGTGGAAAGCCCAGAGCCAAACAATGTGCGGCGGTGAGGCAGTGCACTGTGCTTGTTTGAACAGTGTGACTTATTTGGAGGGCAATCAAACAGAATGGAGATATTTATAACATGAGCTAACGCTGTAGCATCATCAGTGGCTCAGATATGGAGTGATGGTTTCCAGATTGGAGGACAGATGAATGGACAGAGGAGAGCGCTGAGGAAGAGGTGAAGATGTGCTGTATCCTGTTTTTCATGAATGAGCCCATAAAAGGTCAGAGGCTGCACACCTGCGGGATTGTGGGATAGGTAATAAACGTAACGTAAGGCACAGACATGCAACCCAAATGCATCTGAGAATCTTTTAGTTGTATTCTTGTTTCAGTTTTACATTGTCACGTATTCAGCAACTTGGTCCACTACTGCACACAAACTAAACAAAGAATCAACTACAGAAACATGCTCTGTAAAATGTTCACGTAAAATCATTTGGAGGTTATTTCATTTCATTTCATTCAACTGCAACCTTTTCTACCACTACTACTACCACTACTACTACCACTACTACTACCACTACTACTGCCACTACTACTGCCACTACTACTACTACTACTACTACTGTTACTACTATTACTACTTGTACCACTTCTGCTCCAGCTGCTGCTACACTCTTATTACTAAATATTATTATTGTTTGTATTTCTTGTTCTGCTGCAAAATGTTATGATTACAAAAACGTTCTATCTTCTGGTTGTCAATAGTACTACTGCTACTCCTACTACTACTACTGCTTCTACTGCTTCTACTGCTACTGCTACTACTGCTACTGCTACTACTACTACTACTACTGCTTCTACTGCTACTGCTACTCCTACTACTACTACTGCTTCTACTGCTACTGCTACTACTGCTACTGCTACTACTACTACTACTACTGCTTCTACTGCTACTGCTACTACTACTGCTTCTACTGCTTCTACTGCTACTACTACTACTACTACTGCTTCTACTGCTACTCCTACTACTACTGCTTCTACTGCTTCTACTGCTACTGCTACTACTACTACTGCTTCTACTGCTACTGCTACTACTACTACTACTACTGCTTCTACTGCTTCTACTGCTACTGCTACTACTACTACTGCTTCTACTGCTACTGCTACTACTACTACTACTACTGCTTCTACTGCTACTGCTACTACTACTACTGCTTCTACTGCTACTGCTACTACTACTACTGCTTCTACTGCTACTGCTACTACTACTACTGCTTCTGCTGCTTCTACTGCTACTGCTACTGCTACTACTACTACTGCTTCTACTGCTACTGCTACCATTGCTACTACTGCTACGGCTACTACTACTGCTACTACTGCTACTGCTACCACTGCTACTACTGCTCAGGGCTCTCAAGTCTCACGCATCGAGAGTGTGACACACGCAATTCGACGTGTTCACGTGTTTTTTTTTTTTTGTGCCCAGAAAATCGGTCTGTGTGGCTCAGTTTATGCAGGCTCCGCACGTTTTCAATGAAAAAAACTCCCCCTCCCTCCTCCCCGTCCGCTCCCCGGAAAAAAATCAGCCAATCAGAAAATAGATTGTTCTGTTGTTGGGCAGACTGTAGAGTGTAGTTTCATCTGCTAAGCGGACACTGCCCTGTCAGTGATAAGGACAGCGACTGAACACGAGGAAACGGTGATGATAAAACAAACTGAGAACCATCAGGTAATAACTTCATTTATATAACTCTCATTAGTTGCTTTGTAGTTTAAGTTTGCTTTTTAGACAAACATTTACAGCAGGGCTCTCAAGTCTCACGCGTTGAGAGAGACAATTCGACGAATTCACACGGCATTTCTCACGCAATTCAAGCCCCCCCCCTACTACTGCTACTACTACTACTGCTTCTACTGCTACTACTGCTACTACTACTACTGCTTCTACTGCTACTGCTACCACTGCTACTACTACTATTGCTACTACTACTGCTAATGCGGCAATGTGTAGATTGTTAAGGTTGATTAGCTCAGTCAACTTTTATGAACCCACTGAAATATTTTGTCTAATCTCTATAAGCCAAAGAACAAAACAAATTAAATCAGGTATCAAGACTTAGCATCAAACAGTATTAAAACACAGATGGACCATTCAGAACCACATAGAGGTGAAGGTGGTGCATTGCTTATCTTGATGCCGGAAGATTCTGATGCACACTTCAGCTCACATCACTCTGAGACACTATTTCCCTTTCCGTACATGAAGTGGCACTTGCTGCCCTTCTATTTTCATGTTGCCGGTTGGGAACAAATCTTCTCAGCGGGGACTCGGATTGGCCTTGGAGGAACTTGCTCTGAAGACAGAGGGTAATCCTTTTGGCAAACCCCCAACCTACCATTACATCTGTGTGACCATGAGCGCTCCCGTGTGGAGGAAGATGACGCGTTCCTCTCAAAGATATTACCATTTCAAAGATTCGCCACAAAATCAGCAAGCATGGCCCTATGTTAAAGGAAAAGTAACTTTTTTTTTACAATCTGAGCCTTCTTTCGGCAATAAAACAAGTAGTTTTACTCACCCATAGCAGTTTGGTGTGAATTGGAGTGGTATCGCTAAGTTATGTTGGAGCCGTTCTGTTCTACTATGATCCCGTATCCGTTAGCGTGAGTGCTCGGGGCACTGCTTTGCGGTGTCCAAATAACACAAACTTTAGCACTTTTCAAATCACAGAAGATCGCTGTGTCAGGGTAGACTTTTAGTAGATTCTAAAACGGCCTGAAACCCGATATCGCAACAGAAAAGTAAAGTTCAAAGCGGTGTTAGCTTCTTTCGGACTAGCGGTGTTTACAAAACAGCTGAGTTCACGCATGCGCACTGTCCTCTCTGATGACATCATCAAATGAAACTATAGCTGGATATCGGGTTTCAGGCCGTTTTAGAATCCACTAAAAGTCTACCCTGACACAGCAATCTTCTGTGATTGCTAAAGTTTGTGTTATTTGGAGAGCGCAAAGTAATGCCCCGAGCATATGATACGAGCACCATGTTAACGGATACGGGATCATTAGTAGAACAGAACGGCTCCAACATAACTTCTGCGATACCACTCCAATTGACACCAAACTGCTATGGGTGAGTAAAACTACTTGTTTTATTGCCGAAAGAAGGCTCAGATTGTAAAAAAAAACGTTACTTTTCCTTTAAGGCCTTGGCTCAGGGCAAGACAACGTGAGCTCTGATTCACAAATCTCGGTGAAAGTTATTTTAACGCTAACATACTCATCTGCATCCAGCTAAAAAAGGTGAATTTTGCGTGACATCATTTGGTAGTAAGGCTGGATAGTTAGGCCCCAACTGTTTTGTAATTACTGTAGATAAAGAATGACAGTTTTAGGTTAAAAAAGTGGTTCATGATGAGCTCTTTCCATGATTCAATACCTAGTTGTTGCACGTGGATTATTGTGAAGCCATTTTGTTGACAATGCAGCAATATAACTTTAATTAATTGATTTAATTTCGTGGCTTGTGTTCAGTTTTAGATTTAAGCTCTTATTCAATTTGACATAAGTGCCTACATTGTCCCAGTGAACAATGGTGTATTTACTGTTGACTTGTTTTCCATTGCAATGTTTGGACACCCAGGATTCAGTATGATACTTTGGTGTTATTCAAGCATTAGAGTGCCACAGCAAAAGTGAAGTCTGAGGAAGTTCTACTTGATAAATGTAAAGTATTCAGAGTGTGGTAGAGTAATAGAAAATATACTATGACAATGAAAATATGGCTAAAAAGAAGTTTGACTGTTGAGCGCCGTGGATGGAGCTTATGTGGTGCCTATGCTCTCTGTGTCTGGGTGGGTTCTCTATAGAATGCGGTTTACCTTATTTAGTTTAGTTTATTTATTTAATGAGACAGGGACAGTGCACAATATACATTCACCTTAACAGGAGAGATGCATTGAACCAGGTTATAGCACTAGTGCCAATTTCCACCTGTAGTCCCTGGGCAGGCTGATGTTATAGTTCATAAAATCAAACATGCAAAGAAAATGTCTTTACAATGACTGGACTAACATACAAATTCAGTATTCATTCACTTCATAACATCACAGCTTCTCCAGACACACAACCAAAAACATGAAATAGGTCCTGAACAATGTTGGAAGGATGGGACATTGTATGACTTTGACTTCTTACACTGCATTGACCCCAAAGTCAGAAGGCATCAGGCTGTTGTGTGGCTGGAGCATCTTGTATTTATCCCAAGCAGAAAGTCCTTAGTCTGATCTAATCAAAGCCTTTCAGTCCCAAACTTTCTTCTAACTCTCAAAGATGACAGCTCCTTCACTCAGTCATGGAGGTGAGCTTCACAGGCTTTCTTCACAAATGGAAAAGAAATAACTTCAAAGACACTCTTTTTGACACACTTCACTGATATCATTTCATATTCTCGAAAAGGTACAAAAACATTTATTCTGGAGTTTGAAAACAGGGGAGGAATAAATAATGCTGACGCCTCTTCATTGTGCGCAAGGGCATTGGTTCCATCTGGCGTTATTGAAAAAACCCAGTTTCCCGGTTCAAAGTATTATTACATGGCACTGTGTTTGCGGCACGTTTCATCTGGATGGCATCGGGGACCGACAGCAGACTGATAGGAAATCACAGCCAAGGATGATACAAGGATCACCTCTGAAAATCAATCGCCACTCTGGCCAACTGTGGACTTGCCTTTTTATTTCTGTATGCCAGTCCCTTCATCACCAACAGTAAAAACAACATGGTCGCCTAAGAACACAGAGAAACATGTAGTTTCTGTAAAAGTAGAAACACTTTTTTTTTTTTCTTTAATTTGATTTTATTTTGCAAGACACTTGACAAAAACTTCAAATGCTGCCATACTGGTTCTTGTTGCGATTAAATTATTACTCATGTTTTTTGGGAAAATTTAAAAATAAACTGTCAATGTCATGTCAATAAGATTGCTGAGGTGGTGTGTGTGTGTGTGTGTGTGTGTGTGTGTGTGTGTGTGTATGTGTGTTTTTTTCTGATTGGCCAAGGACAGAGCCAATGGTACCTACAGATGTAGTCCAACCAGCTTGTGTGATCATACTGACTTGTCAAAGCCTGGTCTTGTTAGACCTCAGAAGCTCAGCAAGGCCGGGCCTGGTTAGGACTTGAATGGGAGACCACTGGGAAAATCAGGTGCCACAGTGGGGTGACAGTGACAAAAAAACAAAAAAAGACATTGTGTCCTTAGGCGAGACACTTCACCCACATTGCCTTGTGTGAGTGTCGGTGGTGGTCAGAGGGGCTGATGGAGCAGGTTGCCAGCCTCACTTCTGTCAGCCTGCCCCAGGGCAGCTGTAGCTACTACATTAGCTTATCACCACAGAGTGTGGACTGAATGAATACTGCACTATAAGTGTATTGGGTGAAAGGTGTTATATAAATCCAGTGGTTAATTGATTGATTGATACAGCAGGGTCTGGACAGTAGAACTAGACAGAAAACAGATAGGAACATGCATTAACTGCTCAAATTATCAGTATAAAATATTTTTAGTTGAAAAAGCCATGGCAAAGCCACAGATCCAGAGTGGTGCTTTCACTATTGAAATTGTCAGCCCTCTCTGCATCAACAGTATCAGGGCTCTCAAGTTTTGAGCGGGGTGGTGCGTGAGACTGCGTAATTTCCGAGGAACCGGGGGCACTCTCAAAGCGTGAGACTTGAGAGCCCTGGGTTTAGTCCTGGTTTAGTCTTGGCTTAGTCCTGGTTTAGACCTGGTTTTGTCCTGGTTTGGTTTAGTCCTGGTTTAGTCCCGGTTTAGTCCTGGCTTAGTCCTGGTTTAGCCTGGTTTAGTCTTGGCTTACTCCTGGTTTAGACCTGGTTTAGTCCTGGTTTAGACCTGGTTCAGTCCTGGTTTCGTGCCAGGTTAGCCCCGGTTTAGTCCTGGTTTAGACCTGGTTTAGTCCTGGTTTAGACCTGGTTTAGTCTTGACTTAGTCTTGGTTTAGACCTGGTTTAGACCTGGCTTAGTCTTGGTTTAGTCCTGGTTTAGTCTCAGTTTAATCCTGGTTTAGACCCAGTTTAGTCCTGGTTTAGTCTTGGTTTAGTCCTGGTTTAGACCTGGTTTAGACCTGGTTTAGTCTTGGTTTAGTCCTGGTTTAGTGCCGAAATAGATGCAGAAATAATCTGATAATATGACTCACCCATAAGAACGTGGTCACTCCCGATTGCGTATCCATGTATGCACGTGTCACGGTCTTTAATAATCCGGAGCTCCGGAGAAAAGGACATATCCCGAACTTATCCCGTGTCCCAAGACGAGAGTTCCTTCTTACGTAGCATTGACGTAGCAAGTTAAGGATTCTTATTCTCTTGGAAATGCCGCGTAAATGTCACGTGGCTCGCGCCTCACAGCTGATCGGCCTCACAGCTGATCGCTCAACTCCAGTACTGGTGTGCGAGTGACTTTTTTCGCTGAAAACGCGCGGTGCCTGCATTAACTTGACGATTTTCTGGTCACAGAAGCGCTGTGAACAGTGGCTACAGTTTTGAATTGCTTTAAAAAATTTCAGCGTGAGAAATACCATGTGTGGCGTGTGAGCGTGTGAACACGTCGAATTGCGTGTGTCACACTCTCAAAGCGTGAGACTTGAGACAGTATAGACAAAATGGTCGCTGAAGACCACAGAATAAGGCATCAGAAGCAGGGTCAAATTATGAGCACAAAGAACAGTCGTTGACATGTAAATACATAGAGGATGAATATGTAAAACGCATCCGCACCTTCTTATGCAAATATGGTATAGCGCAATCCATGCAGTCAGATTGCCACAGTACAAATGTGGATACACCATTTGAATTTAAATAAAGGAAAAATTAAGCACAGATGCCAGCCGAGAGACAGTCCATTTGAAAACATGCTCTTTGTTGTTTGTTATTTATACAACTAACCACATTCGGGCTTCTAGTTATCTGTGTGAATTCAACCGCCTGAAAAAGCAGCAGGTTCATCATTTATTTTGACAAGTCAGGACATTTTTGGTCTAATGATATGTTCCAGAATCTTCTTATTTACAAACACAGCAAACACTTTTTTATGTTATCCACACTGGTTTCCATATTATGCTTGATTGCATTTTTGGTGGTGATGAAAAAGTGAAATATTATTGCATCCAAAATATTGAATGTTTGATAAGCTGAAGTTTACTTTTTTCACTTGTAACAAACTAGTGAACATGTGCCTGCTTCAGCCATAGACAACATTGTAATCATCCAAAGTTATTGAAGTTCAGCTCCTGCTATAACCAATATATTAAAGGTCCTCTATTACACATCTCCAAAACTCAGAATGCTCTGTTCCACCTTGTGATGTCATGAAGCGATTGTTTTCAAGTTAACAACTCCTTTTACCTTTAGTTCTATAGAGACTGGCAATTCTAGGGCTGAAATGATCCAAATGATTCTAATGAAGGTGTATGGAGTTTAAAAATACTGTGGAGCATTTTCTGCATGGTGAAACAGACTGAGAGAAGAACTCAGTCTAAATATGCAGGATTTGTGTGTTTAACGTGTGGATGAAAGAAAACACAACTCCAAGTATGTTTTTGATGAGAAAAATTATAACATAGATCAGAAAATAAATAACATAACACAGGCCACACAGTGAATGAATAAATGTTTTTATGAAGCTCTTCTTATAAATTTCATGAAACCTTTCATTTTGCCTACATTGCTTGCATGGCATATAAGATCACGTAGAAGATCAAACGCCAGGAACTTAATACGTGCCCAGAGGATATTGTTAAACCACTGAGCAGTTTAAATCTATTACTATTTCATCTACTCAAGGTCAAAGTTCTTAGTGAAATATGTAATTTTGAACATTTTGAACCAGTCTAAACAAAAATCAAGGTTTAGGGCTGTGATTCTTGGCCAAAATGAAGTGTTAAGTGCTGAACAGTAAAAATTGCTCTGAGGTCTTCGACATTGACACCCTTAAATTAGATGTGAGAGCTGGCACCCCGACTCCATAGACGGTGTTTCATTTTAAATCCTCTCTGTAGGAAGAAGTGAAAGTAAGGCTGACCTGTGGTGGTGTGCCAAAGTGTTTTATTTTCTACTGAGTAAAGTGCAGTCCTTAAATGTTTGGAGTGGATATTGTATTAGTCAAAATTACAATAGTTTGTGTAACTTTCATCTTCCTTAAAGGTCCCATGGCATGAAATTTTCACTTTCTGAGGTTTTTGAACGTTAATGTGAGCTCCCCTACCCTGTTTAGCCCCCCCCCCATGGTTAAAAGTTGCGAAATGTCTAAACTGAGCATTTGCGATCCTTTTCTGCGTTACAAAAAATCGGAGCTCAAACGGGCGATTTTGAACAAGGCACCTTATTGACGTCAGATCGAAAAAAGAAATGCAAATGCAGTTCCACCCCCGTCTGTCTGTACTCAGCGTCTCTGTAAATCACGCCCAGAGAGTTTGGACTGCGAATGCGCTAGGCAATGCGAAATGTGTTTTTTTATTTGCCTGGAGGCACGTCCGAGTGTTTCTAGGCTCGGAAGTCCTTTATCTGAGCCTCTGGACCTTTGAACAGCAGTGGTTTAATTTTATTTTATGTGGAAATGTATTTATTTTTCAATGGAACGCTTCAAATCTCTCCCCCCGTGCAAAAACAAGGAAATGGATCAGCTGTGAGCTACAGCAGAGAGCGGAGCGTTTGGCCACGCCCCCACCCTCTACTATTGGCCAGCTCTTTTCTCCTCATTTGCATTCAAGCAACAACGCCCATTATAGTGTTCAGAGTGAGAAAAATTACTCTTTCTCAGCTTATCTCTGTTGAGTGTTGATTTTGAAGAAGGATTCATTTACAGTATTAGGGAACCATTAAGGAGCCATATAAAAGCATCAAGAAGTACCATGTCATGGGATCTTTAAAGTGATCAAACCAAAAAGTCTGCAAAAATTGAACCTTATCCCTGTTTCAGGAATAAGGGGATGCTTTCATAAATTTGCTATATAAATCTTGTAGTTTTCATTTGGCAAGAATTCTGTGTATTTCTTGAAAGGTCCTGTATTACACAAAATAATTAGCTTTAAGCCATGTTGGAATGCTGATACCTCCTCAAAAACATACCTGGAGTTGTGTTTTGTTTCATTCACACATGTTTGAGTAATCCTTTGTTGTTTGTCTGTCTACATCTCCAAAGCTCAAAATGATCTGTTACACCTTGTGATGTCATGTAGTGGTAGTTTTCAAGTTAATAACTACCTTTTTTTTTTTTTTTTTTTAACTTTTGTTCAGTAGAGACTGGCAATTCCAGGGCTGAAATCATTCAAATGATTCTAGCGAAGATGTATGGAGTTTAAAAACACTGTGGATCACTTCCTGCATTACCACATGACTATTTTAAGAGAAGGCCTCAGACTAGATATGCAAAGTTTGTGTGTTAAACATGTGTGAATGAAACAATTAGCACCCAATATTATAACAGAGATCAGAAAATAGTGTAATATGATATGTGCCCTTTAATGTCATAAATACTAGAAAAAAGAATGGATAATCCCTTATAGGCTGCCATAAAATGCACATCAACACACACTTTACTGAATGCAATAATCAAACAAACTTCATTGTGTTCTGTCAGTTGTGTGTAAAAAGAACCTTCATTAACCTGTTTCCTTTACAGCACAGTGGTATAAGCATTGACCACCTCCAGATCAATCTCTATTGATTTAGTACACACATATGTCACTACATGGAGGTCAGTTTCCAAGAATCACACAGGTCTATAATGTATCAGATGAACTGACTCCAAACCTACAAAGCTGTGTACTGTGGATGATAGACAACACACAAAGAAATCAACCTAACCCTCCAAACAATGAGGAATAACCAACATCAGATACCATTTTATGTCCAAATTATCCTTCTTTATTTATTTATTTGATTTATTTGACAGGGACCATATACAGGAGCATTAATCACAATCAATGAAAAGATGCTTTGTACCAGACTATAGCTCTTCGAGCTAATTTCCATCTGCAGTCCCTGAGACACACAATATGACAAATCATTAAACATAGCATCAAACAATGCACTTCATAAACATTTCATCAAAGGTACATTTTCATTTGTTAAAATTTATTCCCCTTCACCTTCCCATTCCCTTCTCAGGTTTGTTTAAATGCTGACAGGTTTGTATTCTTAGGAAATGTTGATTGACTCCTACTCTAAAAGTCTTTGCACAATTTTAGCTCAGTGGAAAGTTTGTTCCATTCTGAGATTGTTTTGAAAATGCAGATTGTCCCAGTGATGTTTTACATTGGCTACTGACTGTTGACCTGGTGGTCCGGACCTTTTGGTCAGATGTTAACTGGACAAACTTAAGGTCTGAGGTCTTCTCTTAAAATTCTTAAGAACAACAGCTACACCACCTCCACGACCTGCATCTTTCCACATCCTACATAATATCTATAAAGGTTGTGATATGAGTTTCATTTCTAATGGGTCTCGCATTCACCAGCACAGTGGTAGACTCCAATCCAGTTGCCTGATCAGCCAGTCCTTTCTACATTCTGGAACTGGATAATAGAGAAAGACGAATCCAGATACCAGACAAGACTTAACCAGGTCTTTAGCCTGTGTTTCCATGAAGGTGCTGCCCCAAAGCACAGTACTAATCCACAACAAACACACTTGATCTACAGCTCTCTGGACAGAAATGAATCTTTAACGCATTTGGAAAGTTCTCGGCATTAAAGTCTTGTGAACCGTCACATTTTTGCCCATAAACACCTCCATTTTCCTCTATTTTCTGACCATTTCCAAACCAGAACACGAGACCTTGTAGTGCTCCTTTTCCAACAACAAACAAAAGACTTTCAATTGAACGTAACTGCAAAGTGCTACCTTTACTATCCCACTGTTCTTCACGCTGCCTTGGCGTCCTGTGGTCTTTATTTGCACAACATTAAAACAGTGTGAGGTACAGTTGCGGTTTTCGAGGGTGGGTGCTATCTGTACATACGCAGTCTTTCTATGTGGGAGATAATGATCGTTTATGTGGGATTTATATGATACAGTATGCGCCGCAATAACAAGGAAAGGCTGACTGCAGTGTCCCGTGGCAGTACATGTGCTTTTGACTGTGGTCGCTCATCACTCACTCACACAGAGTAATGGCGGTGAGCTTTAAAGGCTAACTCAGCATGATACGAGCGCCATATTAAACAGATACTGAAAAGGAGACTGCACTGCCCCCATCTCTCTGTGACCTTGGGCTGATCCTGGTCTGGTTGATTTGTGGATAAAGAAGCGAATAGTCAGGCTACAGATGTGCTAATGTTAGAAACCATCTTTGACCTTAAAAGGAGAAAAGAGAGCTCTATAGCGCTGCTCCGAGATAAAAGTCTATCCTTATGCAGCACAGCTCCAATGTCGACTTTCAGGTGCAATTTTAGGGCCCATATTACACTATTTTCTGTTATTTCCTCGTCAAAAGCATACCTGGAATTGCGTTTTGTTTCATTCACACAAACCCTGCATATTCAGGCTGAGTATTTCCCTCAAACAGAAAAACCCCTGTTCCACCTTGTGATGTCATGTGGTATAACAGGAAGCGCTCTACTGTGTTTTTAAACTCCATACACCTTCACTCGAATCATTTTGATGATTTGAAATCTCTACTGGACAAAGGGTAAACGATAGCTGTTAACTTGAAAACAAACAACATCTACATGACCTCACAAGGTTGAAGGGAGCATTTTGCGATTTGGAGATGTAGACAGAAAAATAATAAAAGCTTACTTAAAGGCAAAGTAACGTTTTTTTTACAATCTGAGCCTTCTTTCAGCAATAAAACAAGTAGTTTTACTCACCCATAGCATTTTTCTGTCAATTGGAGCAGTATCGCAGAACTTATGTTGAGCCGTTCTGTTCTAGTAATGATCCCGTATCCGTTAACATGGTGCTGTATCATTTGCTCGGGGCATTACTTTGCGGTGTCCAAATAACACAAACTTTAGCACTTTTCAAATCATAGAAGCCCGATGTCTTAATGAAAGATTTCGTTTGAAGCAAAAGTGGCCTGTAATCCGAGATTTAGCCATAGTTTCGAGTAGATGAGGACGCCAGTGCGCATGCGCGGACTGCTCCGGGGACCCAAACATGAAACGCAAAGCTGAAAACTATGGCTAAATCTCGGATTACAGGCCACTTTTGCTTCAAACGAAATCTTACATTAAGACATCGGGCTTCTATGATTTGAAAAGTGCTAAAGTTTGTGTTATTTGGACACCGCAAAGTAATGCAATACAAACCGAATACAAATGCTAACGGATACGCTACAACATAACTTTCTTCAAACAGCTCCAAATGACACGAACGTGATATGGGTGAGTCAAACAACTTGTTTTATTACCGAAAGAAGGCTCAGATTGTAAAATAACGTTACTTTTCCTTTAAACATGGGTGAATGAAACAAAACACAACTCCAGGTATGTTTTTGACGAGATAACAGCATTTTAACATGGCTTAAAGCTCACTAGAGTCATTTTTGTAATGTGAGACCTTTAATGCCGTACTGTGGAACCTTCCTGTTAAAGCAAAAGCATCTCCACAGAGACATGAAGCAGACACGGTGTGGTCAAAACCATTTTAAAAACAATGAAAATCTGACATTACCAAAATTGAACAACACTTTTTGTCTCTCATCAGATAGGAGCCTCTCTTAACGCTTTATAGCATGTCTACAATTTTATCACTCTGCCTGGTTATCTTGGACAACTCCTGTGTCTGTTTTTATGTGGACTACTTTGGGTGAAACGACACTGTCCTTTTGACACCAGTAGTTTTATCGCTCCTCTGTCTCTCTCCTGGACACATCCACGAGTCTCCTCTTCCCCCCATTATCACAGCTTAGCAGAGGCACAACCACAGCTGCACTTTCACTTGATCTTTTATAATGGGACCAGCAGCATCGAGTCCGTAATGACATCCCTGCACTCCGCTGTTCAGACTTGTCCAATATCCTGACCCCTTAAAAGTCTTGGCTCCCTTCATCCATGGAGAAAAACATAACGCACAGATTGAATTATAATGCGAGCTGCCAAGGTTTTATATATAGGTCTGATTGACATTTACAGACTGTGACAATTTTCACAGCTGTACTTTCTGTTCGACAAAAAGATTGGATACAGAAGCAGGAAGCAGAGCGTGGGTCGTTTTCATATGTGCTATCATGGCCCCAATTAGTAACAGCTATTAGAAAAGTTTACCGCCTTAATTAATAAGAAAATGCATTCACAGTATGGGTGTGACCTCATTTAAGAAACTCATTATAATGTTGACAACAAATGTTTTTCAAAATGTATTATGCTATTTCTGCATATTTGCATTACACCTACAGGACTTCCTATGTTTTGAAAATTTAAATCTAATTTATTATACTGTGAAACTACTGCGAAAATATAACAATATCAAGGTGTTACAAGATTCTGTCATAACATGGTGAGAAGTTAAGACATTATTATTATTATGTAACTGTAATAATTAAGCATGGATCAATATTTTATACTTGAAACTGCAAACGATATGTATTTAAAACAACTTAAAACATACCTGGAATTGTGATCATACATTTAATGCACAAACCCTGCATATTTAAGCTGAATTCTTCTCTCAAACTGAAAAGCCTCTGTTCCACCCTGTGATGTTATGGGTACATGTGATGTTTTAGTCATTGTGTTTATTGTTTTGTACTTTTTTGCTATGGGTATATGCAATGTTCCCTCTAAGCTGCGCGCCTGCGCAATTGCGCACTGCTCGCACATTCTCAGCGCACAAGAAAACCTATGCAGCGCACTGTAAATCAGGGATGAAAGAGTTTTAGCGGATCTCCACTTTTTTTTCAGCCACGGGGTCATTTTTTGTTATTTCTGCAAATTCACTGAGAAAGATTTTGGGTGTATATATATATATGTATAGTTCTGTTTAGGGTTGTCAACCGTCCCTTGAAAAACAACGTATTCAGAACAAAAGTACGTGTCTCGTATAAAACGTCTATCGGTGTGCGAGCTCCAGTCTGGAGCACCACACATGCGGCGAGTACGCGCAGCTCTTTCGCAACAGCATGTACCTTTGCGTCCCAGCGTGTTTCACAGAGCAGGTTAAACTTTATAAAACATCCTACCTGCCTGTGCCTCACTTAGCGCCTTTTCACGCTCTCTCTCTTCCTGCTCATAGCGCGCATAAGCTCCTCCTCAATGCGCTCTGATTAGAAGAGCAAGACTAAGTGCAAAGCAAAAACAAATCAAAATTTATGTTTAAATATATACTTCTACTACCTGTTAATAAAATGTGTTTTTTTTTTTTGTAATTTGATGTACAGTTTTAGTTTATTTGATCTTTGTAGACAAGATAATCATAATAATAAAGGTTTACTCAAGCATGTGTGAATGAAACAAAACACAACTCCAGGTATGTTTTTGAGGAGATAACAGAATTATAATATGACTTAAAGCTCACAGGAGTCAGTTTGTGTAGTATAGGACCTTTAAATATACATACAAATAGATTAGTAGTGCCAGTCCATTTCACCTACGTAATATATTTATTCCTGGCGGTCCCATGTTTATGAGTGATGTTTTGATTAAGTCTTTAATTGCTTTTGTTCCAAGGACTTCATCAATCTGCCTCAACATGAGACATGAGAGGTAATTTATTTTATGCTGTCACTGGAGTTCAGTCTAATCCACAGTGTCCCAATTGTTTTCAAAGCAGATCATCTGCAGACATCAACCTATAAAGAATTATGACTATAGGACCAGACAGGTAACTCCAATCTGCCTCTTACAACATAAATCCCACTCTTATGGCCTTGTTCAAACAGAGCCCCTCTATTTCAGCTCATGGGACTGTAAATGTACAAGACTGCACTTTACTATTCCATTATTTAAGCCGGAGACAAGAGGCAGATAAAACTTCAAAAGACCAGACCTTTGTGCAAACACTGCTATGAAAAGACGTACACCATTTTTCTGTTCGTTTGTATCGCAGGAAGACAAAAGCACCAGGAGTTTTACGTGAGAGCTGCTGTGTTCAACTTCAGCAGTTAAAGAGCATGAAGCTAAGAAATCCTTTGCCAAGAAATCCATTGTGTTGTATTGTAATGAAACATTGCAGGCTTCATACAGTTTCCATATTTGTAATCTGAGGTGGAAAGATGTCATGGGTATACGTTTACTCTTACTTAATGGTTCTATATTACACAAAATTTACTCTTGTGAGCTTTTAGCCATGTTGGAATCTTGTTACCTCATCAAAAACATACCTGGGGCTGTGTTTTGTTTCATTCACATATGTTTAAGAAACCTTTTACTACTAGTTTGTTTACATCTCCAAAGCTCAAAATGCTCAGCTCCACCTTGTGATGTTACGAAGTGGTAGTTTTCAAGTCAACAGCTTCCTTTTACCTTTAGTTCAGTAGAGACTGGCAAATCCAGAGCTGAAATTAACACATCTTCTATATTCTATTGAAGGTGTATGGAGTTTAAAGCACAGTGGAGCACTTCCTGTATTACCACATGACATCACAAGGTGGAACAGAGTGTTTTCTGTTTGTGAGAAGAACACAGCCTAAATTTCCAGGGTGTGCGTTAAACATGTGTGAATGAAACATGTTTGTGATGAGGAAACATTACAATATAGATCAGAAAATAGCTTAATATGAGCACTTAATATAATTTAAGTAACAAACTCTCTAAATTATTTGAACATTTGAGTTTCTGGCACTGCTCCTTCAGATACTTTTTTGTGTCTGGTCTAGGCATAGAAAATGTGTGCATTATTTAAAGTTTTGTACTTCCAATTATATTTGAATCAGATCAGAGAAATATTTTTTTATTTATTTATCAACTTGTTCTTTTTTCAGAGTAATAAAGCAACAATACACAAAGGAGCTTGATTAATAAAACAAAGATTTGTAATAATTTTGACATTTCTTACCCAGTGACACACTGTGCGTATGTGTGTGTAAGTGCGTGTGTTCTAACTCACTGACATTGCACTGTAACAGTTTGGCATCTTTAGGCACTTTTTTGGTACTTTCAGGACTTGCCATTACTGTCAGACTGTCAGCACCAACACTCCAGACTGAAGACACTCAAAACACCACTCTACACGTCCACATACACCAGACAATGATGCAAAAATAGGAGCCTTGTCAATGCACTTTAAGATTTATCATAAAAGTTTTTTTTTTTTTTTACCAGATATGTAGGTTCAAATAGTTACAAGCTACTGTATGGAAAAAAGAAACACCCAGACACTTGCAGATTACTCACATAAAAGTACAGTATATGAGAGTTAAATCATAATAAACTAATAGGTTATGATAATGCAATACATACATTAAAGGGACACAAGATTTTTACCCGTTAATTACAGAAATTGAAGATACCCATTCAAAAATACAGTGTTTTCCAAGCCTTTTCACTTCCATCATGAAATCAAAGTATTCTGTTGGACTTAGATATACCTGCATAAAAGGGGGATTGTCCCCATATAGAGGCAGCCATTTTGATTACGAGAGCCGCAGAAGGACATTTGGGCTCCGCCTTCGGCAAGGCTCGTGGTTTTGGGTAAACAACGACAAGCATGTTGCCGGATCACACGTCGTAATCACACGTCGTAATGGAACACGTGTTTTGGACTAAATTGTTTTACTGGATTTTATTCACTGGAATCTTATGGACAGATTGAGACCAAGTTTATGGTGAAATACTGAAGTTTGACCTGTCCAGAGCCTTCAAAGGTAAGCTAAGTAACAAACCTCGTTTTGTGCTTTTCCGTATAAAAGCCCCATGTGCTCGGGGAGTGATTGTTGTGCCGGGAAATGAATTGCATAGTCAAAAAGAGGAGACTGTAAGGTTTCATTTGATGTGTAGATTGTCATGGTACACGATCGGGAATGTGTGCTTTCATGTGAAAAAAAAAAAAAAAAACAGTGAACGGGACCGCGTTTTATTTATACCATAGTTGTCGGCGAGGGCTCGCACAGCGCCGGGTGTGCTTCACGCGTTGGTGCGCGGGTACGCGAGCTGTCCGAGTTACGGTGCGCCCAGGTGACCCTCGAGGTCTGCCGTAGCTAAAACAGGAAGTGCAATAGCGACTATCCACCTATGCGCCACGAATCCTACACACTGTACCTTTAAGATCCCGAGGGAAATTCAAGTTTCCCTCGGAAGCAAAAGTTAAAGGTGCATTGTGTAACTTCTCTGGTGGAGGATCCGTCAAATGCTTTTCTCCATAGAGACATTATTCATTTGTCTGGAACATTTCACAGTATGGCATTAATAATTTCTATCTTCATGGAGCCTAAACCAGACCAAGTTACACCTCAGACCTGTGGAGGGGCGACCCCACTCACAGTCAGAATGCCTGTTTTCTTTATAAAAGCACCTGTAATTGAATAAATGTAGGGAAGAGATCCAAAATGTACATGCCTGATTCTGTTTGGGAATTAAAGTACCAAACTGTGGACATGACCACTGTTTAACCAAACCCAATCCTCTCCATAAACTCATTAGACCCACACAGCAGAGGTATTTATTTGCTGTTTGGCTCGGAGCACTTGTAAAAGCAAAGATAAATGGTTAATTACTGGCAGCCGTGGAATGTTCAAAACAAATAGATTCAAAGAGGGGCCACACTGGGATGGATTTAGTATTTTTCCATTGAAAAATGTGCTCAACAGTTCAAGAAATCTGTTTCCAGTGGCAACTTTTCAGACAGGGATTTACAATTATCAATGGATTGCTTTTTGTATTATGTCTTAGAGCAGGGATTCCCAACATTGTTTTTGTAACTGTTGGGAATTCCAGCTCTAAGTGGATAATATTGTAATAGCAAGCACTTTCTGACAATCTAAGACCACTGCATGCTGTCTGCATCTAATTGTAAAAGTTTGATTTATTTATGTATTTATTTATTTATTGTGAACCCATCCACCAAATACATTTCAGAGTAATAGAGTGTTTGATAACTACACACTAGTAATATGCCAGGTTTGTGAAAAGCTATGAACAAGTGAGATAGATTTAAAGACCTATTTCCTTCTTACCCCAGCTTTAAAGGTGCATTGTGTAACTTTTGTGGTATATAGTGTCCGCAATCAACTTTTCTAACTGGAGACAAGCAATGCTACCAGGCCAACTAATGGCTCAGATCTTTGGAAAGGCAAGCCAGCCCTCAAGCAAGAATATATTTTTAATGTATTTTGAGCAATAAAAACACAACTTATTGAATAAATATTTGGTTCATAAGTTGAATACATAACATTCCTGACAACCCTAAACCAGGCAAAGTAACACACAGTAGTGTAACCTCAACCCAAAAAGTTCAGCGGTTGGAAGAGAGCCTAAGTATGTTAGCATTCCAACTATGGATTTTTTTGACCTGGATGATAGCTAGATCTCGAGATGGGTCCCTGGGGTTGCATTTTTGCCTAATAGCTCCTCTTATGTTTCCCCAATGGCACTGAAGGATGAGTCCAATTTACTTTACTCATTTATCTTAAGAGAATAGTTCCATAATGATTATTTAGTTGCCATCAATAAGGTTTCTATCTCGCAGTTAATGCATATTTGTCTCCTTCATAGCAGCACTACACCCTCGGGTCCCAAATCACATCAGGTCTGTGCACAGAGGAAAATCTCCACCTTTAAACAATGTTACACCTTTAACATGTTCCTCACAGGATTACAGTAAACACATTACAGCCATAGGTCCAAAACTCCAAAGGTCTCAGTACTAGTTTTCTTCTATGAGGCTAATATCTCTTTCCCTTCAGACTGAATATGTCAAACATGAAATTTGGAAACAATACGACGTACACTGGAGTTATTGAATCAACTGAAAGCGCTGTCGGCTTCACTCACATCCCAAAGAAAACATCAAGAAATACCAGAAGAGAAATGAGAAAAACATTGTCTGGAGTTATACACTATCCACATGGTCTGTCTGTTTGGAGCTCTATGCATTAATGGCTTGTGCATAGAAAGGTCAGGCTGTTTGGCCCGGATACCCTGCAGCTGATGCTTTTGCCGGGTTATAGGAATAATGTTCCCCGACAGAGCTGTAGCCTCAGGATCACAGGAGTATTTTTTTTTCTTTTCATCTCTCGAAGTTCACTCAAACCAAGGCGTCAGCAGAGCCATAAAGAACGGTCATGTGACAGTAAGTGGTAGAATTTGCAGTTTGAATGTCAAAATTCAGTTGTCCATCCTTTTTCCTACGCTTTATCCAGGGCTAGGTCACACAGGCAGCAGCCTAAGCAATGAGGCCCAGACATCCCTCTCCACACACATTTGCACACAGCTATTCCAGGGGTAAAAGGTGCACCCAGGCCAGTCGAGATACATAGTCCCTTCAGTGTGTCCTGGTGAGACATGCCTGAAACATCTGGGAGAGAGGGAGACATCCAAAACAGATGAGAGCACCTCAGTTGGATCCTCTTGATGTGGAGGAGAATCAGCTCTACTCCGAACTCCTGTGTGAATGAGCTCCTCTCCCTCTATAGGAATACCAAGCCACCCTCTGGAGGAAACTCATTTTGACAGCTTATCTTATCTAATACTTATTATTACTTCTGTGTCTACCTGGCAGACACTTACTTTGTAAGTCATTCATTCTCATTAAAGCAGAATTAACGTTTTTTTTTACAATCTGAGCCTTATTTCGGTAATAAAATAAGTTGTTTTACTCACCCAGTGCTATCACTTTGGTGTCATATGGAGCACTTCCAGAGATGTTTTAGATTAGCGATATCCGTATTGCGAGTTTTCCCTGATGCCCCGAGCATGTAATATATACCCCGAGCGGTCTCCAAATAACACAAACTTTAGCACTTTTCAAATCATAGAAGCTCAATGTCTTAGTCTACACTTGTTTGAGTCAAAAGTGGCCTGTAATTCGAGATTTATCCATAATTTACAGCTTTGCGTTTCATGTTTGGGTCCCGAGAGCTAAGAGCGAAATAAGCTGTGACTCCGCACATGTGCACTGGCGTCCTCATCTACTCGAAACTATGGATGAATCTCGGATTACAGGCCACTTTTGACTCAAATGAAAGCGTAGACTAAGACATCGAGCTTCTATGATTTGAAAAGTGCTAAAGTTTGTGTTATTTGGAGACCGCAAACATATGCCCCGAGAACTCACGTTAACGGATATCGCACATCTAAAACATCTCCGGAAATGCTATATACAGTATATTTGAATTATTAACAAACGACTGATTTTATTTTACTTTTTACCATTTTATCCATTTATTTTAACATGTTCAAAATACCATTTCCAATTAGCTCCAATATCAACAGAGAAAAGGGAACAGGGAAGTCAACAGGGAAGTAAGGAGCCAATTTGTTTATTATTTTTACAGATGTGTGTCCTGAAGCACAACTGGTCTTTTCCTGAAATGACTGCTGGTGTTTATTAGTGATGAGGGATGTGAGGAGAGGAGGAGTCAGTCTTTATTTGACAGCAAAATTACATTTCAGCTGTTAATTAATCTTTAAAAGACATAGGCAACATTTTTCACAAGTTACAATTGACCACATTACACTATTTTCTAATCTATCTTATAATGTTTTCTCATCAAAAACATATTTATAGTTGTTCTTTGTTTCATTCACATAATATGTTTAGCATTTTTAAACTTCATACACCTTCACCAGGATCATTTGGATGGTTTCAGATCTGGAATTGCCAATTTCTACTGAGCAAAAGATTAAAAAAAATAGCTGTTAACTATCACTTCATGACATCACAAGGCGGAACAGAACATTCTGAGCTTTGGAGCTAGACAAACTAATCATAAAGGGTTACTCAAAAATGTGTGAATGAAACAAATCTCAACTCCTGGTATTTTTTTTTTGAGAAGGTAACAACATTACAACATGGCTAAAAGCTCAGAAGAGTCATTAAGAACAATTAGGACCTTTACAGCTGTTTTAAACCAGCAAGACTTGAACGGCTTCTTTATTTGAACAATAATACCATTTTGTTTTCCGTTTACTCATTTGTGCCACTGGGTGTCCTTGAGATAAAACAGATAAATTCAATATTTTTCAGTATAAAAGAAAGGAAAAGCTAGGAAAAGGAGATTGGTCTGAAAAGTAAGAAGAAAGCCTTCGATTGTTTTAACATTTTTCTAAAAATAGACAGGATCTGACCTGCAGAGCTCCCATTGTTGTTGCAGTCACTCTGAAGACGATTTTTCAGACACAAAGTCAAACAAATGCTCAGATAGTTGGCAGCTGTACATTTCCAGCCTGTGCTCTTTGAATCAGACCTGGAGCTCAGAGTGTTTTCACAGGTGAAGTGTGGAATGGGAACACTTTTTTTTACCTTCACAGGGCTGTTTTCTGGACTCAGATACACCCGCTTAAATATATATAACACTGAAACAATTCTATAGTTTTAAAGCTTCTATACTAAAGGTCCCATGGCATGAAATTTTCACTTTCTGAGGTTTTTGAACGTTAATGTGAGCTCCCCTACCCTGTTTAGGCCCCCCCCCCATGGTTAAAAGTTGTGAAATGTCTAAACTGAGCATTTGCGAACCTTTTCTGCGTTACAAAAAATCGGAGCTCAAACGGGCGATTTTGAACAAGGCACCTGATTGACGTCAGATCGAAAAAAGAAATGCAAACGCAGTTCCACCCCCATCTGTCTGTACTCAGCGTCTCTGTAAATCACGCCCAGAGAGTTTGGACTGCGAATGCGCTAGGCAATGCGAAATGCGTTTTTTAATTTGCCTGGAGGCACGTCCGAGTGTTTCTAGGCTCGGAAGTCCTTTATCTGAGCCTCTGGACCTTTGAACAGCAGTGGTTTAATTTTATTTTATGTGGAAATGTGTTTATTTATTTTGTGTTTATTCAGTGGAACGCTTCAAATCTCTCCCCCCGTGCAAAAACACGGAAATGGATCAGCTGAGAGCTGAGAGCGGAGAGCGGAGAGTTTGGCCACGCCCCCACCCTCTACTATAGGCCAGCTCTTTTCTCCTCATTTGCATTCAAGCAACAACGCCCAGAATAAAGTGTTTGAGAGAGATATTTATGACTCTTTCTCATCTTATCTCTGTTTCTCATGCAGTGAGTGTTGATTTTGAAGAAGGATTCATTTACAGTATTAGGGAACCATTAAGGAGCCATATAAAAGCATCAAGAAGTACCATGTCATGGGATCTTTAAACAAAATTGATTTTTGTGAAATTCAAGCCGTGTTATAATGTTACCTCATAATAAACATACCTGGAGCTGTATTTTGTTTTGTTAACACGTTCAAGTAATCTTTTATTATTAGTCTGTCTTTATCTCCAAAGCTCAAAATGTTCTATTCCACCTTGTGATGTCATGAAGAGTAATAGTTTTCATTTTAACAGCTACCTTTTACCTTTAGTTCATTAGAAATTTCAAGGTAGAAATTACCCAAATGATTCTAGCGAAGGTGTACGGAATTTAAAAACACAGTGGAGCACTTCCTGTATCACCACATGACACTCTAAGGTGGTGGTTTTTGTTTGAGAGAAGAACTCAGCCTAAATTTGCAAGGTTTGTGTATTAAACATGTGTGAATAAAACAAAACACAACTCTGTGTATGTTTTGATGAGGAAACAACATTATAACATAGATGAGAAAATAGCATAATATGGGCCCTTTAAGTATTTCAGACTTCCAGCTGAAGTACATAATAATACATAAAAAATACATTTGATTACAGTTCAGACTTACTCTCCAGTTGTTGCTCTAGAGTGTATGGTATGATGTCCAACTGATTCATTGCTACATGGAAGAGTTGCTTTAAACCAGAGCACTGATAAAACTAAGCCTATGTTTATTACTAGAGATAGCGCTGCCCTGTTTCTGTGTAAGCCTCTATATCTTTACCATCAGGGAAAAATAACAAAAGCTTTGTAAGTTACTTCTGTTTGAGACACCTAAAGCCATCCTGGTAACCTTCTTCAAAGACCCCATAAGGTTAATCCCCAGGCAAATCACTGGATCTGACCTGGCCATTTCCACCTATCCCGGCCGTTTCACTAT
Source organism: Paratrypauchen microcephalus (assembly GCA_036785185.1). NCBI lineage: Eukaryota > Metazoa > Chordata > Actinopteri > Gobiiformes > Gobiidae > Paratrypauchen > Paratrypauchen microcephalus. The sequence goes on along the minus strand of JAVJIX010000110.1, from coordinate 11,259 downwards.
GCAGAAAACACAGGCCCCTCTCTGGTTCCTCCTGCCATAACAGACACACATGTGCCCTACACTAACACTCGCCCTGGTCTCCACGTGTAGAGCAGGATCATACAAGCATCTGGAGGCAGATCTGACGTGAACACAATATAAAGGTGACATTTCAGGCACGTACACTAGATTTTTTTTATTTTCATTTTTTCACCTAGCCTTCAAAGGCCAGTTTGCTATTGTATAGTGTGACTTCTTTGTTTATGTAACACACAGAGGTGCGATAGTGGAGGTCACTCTATGGAAAAGCATAAACAGTGGTACTATTAAAAAAAATGCAAGGCTGTGTTGCAGTCAAACTGTGGCCAGAAGTTAAAGCTGGGTTACCTGCTTTTTAAACAACAATAAGAAAATATATTTATTATTTATGTAACTATAATTCCAAGCCTTACTTTTGCTTGTTTATTACAGAAGTGACTGCACCATGCACGCAGTGACACTCAACCATGTGCTTCTCCTTTCCTGCCTTATTTGTTTATTCAAAAATGCTCTGTGCTCTTCTGCTGTTAACACAATAGGACCACTTCTCCACAAGTTCAGGTTTGCGACAGACCACTTCAGACAATGTGGCGAGGGATGAGAGCTACAATAAAGGGTGAAGGGTGCAGAGCATTTCTCATCATGGTCACCCTAGTTTTGCCTGTGCCGGTGTTGGTTTGCCCTTGGTATTGGGTTGGAAGTCAGGACCCCCATCTTAAAGAGATCATTTTGGTCTTAAAATGTTCATATTAACCTGCTCTACATGATGATGACATGTTTTTATTTCACGATTTTGCCTGTAAATAAATAATTTTCCCTAGTATGGAACTTGGCTCCAATTTCGCTCTATAACTGCTGGCCTCAGCAAGCTTCAGTTGGCTGGAGTCAACCGCTATGGGTAACGTCACACTCCCTTAGTCCATTTCTTTATACAGTCTATAAAATTAACAGAGGGGAAAACTTGAATAAAGCCAAGTTAGGGAATTCTTTGTTTTTACAACAATGCTTTATAAATACAAAATAATCATCACTGAGGACCATGAGGCAAAACTACAAACAAACTACACAACTGACCAAGTTGTGCTTCAAACTTGGCCATTGACTTTAACAGTTGTTGCAATGGGTTTGAGCTCACAGGGAGGTGCCAGCAGGAGGTACCGCCGTGTCTGAAGCACCTCATCGAACCATGACGCTGTGAATAGCTCCACATGTGGGACTCGGCTCTGCACACTGGACACACACACTGCACACACACTGAAAACGATACTCCACTAGTCAAAGAGTCACCACACATGTGCGATTGTCCATATGTGGTCCCCTGGTGGTCTGATCTTCATGCTTCTTTAGCTTGCGTAATTAATCTGGATTTTTTCACTCTCGGGAGAATAGCTACGAGTCTGAGGTCTCGGAGGAAACATAAAACACAAGAGAAACAAGTGTGAGAAAAATGTTCTGTGAATACATTTACATGAAATCAAACATACAGAGAAAGTACAACTGGAGTTATGCTCAGCAAATGCAGAAAAAAATCGCCTGACCCATTATAAAGAAGATTACCATGGTGCATTATCGGCTCCATTCAGCATTTCATTATTTATGTCGTTTTTCCTGATAACATCTGCTAACACATTTATATTGCCAGTGACAGCAGCAGTGTAGATTATTAGAGTTCATAAGTAACAACAATTGCTGGTATGGTATGATTTTATTGTCTTCATGGACATTATTAATAAAACATACTAGTTAATAAGTAACACATTTGAAACAAACATTATTCAAAAATGTATTAAATCAGTCAAAATCTCTTACTGGTAATAACATTTGAACAGTACCGCAAGGTTGTCAATGACCGATCTTGCCTGAACTTTGAATCCTAATATTTGGTCTCCCATCCAAATAGGAGAACACTAGAAATATCAGGTGCTACAGTGTTGTGTCCTTAGGCAAGATCGTTCACCCACCTTGCCTAGAATGTGGTGTGTGAGTGAATGAAGGTGGTGGCTGGAGAGGCCACAGATTGGCAGTCTCACTTCTTTGAGTCTACCCCAGGGCAGCTATGGCTACAATAGCAGCATACAGGCTCTGAGTATGGAGTTAATCAGTTAAGTGCCAAAAATGAAAAAATAAATTAAATGGTTATATTTATCCAATAATTTGTACTATAAAGTTATTTTCCTATTTATCTTCACCATTTTAATTTTTTCTTTTTCTTTTTTTTTTCAAAATCAGAAAATGTTCACTTTTACCGTTCAAATACTGGTGCGGAGAGGCACCAGCCGTTCATGCCTCACATGGACTGACTGTGTTGTAGCTCAGCAGTGACAGATTCTGCGCTAAAGCGGCTGTGAAAAGACGCCGAGTGAGGCACGTAGTTACCTGACCTCATGGTAGAGGCACTTGTGAGCCCAGGGGTTCTTCTGCAACTCCTGGGGCAGCGGATTCGAATAAGTGTCAGCAAGATACAATTTAGAGTCAAGTTTAATAATCTGTTCAACTTCACTTTTTTCTTCTTGTCTGGCCCTATACTTTTAAATGGAGAAAGATTTCATATTAAAGCTCAAGCAGTTTTCTAAACTGGACTTTTGGTTGAAGCAGGAGGTTATATTTAAAGGAAGACCAACGCAGGAGCTAAAGGGTTTGCTCCAGACTAGGGGATGAAAGATTGGTAAGAAATCGTTTTTTCTGCTTTTCCTGCCTTCTTTTCTCAACCTGCTGTGTCAATGTCTGGACTCAGATATTGTGACCTGAAAAATTTGCAAAGAAGCCTCGTTAAACATGAACAGTCCACCACTCATATTCAGAGCCAGATCACGCTAAAAACGTCGCTATTTTAATTTATGATGCTACTCGGTGCGCTCTGGAAAATGCACTGAACAATAATAATACATTTTCAGCTTCACATAAAAAATATTATGAGCTCCAGTCACTTACAGGGAGAGAAATGGCGCCGGGGCCAAATTTACTCGCCGACACCTGGTGACGTCATGACCCTTACCGCACGTCACTGGAATGAATGCTGCGTAAAACTGTAAAGCAACTTTGAGTGTCTGGAAAAGCACTATGTAAGATTAATGTTTTAAAAGTTGATCAGTTTCACAAAGGCTACCCAGTCCCCTAGGTCTCCAACCTTCCATGTAGGTTGTTTCTGGAGAGATGAAACATGAAAACTAGATGGTGTCTTTGATGTTTTTATTTTTGTATCATGAGTCTGTACATGTCCAGTCCAGGGAAACATAAATTCAAACCTCGAGCGCCTGAAAGCATTACTTATTTAGAAAGCTGCATCAAAGAAAGTAGACACCCATCTCACACCTGTCTCACTTGTCCATCCTTATTTTGCAAATGGTCAGAGATGGACGGTGGGGGACTGGATCCAGGAGCTTTCTGTCAGCACTGATGCACCCTCTGGGAACTACACCGGAACAACAGTTAGCAAACACATCACTTTATATATTTACACCGTTCAGACGAGCAGGTAGAAGTGAGGGGATCCCTGTAGTATACACAGGTCTGGAGTTTGAATAAGGTTCATTCTGGACTCTAGATGAGGCTGAGGAAATGCACAGACTTGTGATGAGGGAAAGCAGAGATTTTTTTTTTATCAAGTGTCAAGACTAGTATTATGATATTCAACCGACAAAACCACTGCTGTCATTTTTTATATTTTTATTTTTTTTATTTTTTATATTATTTTTATTTTTATTTTTGCAGAGGTTATTATCTGTAATGATAAAATAAAAATGATTTAGCATCACCTCACCTGCTTGAGTGGAATGAAATATCAGTTTATCAGTTTACCTATACTCATAATTAAAACAATTAAACTATTAGAAATGAATTACTAAAACTATTAATCAATTATTAGATTTAACTTATAATGCATATGTCAAATTAAAGGTGCACTGTGTAATTTTTTGGTTGGGGGTCCATTACAGGGGGTCCTCGGGTTACGACGGTCTCGGTTTACGACGTTTCGTGGTTACGAACGCGCCCCCATTAAAAAAAAAATATATATATATATTACGCGTCATTCCGTCTTACGCGGTTTAGCGTGGTAAGAGATGTAAACAAACGCGAACGGCGCGCGGCGCACGGCGGAAGAATACGCTTTGTTGTGGTTGTAGGGAGAAGAAGACGGCCTCGTGTGCGTGCCCAATGTGGGCGGAAGTACCTGATGTGGGCTCTGATCTGCTCCTATGAAAGCGGCAGTGATAACCAAGCAGCGTAGTGGTCTAATTATTGAGATGGAAAGGTTATTGGTGCTTTGGTTGGAAGATCAAAGGCAAAATCCGCCTTATGACGAAATTCGGGTTACGACGCGTCTTAAGAACGGATCAACGTCGTAACCCGAGGACCCCCTGTACCTGCTTGTTTCTTTGGATATGTCATATTAATGTTCCACATATGACATTAAAGAGCTCTGCCTTACATTTATTCATTTACAGGTGTTTTTTTTTTTTTTTCTTTAGCTCAAAAATACCTAGATAAACAAACATTCTGACTGTAAGTGGGGTTACCGCTCTACATATCTGACCTGTAACTTGGCCTGGTTTGGTCTCCATGAAGACAGAACTGTGAAACATTCCAAACAAAGCAAAAACATCTCCATGGAGACAAGCATTTGAGGGGCTCTCCACCAGAAAAGCTACACAATGCACCTCTGAGTAGATACAGATGACATGATATTCAAAACTGGGTCAGTATTTCATTGTTTTTGATTGAGAATGAAAAGATCTGGTTTCATTTAACTTCTTATTTTCTTTTATTCAGACTACCGGTACTTATTACAGCCCAAACACGTCAAGATGGATACCGTACACCGTACAAAAGTTGTCTGACAAAGAGAAAACAAGTTAACTATCTTAACTGAAGAGCTGAAGAAAAAACATTACAAAAATGAGATCTGGTTTCAATCTGGTCCTCTAGTCAAGACTAAATGGAAGTCTCCTCTCAGCTATAAACAAAGCTAATTGTCACAGAGAGACTGGGCTTAGCTCATTAGCCCGCTAATAGCACCCCGTGGAGCAGCATGGCAGTGGTAGTGTCCTGCTGTGGAGGGGCTGGAAAAGCAGAACGACCACCTTGACTCACATGCGTCAAAAAGAACAATTAACAAATGTGCCTTGGAGAACAATTTTTTTCAGCATTTTCTAGTGAAGTCTAAATGGTTCTCAAACAATCAGTTTCCAAACTCGAAGTTCTTCTTCTCTTCACCCATCACTTGACGCTCTACTGCGCATGGCTCCTGCATGGATCTGGTCCTTTCTGGGATCACGTCAGTGTCTGGGATCATGTCTGTGTCTGGGATCATGTCCGTGTCTGGGATCACGTCAGTGTCTGGGATCATGTCTGTGTCTGGGATCACGTCCGTGTCTGGGATCACGTCCGTGTCTGGGATCACGTCAGTGTCTGGGATCACGTCTGTGTCTGGGATCACGTCCGTGTCTGGGATCACGTCAGTGTCTGGGATCACGTCCGTGTCTGGGATCACGTCAGTGTCTGGGATCACGTCTGTGTCTGGGATCACGTCCGTGTCTGGGATCACGTCAGTGTCTGGGATCACGTCCGTGTCTGGGATCACGTCAGTGTCTGGGATCACGTCTGTGTCTGGGATCACGTCCGTGTCTGGGATCACGTCCGTGTCTGGGATCACGTCAGTGTCTGGGGTCATGTCTGTGTTTCGTAGGATTTCAGCAGATTTCAGCAGATTTCAGCAGATTTCAGGCCCTCCTGGGGGGGCGGGGATAGTTGTATCGATTAGGTATGAGTGGATGTCCAGCTACTGAAGTTTGAGACATTTCTTCATTTACGCACTCACCTGCATTTAACACATACGGGTCATTAAGACGTATCAAACTCACTAATGTTTATTCAGCATCATAACTTATTTTATCACATGGCGATAAACTGTTTTAGTGCTGACAACAGCATTTGTTAGTGTTGTAACTTCATGTGAACCGCAGAGACAGCGGCTCTTTCTGCACTTTCTGCACACACATCCGCTGTGTTCATAAACAAATAATTCATCCATATATTGGCTGCATCGTTGTAAAAGCCACAAGGTTTAAAGGGTGACAAAAAAGTAGAGGCCTGTAGTCCGGAAATTACAATAATAGGAATTTATTTGAAATAAGGATCAAAGATCAAGTAGAGCAGGTTAATACAAACATTTTAAGACCAAAATGACAAGGCTCATGGCAGCAGTTATGGAGAGAAGGGTGACGATGTTTTAATGTTGTTACTAAAAAAATACTTCTATTTATTGCTCTTTTCCTTAAAGGGACAGTGTGTAAGATTTTTACCCGTTAATTACTGAAATTGAAGATATCCATTCAAAAATACATTGTTTTCCAAGCCTTTTCACTTCCATCATGAAATCAAAGTATTCTTTTGGACTTAGATATAGTCACATAAAAGGGGGATCTTCCCCATGCAGAGGCAGCCATTTTGAATACGAGAGCCGCAGAAGGACATTTGGGCTCCGCCTTCGCCTTCGGCAAGGCTCGTGGTTTTGGGTAAACAACACAAGCATGCTGCCAGATCAGACGTCGTAATGGATCTAACACGTGTTTTGGCCTCAATTGTTTTACTGGAATTTATTCGCTGGATCCTTACGGACAAATTGAGAGCAAGTTTATGGTGAAATACAGAGTTTGACCTGTGCAAAGCATTCTAAGGTAAGCTAACCTCGTTTTGTGCTTTTCTGTATAAAAGCCCCATGTGCTCGGGGAGTGATTATTGTGCAGGGAAATGAATTGCATAGTCAAAAAGAGGAGACTGTAAGGTTTCATTTGATGTGTAGAGTGTCATGGTACATGATCGGGAATGTGTGTTTTCATGAAGAAAAACAAAAAAACAAAACGGGACCGCGTTTTATTTATACAGTAGCGGCGCGCGGACCTCGAGGTCTGCCGTAGCTAAAACAGAAAGTGCAATAGCACCATCCACCTATGCGCCACGAATCCTACACAATGGGGCTTTAAAAAGGATGAGTTAAGTTTTGAGGTTGATGATGTGAAATTTTCGAATCTCCATGGAAATATACATACAAAATGGCATAGAATCACCCGTAGTTGAATCAGTGAAAGTTAGATACATTCATACTATGGAGACAAGCCAATGACAAGCACACATGAAGACACCTATCAAAGATTAATTAAAATGCAGAACACTCTCCTGACATTCAAATGAAACAGATCATTCTTTCATGAATCTTTCTGTTCTCCATGTTTGAAGCGTGACTTAAACAACGCCAAACTCCATGTCCTCCAGTACACAGCCTATACTTTTAAACAGCTATGTTATTGTTCTATGGGTGCCCATACATCACACAGAGACAGGGGATGTGTTTCTGACAGAGCTGACAGCAAATCAGAGTGTGAAAAATAATGTGAGCCTCGCATTCGCTGAACATAGTCATTACAGTGAGAATAGCTCATATGCACAAATATAGGCTTTTGGGTTAAAATATGCAGGGTCGTCACTATAGAGGAAAATCCATACCATTATAGTCCCTGAAAAGATGCTTCAAAATGAGTTCGCTGCATTTGTGGTATGGAGAAAGATGTTTGGAAAATATAACAATAAACATGTAAGGGTATCTGTTTATACATAGGGGTCTGGTGTCATGGTATTTATTAATTTGTTTTTGTGATGTATTTGTTTTGCCCATGCTCTTCATGTTTTATTGCAATATACATAATTGAAGACATAATTCCTTATTTATCATTTTATATTGTCCATTATATCTTTTATACTACAGTACATATTGGTTCTTGGTTTGTGGCCAGTTTGATGGTTATCCTGGTTTGGTCCTGTTTTAGCTCTGGTTTAGTCCTGGTGTTGTCCAGGATTTGAAATTTGTCCCAGTTTAGTCTCAAAAGTGTAAGTGTGTAAGTGTGAAATCTCATTTATACCATAAAAACTTCCCCTACCTTTGATCAATGGAGACACATAGTGAATATAACATGCATTATAATAGATTATGATATATGTTTGAAATTAACATTATATTATGTGTACTTAAAAGCCATATTAGCTCATGTTGCATAAAGCACTCCCAGCATTATTGTTTCTGCCTCCCTGGTTCTAATTGCACCAAATATGTGACGTATCTCTATAAATATTTATGAAGTGCAGTTACACTTTAAGCACGACCTGGTGACTTATGAATACATTTGCAACACAGTGATTATAAATACTCATGTTCAAAGACAAGGTGGATAAACAAAATATTATAAAGCCACATTTTAAATATTTAGAAGTACAAATATGAAACAAAGAGGTCAGTAGGGGGCAATTTTTAACGATCTAAAACAACGGGCCCTCTGTGGAAGCTTCTCTGTGCCTTAATTGCTTCAATGGCGCTCTCACTTTCATCTGTTTTGAATTGCTAGCCATAAAGACTCATATCTTGCTAAATGAATTGCTTGTATTTGTCCATTAGAGTATCTGCAGTTATAATATGGAGTTGATTGTACATAATGGGCTACTGATAAGTGCATTAGAAGTAGATGCAATAGTCTGAATAGAGAATGTGTATAGACCTATATGTGCCATTCTAATTACATTATGTATCTATAGTACTACTTAGAAATGGCATTCACAAACAAACTGCATGTTTATGGGTGAAGGGTATCTTATATAAATGAGTGGATTTAAAGTACTTGGAACTGATAAAAAAAAACATTGCTTTGTTCTGTGTTTTTGCATAAAAGTTACTGAAACATTTTATGTATTGCTAATTTTTCAGAAAAAGCTATGAGCTACACATCTCTTTCACAAAAAACAAAACAAAAAAAAAAGCAGTTGTAAAGCTTTGTGTGGACAAAAATCATGCATGTGAATACAATAGTGATGTGTACATTTATATGAGAATCTCACTATACCTATTTTAAAGGTCCCATGGCATGAAATTTTCACTTTCTGAGGTTTTTGAATGTTAATGTGAGCTCCCCTACCCTGTTTAGGCCCCCCCAATGGCTAAAAGTTGCGAAATGTCTAAACTGAGCATTTGCGATCCTTTTCTGCGTTTGAAAAAAACACAGCTCAAATCGGCGATTCTGGACAAGGCACCTTATTGACGTCAGATCGAAAAAAGAAATGCAAATTCAGTTCCACCACCGTCTGGATCTCCACCCCCTGTCTCTGGAAATCACGCCCATATTAGAGGCAGCCATTTGGACTGCGAAGGAGCTACGCAATGCGAAATGCGTTTTTTTATTTGCCTGGAGGCACATGCGAGTGTTTCTAGACTCGGAAGTCCTTTACCCAACCCTCTGGACCTCTGAAACAGCAGTGGTTTAATTTTATTTTCTGTGAAAATGTGTTTTTTTTCATTGAAAAGGCTCTCCTTTCCTCCTTCGCGCTTACACACGCGGAAGTGGGGCCAGGCACAGCGCAGCGCTAAAACAAGGAACCAGCGGCGCATTTGCCCCCCCCCCTCACCCGCTCCTCTAACCTATCTGTGTCCTTCTCATTTGCATTCAAGCAACAAGGCCCATAATGAGGTGTTCAGAGAGTTATTTTTTGACTCTGACTCTGTACATGTGTCTTTCTCATGCACTAAGTGTTGATTTTGAAGAAGGATTCATTTACAGTATTAGGGAACCATTAAGGAGCCATATAAAAGCATCAAGAGGTACCATGTCATGGGATCTTTAATACTAACTTCCTCTTTTTACAGTTTGAAAATCAGGTACCCCAGTTTTTAGACAATTTCATTTATTACTTAAGTTATTATGTACTTATTGTGCACTCAAAAGACACACAAAAAACAGTTTGAAAGGTAAAACTATGCTGCGTAACAAGCTGTATAAAAAATTAAATGTGTTTAAGTAATGATAGCAGCAGTGGGCCCTTGTGCAGACGCATTAGTCATGCTGGTACTCTGCTCTGAAGTGTGGCCACCTGTTCTCTATCTGCTCCTCTTCACTCCCTCTGCTCTTCCTCACTCCCTCTAGCCCTCCTACTCCTCTTCCTCTGGGACCTGTAGCTTTAATGCCCTGGGCGTCTCTGGGGTGCCTGTCCCGTTTGGTATTCTCTGTGGCGGCGCGCAGTCGTATTCACTGACCTTCATGTGCCGCACCTGGTGAAGGGGTCTGGCTTGGCTCAGAATGCCGAATGTTGCCGTGGCGATGTGACCATACGGAACCGGCTGTCATGCAGCAAATAAATAATATTAGCAATTTTTCAGCCTACGGATGTTTTTTTTTTTTTTTTTTTTTTCTTTTATGTTATTTGAAAGCACACAGGGAGCTGAGGAGAGCTGAAGAAGAACGGCCATGACTCGTGCCTGGTACACAGAAAAGCTTTTGACAAAAAAATATGTTTTTCAAGCTGTAAATAAGAGCTAATATGTCCAAAACTAAAGAAAAAATACAGAAAATATAGATAACAGTCATGTATTATTTAGTATGTTAAAACATTTTTTTTTAGCATGTAGTAGGTAGTTATAGTACATTATTACATTGCATTTAATGGGGTAGGTAGTGCAGAGTAAAATAAAACTTGTACCCTCATTATTTCCGGTTTTCTAAAGTGATCAAAATTCTGATCACTTACCACCGACTTATTTTTTCTTATTGAACTAATAGACACAGTTTGAATTTGGTAACTGTCATAAAGGTTCACTAACTTAGTACGGGTCCACCACCTGCTTGTCTCCATTGAGATGTTGCCAGAATTTTCCACAATATGGCATTTAAGTTGACTATCCTGCATTGTATACATTTCTGTTGAAAAACAAATATTCTTACTCCATGTGGGCTCGCCTCTTAACAGATGTGACCTGTAACATAACCTGGTGGTGCTGCCTGGTTATGCCCATATACTGTACATATGTTCAATATAAAGTTCTCTCCATTCTTAATTACAACTCTTCTATCATCACTGAAACTACTGCACAACTCCAATAAACATGAAATCAGAAACAGTGGTGGAATCTACATCTGAGTATTTATATCACCGCCTCAGTCACCGACAACAGATCTGAGAATAATTGCTCTCTCAAATGTCACTGCAGCTGGTTTATTAAAATGGAGTGAACTAGGTAACCTCTCCCTTCTCTATGGAAATGAACAGAAATTGATTTCAGATATGTGACCAGACACAGAAAAAACAGTCACAAGTCGCCCCGGAGGCGTTTTGAGTCATTCACAGATTCACAGAGAGGTGTAGATTCTAAGCTTTCCAACGATGCCTTACACATGGAAATCTGATAAAAGTTGAAGAATTTGTGGC
>JAVJIX010000444.1:0-152536 GCA_036785185.1 Paratrypauchen microcephalus | reverse complement strand
TTTGGAAGCAGCACATGGGAATTTGGAAAGCTCTGAAAACAGCTTGTGAAGTTTCTCTAACTCTAGGCCTTCTGGGCTCATTTACATGATCATCTATCACTGTGGTGTTAGTCTTCAGGGCAGGTCAGAATTAGAAGGTACTTTGTTAAAATGGAAATGCTTTTATAACAAAAAGCCCATATAATCATTCAATAATTCAATAATACACAGGATATTATGTTAAATCACCTGTATTGTCAATTTAATACAATACAATATGAAATATATTATACAATGTAAAATGAAAAAGAAAGAATAAAGAAAAAAGTAAAAAAAAAAACATTACAAAATTTGCAGTATATAGGTAAATATAGTATAGGACCCTACACACACACACGCACACACACACACACACACACACACACACACACACACACACACACACACACAACATGCTTGGATATTCAAGACAGGCTCACTATAATACCCCTCCCTCCCTCTGTCCCATGTTTTGTTCTTTTTTCCTTCACTACAACATGAAGTACATGATCTATGTACAATGTCAATGTTGTATATGGTTTAACTTGGTGTTGCTTAAATAAAGGATTTAAAAAAAGGAAAATGAGGAATTACTTTGCACCTCTGCAAAATGTTTAAAGTGTTTAAAATGAACTAGTTCAGTTTAAAAAATAAAATAAAATAAAAAATCCAGTACAGCGCCTTCAAATGAAACACATACGTTTTTTGTTTTTTTTGTATTTCCCAGTACAAACACAAGGCCAGAGGTTGCCAAAGGGCCCATCACAGGGGGATGACTAATGACCCAGGGTGGTGTAATGCTTCTGCTCGGACATGTTTATATTTAGGCCAGCGCATGGTTCAGGAGGCCAAGGAGCGCCGGAACTACAACACCTACTATTTTTAATTTCAAATGGACACGTTAGCATACTCCATCTCCACCGCACTGCTATTTGCCAGATTCCAAGTCCTGCTTCACAATTCTTTTCCAGGCCAAAGCTTCATCCCACTGTGAAGTTAAATAAATGACATGAGCGCCGTCCCTGTTTAGTGTTGTTTTTACAATGTCCGTGGAGTACCTGCTGAGAGGATCTGTGGCTCTCACTTACCATCATGTGTTAGTGATTACTGTCTCACATTCTTTGGTCTAACTCCCGCTGGTCACTGTAGCGTCATGTCAGTGCAGTCATCCTTATGTGGTATTCATAAAGTCATACAGTATATAGTAGTGGATATACGGCACCAATGTGTAAAAACAATAGCTAGCTGTTTCACCGGGAGTGTAAGCAGAAGTTCAGATCTGACAATAAGCATGTACGTTATAATGGCCCTATATAATTTCACTTAGCATTTTTCTGTAGTGTTGTGCAAGCCAAAAGTAAAATTTTATGGAACCAACCCAAACTAGCATTCATGTTCTCTTCTTGTTGATGCACATTGAAAAAAAAAAAAAAAACACTAAGCGGTTTCTGGTGGAAGGTTTTGCCAATTGCTTATTACGTTATGGCTATGCTTGTTATGCTGTTATGGGTTTTCCTGTACTATGCCTCTCTTATCCAAAAAAGAAGATGACTACTAAGTTACAAGTCAGGACTGTGGAAAGGGAATTTTCATCACAGTTACAATGCATGTTAAAGATCCCATGACATGGTACTTCTTGATGCTTTTATGTGGCTCCTTAATGGTTCCCTAATACTGTAAATGAATCCTTCTTCAAAATCAACACTCAGTGCATGAGAAACAGAGATAAGATGAGAAAGAGTCATAAATATCTCTCTCAAACGTTATTCTGGGCATTGTTGCTTGAATGCAAATGAGGAGAAAAGAGCTGGCCTATAGTAGAGGGTGGGGGCGTGGCCAAACTCTCCGCTCTCGCTCTGAGCCCTCAGCTGATCCATTTCCTTGTTTTTGCACGGGGGGAGAGATTTGAAGCGTTCCATTGAAAAATAAACATATTTCCACAGAAAATAAAATTAAACCACTGCTGTTCAAAGGTCCAGAGGCTCAGATAAAGGACTTCCGAGCCTAGAAACACTCGGACGTGCCTCCAGGCAAATAAAAAAAACGCATTTCGCATTGCCTAGCGCATTCACAGTCCAAACTCTCTGGGCGTGATTTACAGAGACGCTGAGTACAGACAGACGGGGGTGGAACTGCATTTGCATTTATTTTTTCGATCTGACGTCAATAAGGTGCCTTGCTCAAAATCGCCCGTTTGAGCTCCGATTTTTTGTAACGCAGAAAAGGATCGCAAATGTTCAGTTTAGACATTTCGCAACTTTTAACCATGGGGGGGGGGGGCTAAACAGGGTAGAGGAGCTCACATTAACGTTCAAAAACCTCAGAAAGTGAAAATTTCATGCCATGGGACCTTTAAGGGATTTTCTGAACAATAATAACACAGTAAGTAGAAAGATTTGATGAGAAATTTATGAACTGTATAAAATGAATATAATTTAGCAAAAATCAAGCTTTCAGTTTGTAGGTGTACCAATGAATGAATCAAATTGATGCTGAATATTCCGTTCTCAAAGCAAAACAACGACTGCGCTAAACAATTGATCAGAATTCTTTATATACTGTACAGTGAACCCTCGCTGTATCGCGGTTCACTCTTCGCGGCCTCGCTGTTTCGCGGATTTTTTTTTCCATTTTTTTTTTTTTTTTTTTCAATTTTTTTTATAGTGTAACTTTTTTTTTACAGTGTAACATTCTGTCCTGCGCCCTGATTAGCTAAGAGACTAGACCAGGACTAAACCAGGTCTAAAGCAGGTCTAAACCAGGACTAAACCAGGTCTAAACCAGGACTAAACCAGGTCTAGACCAGGGATGGTAGGGACAGAGTCTCAGATTTCCTTCAGGAGAGCGCCTGGGTGACAGGAGGTGTGGCCTTTGTTTACTTGCACGAGCCATGGAAGAGAGTGCGAGCCGGACCATGGAAGAGCCAAGAATCAACATGGACTCTTCCAAGAATCAACATGGACGGGCCCGCTGCGGCGTCCGGGGGAGCCGCAGCGGGGAGAGGACACTCGCGCGCACTGTGGAGACAGTGGCTCTTCCCCGTGAGAGGACGAGAGGACGACCCCGACCCCGTCCTAGAGAGCTGTGGAGTATTGGCGACGCATTGATAGCGGACTGATTTTGGAGCCGGGGTGAAATGCAACCAACTCTTGTGAGCGCAGGTTGGTCTTACCTGGTCTTGTGGTGAGGACTGGTGCTCAGAGGCGTCTGTTAGCGGTTCGGCACTGTTAGCATTGGCGTGAGTCTTGCCCAAAATGATATCCAGGTCGCTTTCCACTCGACTTTCGCACATGGCATGGATATGTGGTACCAAAACAAACACACGTGTCCGCGCGCACGTGCCCGCGCGCACGTGCCCGCGTGTCACGTGCCCCCGCCCCACTATTAATATATTTTAATGAAAATCTACAAAAGTTTGAGTGTTTAAACAAGAGAAAAATGTGAGAAAATGTTAATACCAGTCTCAGAAAGGTGTATAATGTGTCTGGTGAAGCATTTTCAGCCTTAAAACATGTAGAATAATTGTAAAATATAAAATTGTCCTACTTCGCAGATTTCACTTATTGCGGGCTATTTCTGGAACCTAACCCCCGCGATAAACGAGGGTTCACTGTATATCATAAATGTGTTGTGTTCATGATGGACAGTAATGGCTTTTCCTTTGCCGCCGCCTTCTCTCCTGACCCTTTACCATGCGTTGGCTGACAGGGAAAACCCCATTGTTAACAGATGGTAATGTAATAAGCTGACCTGCTGACCTTTGAGTAGTTACCGTGCGGTCTCCTCTCTGTTTGGGATGATATGTTAAGTGTGCGGGGGACATCTTGTCAACAAACACATACGGGAAGCCAATAAAGGCCCTGCGCTGTGGTTGTTTTAACCCCAATAGGGCACTGAGCATTAATCATGACCCAAGCATGGTACGTGATGAGGTGTTCACGGTCAGCTCCAAATAGTCGGTAATGGGAGCGCTCCGGGTCGAGGTGTCTTCCTGTTCAACATGTCTTCAAGATGTCCCGCAGAGGCAACACAGGGACATGCACCTCCTACGCTGACGACAGTCTGACCTCATGTCCGTCCACACTGTTTTATTAAAACAAGGAAAGGAGTTAGTCAGGTTGTGTGCAGGGAAATTATGTTTTTTTCTTCTTCATAAGTCTTCTTCAGAAGTCCATCCACATTCCTTGTATTGAAAATGATGGTTATATGCACGTCAGAAAGACTTTTTGTCATTTGGTGGAGTCTGTGTGTCCTCTCAAGGCCGCTGTCTATGATATTCAATTGTCTTGCCTTTGCCCATAGAACTCCACATGTTTGATCAATTGATAACATTGACATTATTTTTGGTAACCTTATTTCGAAATGAACAGAATGAACAGAATACTCCACACTCGGTGATAAGTTGCTACTATTCCAGATTGTGCCATTGTCCCTCACTAAGACCAGGGCTCTCAAGGCTCACGCATTGAAAGTGTGACACACGCAATTCGACGTATTCACACGCGCACACGCCACACATGGCATTTCTCACGCTGATTTGTGTTATTTTTTTTATTTTTTTTTTTTTTTGTGCCCAGAAAATCGGTCTGTGTGGCTTAGTTTATGCAGGCTCCGCGCGTTTTCAGCGCCGCCCCCTCCCCCTGCTCCGGGGGAGCTCCGGGGGAGCAGGGGGAGGGGGGGACGGCGCGTCTGCTCCCAACCGTGCGCTCCGAGCGGAGGCCGGAGCAGATGCGCCGTCCCCCGGGCACGTCCTGAGCCTCAGTCCCGGTGCCACGTCTCCTCTGAGACTCCGGTCCCGGTGTCTCCGTCTGTGCGTAACGTGTCCCCCCCGACGGCTTACGCGCGGAATACGCGCGTCCCAGAGCCGAACTGCCCGTGGTGAGCCGCGGTGAGCCGCGGTGAGCCGCGGTGAGCCGCGGGCCCGGTGCATTAACCAGACTCTTACATGAATCCGTTAAAAATGTCCCACTCCCTCCCGCCCCCTACTCCCCGCCCCTCTCAGGGCGCACTGACAAAGTGCGAACCATCAGGTAATAACTTCATTTATATAACTCTCATTAGTAGCTTTGTAGTTTAAGTTTGCTCTTTAGACAAACAGGGCTCTCAGCACACAATTCGACGTGTTCACACGCTCACACGGCATTTCTCACGCAATTCAAGCGCGCCCCCCCCGGTCCTCGGAAATTACAGTCACACGCACGACCCCGCTCAAAACTTGAGAGCCCTGCTAAGACACACTGCATTCACAGCATTCATACTGGGCAATGTGGGTGAAGAGTCTTGCTTAAGGACACAACAACAGGTTTCCACTCTAGCCACTGCTGCTCCAATTTGTCATCTGGTATTCTCTGTGGTCCCCCGTCCAACCACGCCCAGCCACGCCTGCTAACCTTTCAAGATCGGACAAGATTGGGCAGTGACTATAGACTGTGTCTATAAATGGATAGAGCTAACTTGCTAGATGCCTTGTGCCAAATAGAAAGTGAGAATGGGAGCGCCTCCAGCTCCATCAACTCTGGCTCCAATTTACTTAACACTGAAAAATTGTCACCCCTCTCTTTGTAACTTCTGCAGTGAGCCTCGTCATTTTGGTCCTAAAATGTTCATATTCATTTACTCTTCATGACCCTTGTGTTTTTATTCCACATTATATCTGTAAATAATTCCTATTCCATATTCCTAATATGAATCTCGACCCCAAATCTGCTCCCATAACTGCTATCCTCATGAGCTTCATTTGACTGGAGCAGAACGCTAAGAGTGATGCCACACTTCTTTAGTCCACTTCTTTATACAGTCTATGGTGCACTACTGTATATAAATGGCAAGAAAACAATGACACAACCATGTCTGAAAAGTGTAATTGAAGTAACAGTTATTAATTATGTGATCACAGAGAATTCAAAGTAATTCAGCTTGAAAACTCCATAAAATATTTTAAAATTATGAAGTGTTAATCTTAAAACTCCATTATGGCATCCTTATAGTCCATAGTAAAAATATACAATTTATGGTGTGATTGAGCTCAGACTAAATTGGACTAGATAATTTTATGTCCCGCGCTGCTAAACTTAATGAGAAAATTGGCCTGGGATTTATGCCAGTTCCAATGGGTAACCAGAATAACAGCACTATTTATCAGATAGAAAAAAGACACTGTTTTGCATTTACGATCTCTGCAACTGTGAAAAGGCTTTGGAAAATCAGTCAATCACATCAGGATGTAGTGTTGTTTAAGTCATTGTGAATCAAATTTGTCCTGTATTGTGTAGCTGCAATTACAACATTCAGATGAGCACATATGTCTTTGTTAGTCTTTCATTTATCGGCTCAAAGGCGCTGAAATAAGTTATACAATTTGAGAAAGTACAAAAAATTTCCCCCGAGATAGGTAGTTTTGACAACTTTTTATGAAGCATCTTGTTTTACTGCTACGAGCACCCTTTTCAGAAACAATTCACAATTACATGTAAACGAATGAAGGTTTTCTTATAAAACAACAAAATAAAAAAAACACATGGAAGTATTAAAACGGATGCTGCGATTTCAAATTCAAATGCAGCAAATTCACCATTAAAACAGTGAAATGTCTGTCTTTGTACAGAATGTAGGCTACAAAATGACTTCAGAATTCAATCTTACTAAGATGTGCCTATTCTGTATTAAAGGGGCACTATGTGACTTTTCTACAGTAGTTTCTCTGTGGAGATGTAATTGCGTTTTTAGGGTGTTCCAAAGCCTGGCATTAAACGTGTCTAGCTCTAAGGAAACATCTGAGTGAAAACAGCAGGCCAGCTCTCTGTGAAGAGGCAACCCCACTCAAAGATAAGCATTAAAACACCTAACTGAATGCACGATACGACACTGGTATTGGATATCGGCACTGATATTGAAAATTTTGATGATCAGATATTGGCTTCCAAGATATCGTTTCTGCCGACATATAATTTTGGTCTATAAATTGATGTAATACGATAATTTACTATCTAATGTTAGCCGAAAACGCCTCATAATATTATTACATTTGTTCTGTTCTGTAGTTACAAAACACATCTGGATCACTATTTACCTTTTGCAAGCACTTTTAATGAATGGTACATTACATAAACAGTTAAATCAAACATTCTCGGCTCTTAAAGATCCCATGACATGGTACTTCTTGATGCTTTTATATGGCTCCTTAATGGTTCCCTAATACTGTAAATTAATCCTTCTTCAAAATCAACACTCAGTGCATGAGAAACAGAGATAAGATGAGAAAGAGTAATTTTTCTCACTCTGAACACTCTATAATGGGCGTTGTTGCTTGAATGCAAATGAGGAGAAAAGAGCTGGCCAATAGTAGAGGCTGTAGCTCTCAGCTTTTTTGCACGGGGGAGAGATTTGAAGCGTTCCATTGAAAAATAAACACATTTCCACATAAAATAAAATTAAACCACTGCTGTTCAAAGGTCCAGAGGCTCAGATAAAGGACTTCCGAGCCTAGAAACACTCGGACGTGCCTCCAGGCAAATAAAAAAACGCATTTCGCATTGCCTAGCGCATTCGCAGTCCAAACTCTCTGGGCGTGATTTACAGAGACGCTGAGTACAGACAGACGGGGGTGGAACTGCATTTGCATTTCTTTTTTTCGATCTGACGTCAATAAGGTGCCTTGTTCAAACTCGCCCGTTTGAGCTCCGATTTTTTGTAACGCAGAAAAGGATCGCAAATGCTCAGTTTAGACATTTCGCAACTTTTAACCATGGGGGGGGGGCCTAAACAGGGTAGGGGAGCTCACATTAATGTTCAAAAACCTCAGAAAGTGAAAATGTCATGCCATGGGACCTTTAAGAATGACAGCACTTCAGTATTCAGAATCTCTCAAACATGCACCAAAGTACAAGTATTTAGAGTTCAGAAAAGTGGTGTTGTATAATTGTTCTCTTTGAAGACAGAAATATGTTTGAACAGAGCAGCCTATGACAACTCATTAGCCCAGCCGCTGAGAACAAGTTACTTACAGCACTTTGAACTGACGGGTTATTCCCATAGTCCGATATTAAACAACTGACAACAAGGGGGCACAGGCCTTTTAATGAGCTGATAAATTCACAGTGAAAACCTTTTAGTTCCAGTCATGCTCTCTGTATGAAATAATAACACAGCACTCAGGCAAGGGCAAGGCAAAACTCTGCTCTTCACTGACTGCAGCATAGCCTCTTTGGTCTTTTCAACTTTTCTGTTCAACTTTAATCCACCAGTTTCAGATTTCTGAACCAGCGCACTATGTAAATTATAACCATTTACTGTAAGGTCCTGTAGTGCCACGCATGACTGAGCGATTCCGGTTTATTAGTCTGTCTATATCTGCAAAGCAAATGATTCAAGGGAAGGTATGAAGTTTAAAATCACAGAAGAGCACTCCCTGTATTACCACATGACATCACAAGGAGTGTCTTACGTTTGAGAAAATAAAGCAGCCTATATGCAGGTTTTGTGTGTTAAACGTTTGAATGAAACAAACCACAACTATGAGTATGTTTGTGATGAGGAAACATTATGACATAAACTAGAAAATAGCATAAAATGGGCCCTTTAAGTCACTGCATTCAAGCTTTTTATTGTTATCTCTCTATAATGGGAAGCATGGTACCCCCTCCATTATCTAATATCTACAACAATTGCAATTCTAACTAATCAACAAAAGTAATGACTTTTTATATTATACTGCATTGCATTGTATGATGGAATAATGCCTGAGACTACAAAACTATCTGAATCTTTCATCTGAGTTCATGCTTCACGCTGTGATTCGTTAATTCTGCTTGTCAATCACTCAAAGCATGAAGTAGACTGATCAATAGATGGAGTGGGTGGGTAAAAGTACACATTTTTGTCTACATTTACACATAAAAATGAATTACAAAGAAAAGCACTAATTCACTGTCACTTTGTCTGCAGATTTTCAAAGACTTGAAATTCTATGTTGTCATTATTCAACCCTAATAACATACTGCTTTACAAGATAATTTTCTAGAGAACTTCAAGGACTATTGATAAGCCAAAGTGAATTCTTTGGTATAGTAACACATTCACACAGGAAAAAAACTCACATTTTAACACGAAATAAAGAGCAAAAGTATTAACAACATCTTCTCTACCATTACGTTTTTCAAAAGCAAAAAATACATCTCTACATTGAAAGCTTGTCACTACGCTTTGTGCGGTCCTCCTTCTCACCCTAGAATTATCTCGGCAGTGTCCGTCTCCTCGTCACTGCTCCAGACACTTAGAGACTGAAAGGGGAGGGGCTTGTTGTTTTTTGAGTGCCCATAAACCGCACAAATACAGCCGGACCACTGCTCATATCCAGATTGGAGTAAATGAGGTGTGAGGGAGTACTGCAGAGACACAGACTCGTATAAAACAAACAGAGCGTGGCCAGGGAGGGTGATAACATAGGCTTACATTACACTCACGCTTCATAGGGCACACAATTGGGCTGCCGTCATGGTTGGGTGTTTTTCAATAGATGCTCTATCCATGTCAACTATTTTTTGGGGGGGTACTCACTTTTAAAAGATGTAATGGTGAAATAAATTGGCCTTAGTAATCCTGCAGATGTAACCTAAGTTTGAAAGATTATAAATACATGAATATGCTTTCTTTTCTTGAAGCGGAAAACAAAACCCAAACTACCAATAAGCAACGTCAGTCACGTTACTTCAGTGTCAGTAGCAAAACTGTTCATTTCTTTCTACCTAAAATTTTAAACAACAAAATCTCACATAGAGAATAAATTGATAAAGGATAAATTGAAGCAGGTTTTGACCCCTGAAAAATGGATCAGTCATATTATTACTGGACAAAATAAGATAAGATAAGATAAGACTTTATTGATCTCACACAGGAGAAATTTACTTGCCACAGTAGCTCCAGGACAGTTTGAACAAGAAAGAAAAGTGCATGCAGGCAATGATGGAAAAAAGTAATTAATAAAAAAAATTAAAAATAAATAAATAAATACATAATAATAATAATAATAATAATAATAATAATAATAATAATAATAATAATACAAGAATATAAAATAAATAAACAAATATAAAATATAGAAAATAAATAAACAAAATAAAATAAAGTAAATAACTGAATGAATGAATTTTAAAAAATCCAAGCTAATGTGCCAATGTCAGGAAGATCCATGGATTTCAGAATGATGAAACTTTTCCACTGTTACCATAGCAATTAACAATTTAAATCAAAATATTATACCTTTTGTATGGTGAAAAGTTCTCAAAAACTCACGGGCGGCTATATAACGGTCGACTGAAATCCATGAATAGCTAGAGCTTTGTCATAAAACTGCTGAATGATGGGGCGGGCCCGGTTTACCCCTGGTCATGGCTCTGGTTATGACTTTACGTTGGTGCAAAGGTTTGGAATTGGCTTTCATCACAGCATCTCTCAGCAGGGGCCTTTGTTGTAAACTGGAGGTGGAGAGACTCTACAGGAGGGATACAGCCCCAGGCACAGGCACCAGACCAGAAGACACATATTTGTACTACAGTGTTGAATAGTGGAAATGTCTCCTACGTCTTTGTGCAAGGCTTCCATTGGGAGCTTTATGAGCGCTAGAGGAAAGTGAAATGAGGATACAACGCTTTTATACTGTGTGCTAAGGATGCTCAAGGTTATGTTAGCCACGTTTTTTTCATATTGATAGAATTATGTCAGTTGCCATAGAACAGTCTTCAAATGGCATCCACAAAAGAAAAAAATAATGAAAATCCTCATTCTAAACACCTTAATTAAAATGGCAGTTACAAGGTAAATAGTCCATATACTATTAGGAAGTAAATAAAAGGCAGGTCAGTTTCACTCTAAAAATCCTCCCTTTGGGGCTGAACTTAGTAAACTCAGCTCAATGCTTCAAGCCACTTCCATCAAATTGAAAACGGCTTCTGGATTGAAGCCACAGACTGTATAAAGAAGTGGACTAAGGGAGTGTGACGTTGCCCATAGTGCCCATAACTCCAGTCGACTGAAGCTCACTGAGGCTAGCAGTTATGAGGCGAATTTGGAGCCAAGTTCCATGTTAGGAATAGGAAATATAACATAGAGCAGGTTAAAACGTAATAAAATGACAAGCCAGACAGCAGCAGGACATTGTTTTTTTCAATGCAAAGTGAGTCGATGGAGCCTGAAGAGAGCCCATGCTCACTTCCTATTTGGAACGCAACTGCTAACAGGTTAGCTATGGCCATTTTATACATTATTTATATATATACATGCCATGATTGAAGCTGAAATGTCTTGATACCAAAAAAACAATGTCCAGAAGACCAATGCTAAAACTATTTCTACAGCTAAACTATCCCTACAGCGGTCCATGTAGCTAAAACATGCAGAAAGTTCAACATTTTCTGTCTGAAGTTTTAAGTCTATAATGACCTGAATACTCTGAATAGAAGGCTGACGCACATAAAAATATGAATAGCCTATATCAGCATTTTAATAATAATAATACATATAGTGGTTTAAAACTTCAATTCAGGTATAGACCGAAACTAAGTAGTCTGCAAATTTACAGAAACTCACCAGATGTGGGGCCAGAAGCCATTATCATTAGAGCAAATAGACGCTTTGGTTAAAACACTTTTATGGAAACTTGTGCCACTTGCGAGGTCTGAGGTCTAGAAAGTTCAAAGAAGGTGTAATTTGCTCACTGTGCAGAAGGAAAGAAAAATACAGGTCTGTGAGTGAAAAGAAACACCCTCCCAACACTGCTGCCTCTGGAGTAGTGCAGGACAGTGACAACTTCAGTAGAGAATGTTAAGAATATAAATATCACATAGCCATTTTAGTGTTAGTTAAAGCAGTATTATTCATGGGTTTTAGTCACATGAGAGTTTCCTGATATAGACGCCAATTTGTGGAATGACAAATTAGAAGATATAACATTTACCCAAGTTTTGTCTGTTAAAGATCCCATGACATGGTACTTCTTGATGCTTTTATATGGCTCCTTAATGGTTCCCTAATACTGTAAATGAATCCTTCTTCAAAATCAACACTCAGTGCATGAGAAACAGAGATAAGCTGAGAAAGAGTAATTTTTCTCACTCTGAACACTCTATAATGTGCGTTGTTGCTTGAATGCAAATGAGGAGAAAAGAGCTGACCAATAGTAGAGGGTGGGGGCGTGGCCAAACGCTCCGCTCTCGCTCTGTGCGCTCTCTGATCCATTTCCTTGTTTTGCACGGGGGGAGAGATTTGAAGCGTTCCATTGAAAAATAAACACATTTCCACATAAAATCAAATTAAACCACTGCTGTTCAAAGGTCCAGAGGCTCAGATAAAGGACTTCCGAGCCTAGAAACACTCGGACGTGCCTCCAGGCAAATAAAAAAACGCATTTCGCATTGCCTAGCGCATTCGCAGTCCAAACTCTCTGGGTGTGATTTACAGAGACGCTGAGTACAGACAGACGGGGGTGGAACTGCATTTGCATTTCTTTTTTCGATCTGACGTGCCTTGTTCAAAATCGCCCGTTTGAGCTCCAATTTTTTCTTACGCAGAAAAGGATCGCAAATGCTCAGTTTAGACATTTCGCAACTTTTAACCATGGGGGGGGGGCTAAACAGGGTAGGGGAGCTCACATTAACGTGCAAAAACCTCAAAAAGTGAAAATTTCATGCCATGGGACCTTTAAAATCCATAGATATTAGGAGATCCTGCAGGCCGTTAAACTGAGTTGTTTTTATTTTGTCGCATGATGCCTAAGGTATGAGTTGAAGGTACGATTTTTCTTCTTGCAAATAAGTAAAGTTTAGTTTTTGCCTTTGTAGAGGGCATTGTTAAAGTACATTTGTGATATTATCAGCATGCTAAGCACCATCTACTCTATATAAGTACACTGTAAGTATTTTCTCGATCACAAACCTGCAAGATAGAGACAAATTACGAGCGTGGATGGACTGAGCTTTGTTTGCTCCCTTTCTTCACTTCACTTAAAAAGTTGTTAGAAAAAAAAATGTTTTATGAAAGCTTGGAATAAGGTGCAATGTCCTTCTTATGTGTAATATAGCTCCTCCATGGTTAAAAGTTGGTTGTTGTCATTTCCTCGTCAGAAACATACCTGGGGTGTCTTTTGTTTCATTCACACACAAACAACACACAAATCCTACATATTTAGTCTGAGTTCTTCTCTCAAACTTAACATCACAAGGTAGAACAGAGTATTTTAAGGTTTGGAGATTTAGACAGTCTAATAAGGGTTACCCAAACACGTCTGAATGAAACAAACACAACTCTAGGCATGTTTTTGATGAGGTTACAACATGGCTTAAAGTTAATAAAGTCAAGGACAGTTAAGAGGAGCAGACTCAAAATTCTGGTCAGTCTAAATCTACTTTGGTCTTGGTTGGTCCCCTCGTCCCACTATGAGCCCTGCTGACATTTTGATTTGATTGGGACCTTCAGCGGCCTTATCTCTTTCTATTGTATCTACTTCTCTGACATAGCATTAGTCTGTTTCATTATCATACAGTCACTTTTAATCAGAGTCGCATGGTCCAACCCAGAGAGAGGGGGGAATGGACGCCTTTAAAGAATGCTGAAGGGAGAGGAGAGCTGGAGACAAGTCAGCCCAGAAGAGTTAGAAGAGAGTGCCACTGTGCTTTAGGCCCATACAAATTGCATTACTGTCAAATGATGTTCCCAGTACGCATGAATTAAGAACTGACTGTGACTCTGGACTGTTTTAAGCTAACTGTCCTCTGCATTTCTTTCATAACTTATTTTGTGTGAGAAAGAAAACACAGGATAGATGCCCGAGCCACCTCAGCAGTGGCTCTACTCCGAACTCCTCCCGTGTGACTGAGCACCCTATCTCTAAGGGAGCGCACAGCTACTCTGCAGAGGAAACACATTTCGGCCACTTGTATCTGTGATCTTTTCCTTTCGGTCATCACCCAAAACTCATGACCATAGGTGAGGGCAGGAATGTAGATTGACCGGTAAATTGAGAGCTTTGCCTTGCAGCTCAGCTCCCTCTTCACCACAACGGTCCGGTACAGTGACTGCATCACTGACGACGCTGCACCGATCCACCTGTCAATCTCAAGCTCCATCCTCCCCTCACTCAGGACCCGGGCTCTCACCCTGGAGAGGACAAGCCACCTTTTTCAGGTCAAGAACCATGGCCTCAGATTTGAAGATACTCGGGATGGATCTTATCCACCCCCAGAGTCTTGCAACTGAGGAGCTTGCCAACCACCTCAGTGATTTAAGCTAGGGTGATGGATGAGTACGCCTCCGAGTCCCCCGCCTCTGCTTCTTTCTCAGAAGGCGTGATGGTGGGATTGAGGAGCTCCTCAAAGTATTCCTTCCACTGTCCGACAACTTGAATTTCCTTCAGGATCAATAATTTTGGTCACACACACTTGTCTTTCTTGTGTTGATATTTCTGCACTTGCTAGATGGAATTCTGTACATTGAGGTAGAAATGGAACGATTCGATACATGTTCTACATTTTTTTCTTAAAGGCAAATTAACTTTTTTTTTTACAATCTGAGCCTTCTTTCGGCAATAAAACAAGTAGTTTTACTCACCCATAGCATTTTTCTGTCAATTGGAGCAGTATCGCAGAACTTATGTTGAGCCGTTCTGTTCTAGTAATGATCCCGTATCCGTTAACATGGTGCTGTATCATTTGCTCGGGGCATTACTTTGCGGTGTCCAAATAACACAAACTTTAGCACTTTTCAAATCATAGAAGCCCGATGTCTTAATGAAAGATTTCGTTTGAAGCAAAAGTGGCCTGTAATCCGAGATTTAGCCATAGTTTCGAGTAGATGAGGACGCCAGTGCGCATGCGCGGACTGCTCCCGGGACCCAAACATGAAACGCAAAACTGAAAACTATGGATAAATCTCGGATTACAGGCCACTTTTGCTTCAAACGAAATCTTTCATTAAGACATCAGGCTTCTATGATTTGAAAAGTGCTAAAGTTTGTGTTATTTGGAGACCGCAAAGTAATGCCCCGAATACAAATGCTAACGGATACGCTACAACATAACTTTCTTCAAACAGCTCCAAATGACACGAACGTGATATGGGTGAGTCAAACGACTTGTTTTATTACCGAAAGAAGGCTCAGATTGTAAAATAACGTTACTTTTCCTTTAACTTTTCTTTACAAATTGCAACTTAAATGAAAAAAAAAGAAAAACCAATACCCATATACCTTCACTGGAATCATTTGGATAATTTCAACTATGGAATTGCCTCTGAACTACAGGTAAAAGGTAGCTGTAACTTCAAAACTACCATTGAATAACATCGCAAAGTGGAAGAGAGCATTTTGAGCTTTGGAGATGTAGACTGCCCAATAATGTATGTGTATCAACATTAATACAAGGCTAAAAGCTCACAAGAGACCATTTTGCTTAATATAGGACCTTTAAACACTATACCATCAGTCTTTCTTTTTCATTATTATGAAACCTATGGATATATGAATTCATTCTCCTAAAATTAAAAGCCAGATTATTAAATACTCAATACCATATTCAGCATGTCCTTACCGGTAGTCCTGTGCATTGTCACTCTGTCCCTTTTCCAGCTGATTTGCGTTGGAACACTTTGACACTTTGGCTGCTCCTCTGCTGGAGTGTGAGTGCATCGCTGGGAGGGCCCTGTGCGGTCTGTCGATGGCCTTTCTCTGCTGATTCAGACATTGCTCTGTGATGAGGGGTTTCTTAGTCAGATCCCAGCCAACACTGCACCACCAATACGACCAGAGACGCATTTGTATTCAGGGCAAAACTCAGAGCTTTTTGGCTGGAGGAGAGAGGGAAAGAGGGAGAGATAGAGATAAGGATAGAGATAGAGAGACAGAGAGGGGGAGGCAGAGACAGAAGGGGAGAGTGTGTGTGTGTGAAAGAGAGTGGAAAGACATTTAAAGAAAAAGAGGGAGACACAGAGAGAGGCTAGGAGAGAGTGTGTAGTGTAGTGACAGAAAGAGAGAGAAGGGGGAGGAGAGGAGATAGGGAGACAGAGAGAGAGAGGGAAATTGATTGGAGCAACAGACAGAGAGAAAGAGATGGAGAAGGGGAGAGGCTCAGTTCCTTGGCTGAGCAAAAATAAGGCCAGAGACATGTGGAGGCTTGATTTGGATCCCATAAGCGAGCCCAAATAAAGTGGAAGGATGTGTAATATGTTTGACTGACGGATCGTCTAAGCACATTAACACACAAATGTCCCACAGAGGAGCAGCTGAACCATTATGTTCCTAATTGAAAATGCTTTGTTTTTGGAATAAAAACAAATAAAGATATGATATGTCTCAGTGCAATGGCGAGGTTTGTTTTATTATTTGTGTGTGTAGATTTTGCATGTTTTTATCTGCTGTTGCTGTGGAGTTTTAATGGAGCACCACGATGCCCGAGCAATGCAGTGGTGGTGTGGCAACAGCACCAAGGGGACAGAGCAATAGGACGAGGGTCGATCACAAGCAGCCAAAGAAGGGCACCACGACGCCGAGTCCACACAACAACGGAGTGAGGAGCTCCGCCTTGGCTCGTAAGTGACGGGAGATAGGTGCCCCCCTCACATGGACAAACTGATGAAATAATATGTGAATGGGTTTTGCCGCCGGTCTGTTTTTGTCTGCAGGGGACCACTGGACCCCCCCCCCCCACACACACACACACACACACATCGCATTAAGATAAGATAAGATAAGATAAGATAAGATATGCCTTTATTAGTCCCTCAGTGGGGAAATTCCATTGTTGCAACGCACAGATCACAGCACGAAAAAGTAACGTCGTCGGCCTCTGCGCGTCCTCCGCGTCCGACCTCCTCCGCACATAGCAACGCACATAGCAACGGTGAAAAAGTTAAAATCCAGAGAAAACAGAGGTCAAAATGGAGCAGAAACATTACAAACTGCCCAATCATTTTAACCCCTTTTTTTTTTTTTTTTTGCCATTCTTTTTTTTTTTACCTTGTCATAAGTTATTTATACTTTTATTCTCTGCTTTCTTTATTGGTGCTGCAGTGGCTCTCTCCCCTTGATTTGAACAGTTTGCAGATATTTTAACTGAATTCGGCTTTTAATTTACATTTTTAATAATGACAACCAAACCACGTGGCAAATACTTTGACCTATTGACCATTATGTTTAAACCTGGCCTTATCTGTTTTTTTTTCCTCCAAGATATTCCAGAGTTCATAGTGTAGTATTGTATTACAATATTGTTTATAAATCCATTTTGTATTATCCAGCATGGCTTATAATTCAACTGGATTCATTTTAAAATAAAATAAGAAAAAAGAAAATGTCACAGAGGAGCAGTTCGTAACGAGGGTATGTGGCCTGCATTCCTGATATATCTGGAACCATAGATAAGTCATGTTCAGCCTATAAGACCAACAATTCTATGCAAGTTCTGTACAACATCTTTAAAGTCATAGTATGTAACTTCCTGGAGGTGCAAAGTCAGCTTACATGTCAACAAAGTACTTCAGAACATTCTCCATGGAGATAGAATGTAATATTATACGAATAGGAACCACATTTCCATGGAAACAAGCAGAAGGACACCGTCCTCCGGGCCAACGAAGAGTCATGTTTGTGGAGATGCCAGCTCGCTCATAGTAAAATAAAATAAAATTTAAAAAAAGCACTAAAGCACCAAAAGAAAAAAAAAAAGGAAATCTGAATATGCGTTAGTATAGTAAACAAATTAATAAAATGAAGAAATATGTGTTGAAAAAGTGTTTATAAGTGTGTGTGCAGTCAGTCTGTTGTCAGCAGCACACAAGGTCCCGTGAGTGAACTGGAGCTGCCCTGATGAGACACACAGTATCTGGGCATTCTAAAGCCGACATCCTGTAGACAATGTGAGGAGCAGATATGGACCCAGTGCACGCGCTGCTGATAGGACTTTGGCTGTGTGCTGCTGAGGAGAGGAAGGATACAACAATGTCTTGGGACAAGAATCTGCCTGAGTCATCAGTTAGTCTCTAATTGTTTGTTCCCTGAAAGAAAAGGCCCCAGAATAAAACAATGAGGCCGGAAAGACAGTGGAGCCTCACCTCAGGGCCTGTTCCAGACTCTTTTTATACCCCTCATGCAATAGACAGATAAGGTGACGTAATCTCTTTATTATTATACTTTAGACTGCTCTAGACTTGACCCAATTGTATCAGAAGAGCATTTGGGTGAGTTGGAGGATTTTCTGTCTTAGTGTTGGTCAAAGAGCCCATGTTACACTATTTTCTGGTCTATGTTATACTATTGTTTCCTCATCACAAATATACCTTGTTCCACCTTGTGATGTCATGTAGTAATACAGGAAGAGCTTCACTATGTTTTTAAACTTGCCCGATTTCTCCCTTCTTGTTTTTGTTACCCATGCAAATATTAGCAAATTATATTAAAAATAGCAATCTCAAGGGAATATCCATTGCAGGAAGGGAAATATGTTTAAGTCAACTTGCTGATGACACAACCCTCTTCTTAAATGACTGTTCTCAAATAAGTTATGCGGTTAACCTGTTGGCCACATTTTCTTTAGCATCAGGGCTCAATTTAAACCTCTCCAAATGTGAATTATTCCCCATCAAATCCTGTAATGCCACACAAATCTCAGGAATTCCTGTAAAACAAAAAGTAAAATACTTGGGTGTTACCATTATGAAAGAAGAAGACAAAAGACATTGTGAAAATTTCAACCCCCTAATGTATAGAATTCAAACTAAATTTAATGCGTGGCTTCAAAGAGATTTATCTATCTCTGGTAGAATTCTACTCTCCAAAGCTGAAGGTCTTTCTAGTTTAGTTTATGCCAGCTCTGCCCTTGACGTACCCAAGAAAATTATAACACAAGTAGATAAAACGTTATTTGATTTCATTTGGAAGAGAAAAGTACACCTTATAAAGAAAAATGTAATGATTAATAAATTAAGCAATGGTGGGTTTAATGTACTAGATTTTCAAACCTTACATTCCTCTTTCAAAATTAAATGGATCAAAAGATATTTATTAAACCCAAATTCTTTATGGAATTTCATTTCAACACATATTTTCGATGCATTGGGAGGTTTAAATTTTATTTTGAGATGCAATTATAGCATCGATAGGCTTCCAATTAAACTTTCTAACTTTCACAAGCAGTTACTATTATGTTGGTCTTTAGTTTATAAGCATAACTTTTCACCTCATAAATATCAGATATGGAATAACAAAGACATTTGTTTTAAGCACAAAACTCTTTTTCTAAAATCGTGGGTTGAACAGGGCATCATCTTTGTACACCAACTGTTTAACAACAAAGGCATCACCCTCTCTTACAGTGAATTTCTTAAAGTTTACAATTTTCCAGTAAGGCCAAAAGAATATGCAATTGTTTTTGATGCCATTCCTTCTGGAGTGAAAATGTTAATGTCCACTTATGTCCGCGATCCTAATGATGGTCCTGCTGGGACGGAGCTGTTTATTGGTAACTCAGACCCGTTTTTAAGTTTTAAAACAAATAACAAATGTATAAGAGAACTTATCACAAGGGAGTCTGTCAGTAGACCAGCTTCTGTCTTTAGGTGGAGCAATGGTTTTGCGGACATTAATTGGAACAAAGTTTGGCTTTTGCCGAGGAAATATTTTGTAACGAATAAGACTCGTGAGGTATGCCTAAAAATTCTACATAGATGTTACCCTGTTAATGCTGTAATCTCAAAATTTCGCTTAAATGTAGATCGTCTCTGCTCCTTTTGTCATAGCGTTGAAGAAACAATCACCCATATGTTTTGGGAATGCTCATATACTCAAATCTTTTGGAATGACATACTTCTGTTTGTGAATGGAAAGCTTGATATAAACCTACAGTTGAATGTAAAACATGTCCTTTTTGGTATCTTTGAAAAAGACATTCCTGTGGAAAAAAAATATGTGTTGAACTTGATCCTCATTTTCTCAAAATACCATATTCATTGTTGTAAATTTTCTAGCCAAAAACCCAAATTTGCCGTATTTCAGTCCCTCCTGTCTTCCTATGTTAACTCTTTAAAGTTTTGTTTGAATCCAAAAGCCGTAAAAACCAGGACACTTTTTGTTGATTTTAAGATTTCTTAAGCCCCGAGTATTGTTTGTTTATATCATTTGTTTATATTTTTGTAAAATTTTGTTTGTTCTAAATAAATAATAATAATTAAAAAAAAAAAAAAAAGGAAAAAAAAAAAAAACTATGTTTTTAAACTCCATATACTTTCACGAGAATAATTTGGAAGACTTCAGCCCTGGAAATGGCAATCTCTACTGAACTAAAGGTAAAAGGTAGGGGTTAACATGAAAACTACCACTTTGTGACATCACAAGGTGGAACAGAGCATTCTCAGCTGTGGAGGTGTAGACAAAGTTATAATAAAGAATTACTCAAACATCTGTGAATGAAACAAAACACAATGCAGGCATGTTTGAGGTAATAATTATAACCTCAAACATAAGTCAATTATCTGTCATATCCATAATTTTGAAGTGAAGTGACTTCTGTTATGATATTGGCCTCTACAAAAATAAAATAACAAATAAATATTGAGTTGTTCTATAAATGTATTACACAGATGTGTGTTCAAGACTCAAGGTCGACCTCATCGTTATTATTTGGTCAAAGATTATAATTATAAAAGTGTAATTATTCTGCTATTTGAGTAAACATGCGTGCGTTCAACAGTTGCCATTGTATTGTCAAATACCATATTAGAGTTGTCATGACCACAAAATGTCAAACGTGATCTTTATTCTACACATTAAAGCTCCTATTTTACACAAAATAGACTTTTGTGAAGCCATGTTATAAAGCTGCTAGCTCATCAAACATAGTTGGGGTTGTGTTTTGTTTTGTTTTGTTCGAGTAACCCTTTATTATTAGTCTGTCTGCTACTTTTTACCTTTAGTGTAGCAGAGATTACCAATTCCAGGGGTGGAATTATTCAAATGATTCTAGTAAAAGTGTATGAAGTTTAGAAAGAACAGTGGAGCACTTCATGTACTTGTATGTATGTTTTTGATTAGGAAACAACATTATAACAGATCAGAAAATAGCAGAATAGTTCTTTAATGAAAAATAAGAATTAGGCAATATAAGAAGTTGAAATATTAATGTAAATATTCATAAAAGTAGTTTAAATATGATGTGGTCTTGTGGAATTTTTTAGTTCTGGCTCAGTGTAATCTTCATGCAGATTTGTTTTGTCCTGTTGTAATCCTGATCTAGTCCAGGTTTAGACCCAGAATTATTTGCAGCTTAGTCTCAATTTTGATGGACGATGATAGCAAGCTATTACGGAAAGATTTGTTCTATTTATGTTTGTTCTACTTATTTTAGAATCGATTAGCATCTTAGTATTGATTTTTTTCCATAACCTTATACCACCTCTTCATTCCTGCATAAATGTGTGACTTGACTTGCCCTGTAGCACACAGATCATACTCTGTTTCCACATTAAAAGGGGAATATGACCTGCCAGCTGTCAGTGTGTGACGAATAAGACTAATGGGACCATATACGGTTCCATTAAAGACACTGTGATATGCGCATCGTGTCATCTCTCCGATCTCGCTCTCAGCTCTACGCTCTGCCTCCATAAGCACAAAAAAGGTTATTTTGAGCCCAATGTCCCAGGTAAATTATGGATGAGCTGGAGTGGACATAACGATATTTGGCTGATTGAGTGTCATGCTTAAAAGCCACATAAAGTTATTTGGGTATTTAGAATTAAAGGGACCATAGTGCATTATTTTCTAATCTGCAGTATGTTAAAATGCACGTGTAACTTTTCTGGTAGAGGCCCTCCCATTCACTTGTCTACATGGAGATGTTATTGCTTTACCTTTAATATTTCAAAGTATGACATTAAACTTATCAATCTCCACAGAGACAAGCAGGAGATGTGACCAGGCCAATTTACAGGTGAGATCTGTGAAAAGGCGACCCCACTCATAATAAGAATGCATGTTTTAAAATGTATTTTTGAGCAATAATAACACCCATAATTGAATAAATGCATCTTATATACGTTTAATACCGTATTGTGGAACGTTACAAGCATGGCAACAGACCCAAAACCTGAAAAGTTACACAGTGCACCTTTAATGAAATGAAAAGGCCCTGTCCCCTCTGATAGCAAATGTGGTCCTATAGGCACCACAAGAAGGGATTCCTCCAGTGATGTGCGGTCATTAGAGGCAGGTGAGGCCTCACCTGTCATCACAGAGAAAAAAAAAAGTTAAATGAAAAATAAATCGTTATATTTATCCAATGATTTGTACTATAAAGTTATTTTCTATTTAACGTCACCATTTTAATTCTTTTTTATTCAAAATCGCTGAATTTTCACTTTTACCGTTCAAATACTGGTGCAGAGAGCCACCAGCCGTTCATGTCTCACATGAACTGACTGTACTGTAGCTCAGCAGTGACAGATTCTGCACTAAAGCGGCTGTGAAAAGGCGCCGAGGTTACCTCGTGAGGCACGTAGTTACCTGACCTCATGGTAGAGGCACTCGTGAGCCCAGGGGTTCTTCTGCAACTCCTGGGGCAGCGGATTCGAATAAGTGTCAGCAAGATACAATTTAGAGTCAAGTTTAATAATCTGTTCACCTTCACTTTTTTCTTCTTGTCTGGCTCTACTTTTTAAATGGAGGAAGATTTCAGCGCCTTCACCACCATCAGGCCGGCGCTGCTGCGGGGGAAGCTGGAGGATGCGGGAGTTGATGGACATCTCGCTGCCTGGACCATCTTGATGGACATCTCGCTGCCTGGACCATCGACTACCTCACTGACCGTCCACAGTACGTGCGGCTGCGCGGCTGTGAGTCAGAGGTGGTAGTCTGCAGCACTGGGGTCCCCCAGGGAACTGTCCTCTCACCCTTCCTTTTCACCATATACACCTCGGACTTCACATATAACACGGACAGCTGCCATCTCCAGAAGTTCTCTGACGACTCGGCCATTGTGGGCTGTGTGTTTGAGGGGAACGAGCTGGAGTACCGCTTGGTCATCAGTGACTTTGTGGACTGGTGTGGGCGCAACCACCTGTGCCTTAACACCAGTAAGACCAAGGAGATGGTGATCGACTTCAGGAGGAGACCACTACCTCACTCACCGGTGAACATCCAGGGGCAGGACATAGAGACTGTGGACAGTTTCAAGTACCTGGGTGTTCACCTCAACAATAAACTGGACTGGTCCCACAACACCAACGCCCTGTACAAGAAGGGCCAAAGTCGCCTCCACCTCCTGAGGAGACTGAGGTCCTTTGGAGTGTACAGGCCTCTGCTCAAGACTTTTTATGACTCTGTGGTGGCCTCTGCTCTCCTCTCCTGTCGTCTGCTGGGCCCCGAGCAGCACAGAGCGGGACAGGAAAAGACTCAACAAGCTGGTCAAGAGGGCCAGCTCTGTCCTGGGCTGTCCTCTGGACTCTGTGGAGGAGGTGGCTGAGAGGAGGGTGCTGGCCAAATTCACGTCCATCATGGATGACACCTCTCATCCTCTGCACCGGACTGTAGAGGAGCTGAGCAGCTCCTTCAGCAGCCGACTAAGGCACCCCCAGTGCAAGAAGGAGCGCTACCGCAGATCCTTCATCCCCACCGCCATCAGACTGTATAACTCTACTGTATAGTCCAAATGTGCAATATTGTCATTAAATACTCTCCTAGTTACTGTTTCTTATTATTATTACTTGGATAACTCCACTGTATGGTCCAATGTGCAATATTGTTTTTGTTTTTTTTCCAATACTCCTATCGTGCAATATCGTTTTTCCAATTTTTCAATACTTTCCCTGTCACTGTTTTTATTATTATTATTACTATTATTATTATTATTCGATTTATTACTTATTTTATTATTATTATTACCTGTCTTTATGCCATTCTTGCCTGCATGCACTTCTTGTTCAAACTGTCCCTACCTGGAGCTACTGTGACAAGTAAATTTCTCCTGTGTGAGATCAATAAAGTCTTATCTTATCTTATCTTCATATTAAAGCTCAAGCAATTTCAGGCGAAGCAGGAGTTTATAATTAAAGGAAGACCAACGCAGGAGCTAAAGGGTTTGCTCCAACAGCTGGTAAGAAATCGTATTTTCTGCTTTTCCTGCCTTCTTTTCTGAACCTGCTGTGACAATGTCTGGACTCAGATATTGTGACCTGAAAAATTTGCAAAGAAGCCTTGTTAAATACGGGCAGTCCACCACTCATATTCAGAGCCAGATGGCACTAAAAACGTCGCTATTTTAATTTATGACGCTACTCGGTGCGCTCTGGAAAATGCACTGAACAATAATAATTAATTTTCAGCTTCTCATCAAAAATATTACAAGCTTCAGTCACAGGGAGAGAAACTGACCCAGGGCCAAATTTACTTTCCGACACCTGGTGACGTCACTGATGACGTCAGTGCCTCACCAGCCATGACCCTCACCACATGTCACTGGATTCCTCCTATGGTAATTCATCAAACCACAATAAAATGACAATATGTATGTATGTAACATGAACATGAAAAATAAAAATCTTGAATTTTTTTGCACCCTTCAAGCTCACCCTCCAGTCTGTGTCACCTGCCAACATAGCTCATCTTCTAACCATAGACTATACATATAAATGGACATCACTAACCTCCTAGCTGCCGCGTTTCAAATAGGAAGTGACTATGGGGGTGTTTCCAGCTCCACTGAATCCTGCTCCATTTCACTTTGCATTGAAAAACCACGCCCCTCTCCGTACCTACTGTTGTCACTCTGCTCATTTTGGTCTTAAAATGTCTGTTTTAAGCCACTCTACATGATCCTGGTGTTTTTATTTTGCTCTTCATCTGAATTGTCTGAGATGCAGTGTATGTTCTGTACTGGAAACGGCTCTGAAAACCTTTGAAATCCTCCTTTACTCCCCTCGAGCTCGCCCTCCAGTCTGCGTCACCTGCCGACACATGTGTATTTGAGTCATCCAGGTGTGTCGTATTGATTCTGTAATTTATGACTTTGACTTTTCCCCGTTTCGCCGGATTGCCCCCTAGAGGTTTGACTGCTGTCTTCTGGGGAAACATGTGCTGAGGTGTAAATGTGTCCATGCATGTGCAGCCTGGAGCCTTGTATGTATTAGCCTGAACCTGTCCCTGTACAAGGTTACCAGTGCGCTTATCTCCATGTGATGTACTGTTTTCTGCAGCCTGTGAGGGACTGGCTTCATTTTAAAGTCACAACCTTGACGCGAGGAGCAGAGCCGTGTCGAGGTTTGATGGTTTTTGTCATTTGCTTCTTTTTCTCCTGGCTATAACACCATACATTTCATTGTATAAGAGAGGTTAGGAGGTGTTATCTGTGAGAAATGTCATGCTATTTTTAACTCTTACATACACATAAGCCCAGGTCTAAAGCCAGTACAATCCTGGTACTGGTGCAAAATACATTTTCATTTTTTAATTTGGTCAAATTTATGATACTTAAACTTAAATGTAGCAGGGGTAAAAATTAAATCATAAGAGATATTTGAGTTACTGTCATTTAGTATTTTCTTTGAGTAGATTTTTAAACCAACCAGTACTTGTACTTGTATGAGTCCATTTTTAGATTTAGCTTAGGCTTTATTTTTCAATTACACATGGTTTGAGTGCCTTAAATGTGGAAAAGCACTATTGACTATTTGACCTTTACAGTATATGTTACTACAAAATAATATAACTAAATTCATTTTCTAAGATATTGCGCCAGTAAAAGTAGGAAAAAGGTTTTGTGGAAAGTATTACTAAAGAATAACAGTAAGATTTGATTTGAAGTTAATATCACTGAAAGGACAAAACATAAAATATTGCAAATCTGGTATTTTCTGGTATTTTTAAAGAATAGACCGTAACAAATCACGTGTGAAGGAGCGGCGCAAGAAAAGCACATTTTAAATGAATGTTACACAGTCTTCTACAATAATAAAGTCATTCTTACGTAACTGTAAGTATAACATGCATAGGCCATTAAAAATAGTCAGTGTCATCAACTACAAACTGATGATGATAGACAGCGTGAGCCCCTTGATGTTTCTACAGACACAATGAAGTTGTCTCGGACTCTTCGGTATCTGCTGGAGCTGATTCATATGTGAGTATAATTACCTCTCCGGGGACTGGCTTTGCTGTGATTGTCATTTTATTTATTTATTTATTTTCATTTCTCCCTTGAAACCAAATATAACATGATCTGTGAAGGTGCAGAATTACCCCGCGCTGTGAGAGGAAAGAGAGTTATCGTGTAAGAGAAGTGACCTACGTACAATTAGAAGCGTGTCCGTGCTCACTCCCTATTTTTTTTATTTTTACGCGGCGGCTAGCGGGTTAGCTATGTCCATTTGTATATCGAGCCTATGGTTAGAAGATGAGCTATGCAGATGTTAATCCCATCCAAAGCAGATGCTGTCGTGTCACAAAACTGCAATGCCAATACTTAGAAGAAAACAACAGAAACAAAGTAGTCCACAGATACATTTGACAGTGAAGTTTTCCAACACAACTATAACTGACATGTTGCTGTTTAATACATGCAATAGTGAGTTAATTATATTCACAGCAGGTACTATGACTGACTTAAGTTTTCTTTTATACCATCAAATTGACATGGTTGTACTGTCTATCTCATAACTGAAGATTTCTCATCTTTGACGGAAATCTTAATTCTCAAAGATGTTCGAAACCCAGATGTGGAGACTGCACGTAAACGGCACATTTATTACTTACACTACATATTTGCTCTCCATTGTATATTATTCTGTGCTGTCCAAATATCTCTTATTTTGTTCTTTTTTGTTGATGCAGGGACAAATAGGGCCTAGTTAAGAGCCTTCCTACCAGTATTAAATTCACACTATGCATATATTTTGAACAGTTAAAAGGTGCACTATATAAATTTTTGGTTGGGGGTCAGTCAACTGCTTGTTTCTATGGATATGTCATTGCTCTGCCTGGAATGTTCCACAGTATGACATTAAATATAGAATAGAATGAATAGAATAGAATAGAATGCCTTTTATTGTCACTATTCATATGTACAATTTACATTACATTCACTCACAATGAGATTGAAAGCATCTCACTTCAGTGCAGACATTTAAGTAGACATTTAAGTAGCATATTTACAACACAATAATAATAATAATTAATTGCATTTATATAGCGCCTTTCATGACACCCAAAGCACTTTACAGTTCATTGTTCATTCACTCCACACTTGGTGGTGGTAAGCTACTTTCTGTAGCCACAGCTGCCCTGGGGCAGACTGACAGAAGCGAGGCTGCCAATCTGCGCCATCTGCCCCTCCGACCACCTCCAACACTCACACACACTCCACTTTCATCCTAGGCAATGTGGGTGAAGTGTCTTGCCTGAGGACACAACGACAGTTTTTGCAACTGGTGCCCCACTGTGGCACCTGGAATTCCCAGCGGTCTCCCATCCAAGTACTAAACAGGCCCTGCCTTGCTTAGCTTCTGAGATCTGACGGGATCAGGCTTTGACAGGCAGGTATGGCCACACACACACAGTATAGAAAAAAAAAAAGTGCAAAAAAGTCTTCTACAAGCTGGTACTATACCTTAGTTATCCAAGTTAGTGTAAGTCTATAAACAGCTCTACCTTATATTTGTTCAGCTACATGTGATTTTATAGCTCAAAAATACCTAGAAAAACAGGTTCTGATTGTGAGCGGGGTTGCCTCTCTACAGATCTGACCTGTAACTTGGTTTTAATGTCATACTGTAAAACATTCCAAACAAAGGAATAACATTTGATGGCCCCTCCACCAGAAAAGTTACACAATGCACCTTAAAAAAAAGACATGATACCTCTGTATAAAGAACGAGAAAAATAACATTATTCCCAGTTTTCCAAGATACATGAGAACCAGTTTTTAACCATTCCCAGTAGTCCACCTCTCAGCCTTTTTCATGGTTGGAAATAGCTACATTTGCATAAAGAAGTGTTTGGTGTTTGGTGATGTGGTTTAGTCCGGTGTGAAATGTTTATTTCCTCTGCTTCCTCAGATGAATGCAGAATAAAAAAAAAAAAACTTACATTTTAACAATAAACACCAAAACCTCACCTCTCAAAATGAGTGATCTTAGATTTTAAAGGTCCTTTATTGTTTTCATTCACAGCTACCTTTTACCTTTAGTTCAGTAGAGATTGGCAGTTGCAGGGTGGAAATGAGATGATTCTAGTGAGGGGGTATGGAGTTTAGAAACACAGAAGAGCATGTTCTGTATTATCACTTGACATCACAAGGTGGGACAGAGTATTTAGAGAAGAACTCAGCTAACATTTGCAGTGTTTCTGTGTTAAACATATATGAAAAAACAAAACCCCAAGTATGGTGTTATGATGAGGAAGCAACATTATAACATAGCAACTGAAAGATCAACGGAGAAGTTCAATTTGTCAACTGGACAAAGTTTGTTTGGTTGAAAACGTTTCGCCGCTCATCCGAGAGGCTTCGTCAGCTCTGGTTATTGTACTGGTTAGACCCTGCTTATATCTAGCTGCCGGGAGGCGCGTCCTACAGTGACAAAAGCTCTGAAAACGATCCCCCCTAATCTGTCTCTTTGTTTTTCAAATTACTCTGACGGCTGGTTTCGACCCCCTATTCAACGTCTAACGACCCTCTCCACCCCTCTGCCCTGGCTCTGTTTGACTGGTCTAAGAATCGCATTATAAATGGGAGACAAGTTATGTCTCACTCCCCCATTTCTGTTTAATGACGGATTCTCTTTTTTGACAAAAATAGCCTCTTTAACTCCCCTCTCAAACCAGTTCTTTTCCCTGGCTAAGATTTGAACCTCACTGTCCTCAAAAGAATGGCCCGTGGCTTCTAGGTGAAGATGTACCGCAGAAGCCGGTCCACTCTGGCACGCCCGCCTGTGTTAGTACATCCTCTTGTGAAGTGGCTGCTTTGTTTCTCCAATGTAGCGCTCACTGCAGTCTTCACTACACTGAATGGAGTAGAGCACATTGCTTTGTTTGTGGCTCAGTGTTCTGTCCTTTGGGTGGACCAGTTTTTGTCTTAAAGTGTTTGTGGGTTTGAAATAAACTGGAATTTCATATTGTCTGAAAATCCTCTGTAGTTTTTCCGAAACGCCGGCCAGGTACGGAATCGCTACCCCTTTCCTCCTGGGTTCGGATTCTCTGTTGTCTTGTTTATTGTCCTTGTCTCTCTTGGTTTTGTTGACAGCCCATTTAGGATATCCACAAACAGAGAGGGCTTCCTGCACATGTTGCTCTTCTTTCTCCTTGCCCTCTGTGCTTGTGCAGGAAGCCCTCTCTGTTTGTGGATATCCTAAATATTATATCCTAAAATATTTCAAATATTTTCATTGTAGTCATTGTAGGACGCGCCTCCCGGCAGCTAGATATAAGCAGGGTCTAACCAGTACAATAACCAGAGCTGACGAAGCCTCTCGGATGAGCGGCG
The DNA here is from genome assembly GCA_036785185.1 of Paratrypauchen microcephalus. Classification (NCBI taxonomy): domain Eukaryota; kingdom Metazoa; phylum Chordata; class Actinopteri; order Gobiiformes; family Gobiidae; genus Paratrypauchen; species Paratrypauchen microcephalus. The sequence goes on along the minus strand of JAVJIX010000444.1, from coordinate 123,014 downwards.
AAACGTTTTCAACCAAACAAACTTTGTCCAGTTGACAAATTGAACTTCTCCGTTGATCATGGATTCTACCTGGACGACTGAGGGACTTTTCACGCATAGCAACTGAAAATACAGCTTTGGAAAAAAAAAAAGAAACCATTGCAAAATTATCAGTTTTTCTCATTTTATAGGTATGTGTTTGGGCAAAAGGAACATTTTTGTTTGAGTCTATAAACTGCGGACAACATTTCCCGCGAATTCCAAATAAAAATATTATCGTTTAGAGCATTTATTTGCAGAAAATGACAAATGGTCAAAATAGCAAAAAAGATCCATGTTTTCAGAGCTCAAACAATGCAAAGAAACAAGATCAAATTCATTTTAAAACAACATAATACTAATGTTTACACTTAAGAAATCAATATTTGGTCCAATAACCCTTATTTTTAATCACAGCTTTCACGTGTCTTAGCATGCTCTCCACAAGTCTTTCACATTGTTCTTGGGTGACTTTATTCCACTCCTGGTGCAAGAACTGAAGTAGCTCAGCTTTGTGTTTGTGTTGGAATTCAACAGACGCTGGAATGGAATGGCCGTACAGTGGTCCCTCCCTCTATCGCGGTTCACTGTTCGCGGCCTCGCTGTTTCGCAGATTTTTTTTTTTTTTTTCAATTTTTTTAAAAATAGTGTAACATATTTTTTATAGTGTAACATTGTGTTCTGCGTCCTGATTGGCTAAGAGACTAGACCAGGACTAAACGTGGACTAAACCTGGACTGGACCTGGACTAAATCAGGAGTGGACCAGGTCTAGACCTGGACTAAACCGTGATTAAACCACCACGTGCCGCTCTTTGCTGGTTTTGTGCGGCTGGTTTGTGTCTCGGGCTGAGAGGACGTGGTCCGGGCGCCGCGGTTCGATCTCGTGCTCGCAGCCCCGGTGTATGCGCGGCCTCGTGCCGGTCGCGCTGCTCTGTCATGGATTTGACCATGATGAGGGGTGCATGTGTCGCACACTTCTCCAAGGGGTTGGTGCGCGTCGCGTCCCGGGACATGGCAGTGCCGTTGGATGAGCGCGGTGTGCCCTGCTCCTCCCTCTGTGCTCACACTGTGTTTGAATGAGAAGCAGACATGAGTCACTGGATCCATAGGAAGTCCAGGTTTAAACCAGGTCTAAACCTGGACTAAACCAGGACTAGACCAGGTCTAAACCTGGACTAAACCAGGACTAGACCAGGTCTAAACCAGAATTGCGGCTCTTTGCCTTGTTTCGTGACCACGGGTGCACGTGTCCGCCCCCCCACCCCACGCTTCACTATGAATACATTTTGTTGAAAATCTACGAAAGTTTGAGTGTTTAAACGAGAGAGAAATGTGAGAAAATGTTTATTCCAGTCTGAGAAAAGTGTATAATGTGTGTGGTGAGGCATTTACAGCCTTAAAACATGAGATTAAGATAAGATTAAGCCTTTATTGGTCTCACACAATGACACACAATGACACACGGGAGAAATTTGACTTCTGCATTTGACCCATCCTTTTCAGGAGCAGTGAGCAGCCATCTTTCAGCGCCCGGGGGGCAGTACCGTGAAGGGTCTTGCCCAAGGACCCACACTGGCTAGCTCATTGCCGGGGGGGATTTGAACCCACAACAATATAGAATAATTGTAAAATATAAAGTTGTCCTCCTTCGCGGATTTCACGTATTGCGGGTTATTTCTGGAACCTAACCCCCGCGATAAACGAGGGGCCACTCCAATACATGTAGAGATGCTGATTTCAGAAAAAAATGCAGTGGTCTCTTATTTTTTTCCAGAGCTGAAGGTAATATGGGCCCTTTAAAATAGTTAAATACAAAGGGGATAAAGAGTATAACTGCCATTAAATTGCAAATTCCACTTCCTCCTGGCTTTCTTTAGTTATGTTACCATTTACGAGCGCTCCACTCTGCCCCTCTCTCTCTTCGTCCTCAGCAGAGTCATCAACAGTCAAAACACTAACCCTTTACAGTCACACATAACCCTGCCACTGTAGCTACAAGCGTCTCTTTCCTTCTTAAATAAATCAAACATTAATGCCAGCACCACATCTGTAGGACCCAAACTTACAGGGATCATTTACTTTGTCACTCCAAGTCGAAACCTGTACTACATAATGAAACCCAATCTTAAAAAAAAGAAAAAAAGTACATACTGTACTCTGTAGAAGTAAAATATGTAGTATCTGTGAGGGATGGATTTGCAGTGGGTGAGCAATGTAAATGTATCTGAAGGCAGGAGCACTTTGGCCCTATGGCATGTGGGTTATTTACGAGCTCTCATTAGTAAATGAGTTTCACACAGGCTCCAGTGTAGCCCCCTCTGCTCTGCACATCGCACTGTGGAACTGTGGAAGAGAAAATTCAACAAATTAATGTCCCGGAAAATATAGTAGTCGTAAAAAGTGTTAGCCAAAAACTACCTTCCATTCTTCCAAATCAGCACAATTAATATCCAGCCGAGATTGGAATAATTTCAGTGTTCATAAGGGGGGAATTATAAGGGTTATTTTAGATTCTATAGAGACTGGACTGTTTAAACACACCTCTGCCAAGTATGTTAAATATTAAAGGTCCTTTATTATACAACATTAACATCATGAGCTTTAAGCCATGTTAGAACATCAAAAACATACCTGGAATTGTGTTTTGTTTCTTTCACACTTCTTTTCTTTTACTATTAGTCTGTCTACATCTCTAAAGCTCAAAATGATTTAGTAGTAATTTTCAATTTTTAACTGCTGAGACTAGAAATTCCAAGCCTGAAATGATTGTTTTTAAACTCCATACATCTTCACTAGAATCATTTGGATAATTTGAGCCGTGGAATTGCCCATCTCTATTGAACTAAAGGTAAAACGTAGCTGTTAAATGCAACTAGGTGGAACAGAGCATTGTGAGCTTTGGGAATGTAGACAGACTAATAAATCATTACTCAATCATGTGTGAATGAAACAAAACAAACTCCAGGTCTGTTGCTGAGGAGGTAACATTCTAACATGCCTTAAAGCTCATATAGAACATTAGGACTTTTAATGACTTCTGAGTGCCTGGCATCTTCTGAATACTTCCAGGTTAATATCTTGGATATTTCCCAGGAGTGGCTAACTGAGCATACACACACTGACTTCTCTCTCCCCAGACGCTTCTCCTGACATCTTCAGGTCACATTGGTTCTTCAGCCGACCACAGGCTCACAGCGAGTGACAGCAGAGTGCATTGGGGGATACATGCTGTCATACATGATACTGTAGTACAAGACAATACTTTGGTCCTACTGTAACACACACGCCCAGCTCAGCCCTGGGACTCTTGGTGCTTTGTTGGGAGGCTACACAGAATCTAGTTCAATGTTAAAGGAGAATTAACTTTTTTTTTACAATCTGAGCCTTATTTCGGTAATAAAACAAGTTGTTTTACTCACCCATAGCACTTTGGTGTCATTTGGAGCACTTCCAGAGATGTTTTAGATTAGCGATAGCCGTAACGCGAGTTCTCGGGGCATATAATATACAGTGATGGGAATAACAGCGTTTAAATAAACGCCGTTACTAACGGCGTTACTTTTTTCAATCTAATGCCGTTACCGGCACTAACACGCCGTTACCGCGCGTTACTGAACCTACTCATTTTGAAACTGGCATCATGTGCGCGACTCGCATAGGCACAGGGGATTTTTTTTTCTCCCTTTGGTAAGGGCGGGATAAGTAATGATGATTGGCTAAAGCAGAGTAAGATTTCATGTTGACCCAACCAGAGACACCCAGTGGGCGGTGGGCGGGTTCTACACACAATCCCAGCACACAGTAGTAGCGCACACACACAATCCACACACCCCGTGTCAGATGGTGAGTCCTGAGTCGAGGACAGAAGTACTGTATAGGCAGTATTTTAACCTCGTCGAGGTAAAAGGTAAAAACGTACATGTTACGTGCTCATTGTGTCAAAGACCAAAGACTTTGTCCACGTCCAATATAAGCAACTCGAATTTAATGAAGCATCTCTGGACGGCGCGCGCTTCTGTTAAACTAGTGGCCCCCAGCAGGTCCCATGATGATAATCGCATGCTAGGTGCCGTTAACAATGAAGTCCACGGTGAAGGAGCCACGTCAGCCAAGCAGCAAAAGCTGTATAATGTATTGTAAAAAAAAAAATCCAAATTATTTGACATTTTTTAACTAAAAAAAAAAGTAACGCATTAGTTACTTTCCTAGGTAACTAGTTACTTTTATAGTGTAGTAACTCAGTTACTAACTCAGTTACTTTTTTGGGTTAGTAACTAGTAACTGTAACTAATTACTTTTTCAAAGTAACGTGCCCAACACAGATAATATATGCCCCGAGCATGTTATATGCCCCGTGCGGTCTCCAAATAACACAAACTTTAGCACTTTTCAAATCATAAAAGCGCAATGTCTTCGTCGACGCTTTCCTTTGAGTCAAAAGTGGCCTGTAATCCGAGATTTATCCATAGTTTCTAGTAGATGAGGAGGACAGTGCGCATGTGCGGAGTCACAGTTTATTTCACTCTCAGCTCCTGGGACCCAAACATGAAGCGCAAAGCTGTAAATTATGGATAAATCTCGGAATACAGGCCACTTTTGACTCAAACGAAAGCGTAAACTAAGACATCGAGCTTCTATGATTTGAAAAGTGCTAAAGTTTGTGTTATTTGGAGACCGCACGGGGCATATACAGTATTACCTGCTCGGGGCATTGGGGAGAACACGCGTTACGGCTATCGCTAATCTAAAACATCTCTGGAAGTGCTCCATATGACACCAAAGTGCTATGGGTGAGTAAAACAACTTGTTTTATTACCGAAATAAGGCTCAGATTGTAAAAAAAAACGTTAATTCTCCTTTAACAGAAAAAAAGATCTTACTTGTAATATGGTGAAAAAACAATTGTAAGATACACTATTACTACTTTCCAATAAAACTAAAGAAAAAGCGTGCAAAAGGATCAATTCAATTTGTCAACTGGACAAAAGTTTGTCTGACCAGAACTGAAGAAGCAGCTTGGATGAGCTGCGAAACGTATTCAACCAAATAAACTTTTGTCCAGTTGACAAATTGCATTTCTCCTTTTGCCATAGATTCTACCTGGACGACTGCGGGAGTCAAAGAAAAAGCATTTATTTATTTATGCCAGAAAATAAAATGGTAAATGGTCCAATTTTTATGTAGCGCTTTTCCAGGACATTTTTTCCCTCATATGTTCTGGGGCTGCTCCCTCTCCTCCAACGCACCCATTTTAAGAAATTGATGTGCAAAGATCTCATTCTTTTACGTAGCGCTTTTCCGCCTTCAAGGCACTCGAAACGGTTTATACATGTACGCAGACACTAGGGGTGAGGTGGGTTAAGTGTCTTGCCCAAGAACACAACAGCATTAATCTGTGGGAGCTGGAATCACAATGCCAGCCTGTGGGTCAGTGGATCTGAACGCTCAACCAACGATGTTTACGTCAGATGCGGGATTCGAACTGCCAACGTTCGGATCACTGGACAAGCTATCACCTTAAAGGTCCCATGCCATGAAATTTTCACTTTCTGAGGTTTTTGAACGTTAATGTGAGCTCCCCTACCCTGTTTAGCCCCCCCATGGTTAAAAGTTGTGAAATGTCTAAACTGAGCATTTGCGATCCTTTTCTGCGTTACAAAAAATCGGAGCTCAAACGGGCGAGTTTGAACAAAGCACCTTATTGACGTCAGATCGAAAAAAAGAAATGCAAATGCAGTCCCACCCCCGTCTGTCTGTACTCAGCGTCTCTGTAAATCACGCCCAGAGAGTTTGGACTGCGAATGCGCTAGGCAATGCAAAATGCGTTTTTTTATTTGCCTGGAGGCACGTCCGAGTGTTTCTAGGCTCGGAAGTCCTTTATCTGAGCCTCTGGACCTTTGAACAGCAGTGGTTTAATTTTATTTTATGTGGAAATGTGTTTATTTTTCAATGGAACGCTTCAAATCTCTCCCCCCGTGCAAAAACAAGGAAATGGATCAGCTGTGGGCTCTGAGCTCTGAGCGGAGAGTTTGGCCACGCCCCCACCCTCTACTATTGGCCATCTCTTTTCTCCTCATTTGCATTCAAGCAACAACGCCCAGAATAAAGAGTTTGAGAGAGATATTTATGACTCTTTCTCATCTTATCTCTGTTTCCTCATGCACTGAGTGTTGATTTTGAAGAAGGATTAATTTACAGTATTAGGGAACCATTAAGGAGCCATATAAAAGCATCAAGAAGTACCATGTCATGGGATCTTTAATAAGTTATATAAAGTCAAAGACAGTTATTATTTCATATTATTTTTGTAATTCTTTTCACTTAAAACATTGGTGTGATGCCAGCTCTGCATTATGACCTTCAGGCCTCATCATCAACTATATTACATGAACAACAAGTCTACAAAGATCCAATGCTGAAAAACACAGTGAATTTTCTATTTTGTCTAATGAGCTACATTTCGTTCCCCTCACCTTCAGAAGTCATATCCTTCTTCTGTCTCTCCGTGTGAAGGTAATTGGACTTATCTCACACACAGCTTGTCTGAGTCATATGACTAATGTACTTTTATTTAGGAAACTCTGAACATAAAATACAAACACCCTGCCACTGCTTCACTAAACATATGTGATCATTAAAACGTTAGTCTGACTGAAGCGGCAGATCCGTCCATTGGAAAACAGTTTTGCCATTTTGACGTGTGTGGCTTTCTACACTCTGTATTTAACATATGCTCTTTTGAGTCTGAGTGGTATTAAGACGATTCCCTCTGACAGTGTGACAGTACAGCACTTCAAAGTACAAGTACACGGACAATGGGTGTTTATGTTTTGTGATGTAGTTGAACTATAGTCTGTAAGTACATCATTTATCTGTCTGGGATTTTAATGGTTTTGGAGAGAGGCCATTTTAGGTTAAAGGACTTCAGCAAAAACGTGTGTGTATTTCAGTGTTTTTCTGAAGATCAAGATCAGTCAAGACTACACACTTTCTACTTGTGACTCTTTCACTTTGTACAAAGAGTCAGGGCCGGAGTCTTAGGGTGTTTTCACATATAGTCCCCTTTAAGCGAACCGAACTCAGTCCCCTAAAAGTGGACCAACAAGGGGACCAAGAGAACACAAACTCAGTTCTGTTTGTGTTCACATTGTGAAAGAGGACCGAGTTCTCTTTCTGGTCCACTTAAGCTCTGATGGAGCCTCAGTCCTCTTTCTGTTCACACTGTAGCTTCTCTAGAGCTCTGAGACCTTCACTCCTTGGCATTCTCTGTGACGGCCATCCCTCTTATCATGGCCCCAGTTCAGAGAAAACCCACAAAATAGAACCGGGGTCCTATTCCATTATTCCTAGCTGCAGTATTCAGGCGACCGTGCCTGCCTTGAACACAAGTAAACGCTTCGGACCCTGCGGGACACTCAGCCAAGAGCATCGAGGGGGCGCCAAGAGCCAGGGGCTGGGACAGACGGGGGCCCGCCTCGCGGCGGACCGTCAGCTCGGACCCAAGATCCAACTAGGAGCTTTTTAACTGCAGCAACTTAAATATATGCTATTGGAGCTGGAATTACCGCAGCTCCTGGCACCAGACTTGCCCTCCAATGGATCCTCGTTAAAGGATTTAAAGTGTACTCATTCCAATTACAGGGCCTCGAAAGAGTCCTGTATTGTTATTTTTCGTCACTACCTCCCCGTGTCGCTGTCTACGGGAAGCTTAGAAGGTAATAAAACTGCACAAAAGGCGAAGTAAACCCGGAGCGTTATGTGTACACACTGCGCAGGTTAGGCGAACCATACCGCGGACCTTTTAGTGAACCGTACTGAGACCACCTCCCGAGATGGTCTCAGTTCGGTTCGTTTTAAAGGGGTCTGAGTGCGCTTAGAGTGTTCACATATCAACCTATAATGCTCAGTTAGCGATCTGAGTTCGCTTTAAACGCTGAAAGGGACCAAGTGTGAAAACACCCTTAATCTCTCAAATGGTTGTGATTGGCAGGATCACAGAAATGGATGGTTCTTTTATGTCAAAATGAACATGGTGGTTTACATAAGAAAATAAACTCTTTATCAGACTGTAAAGCCATACAGGGCATTTTGGTCTGGATTTACCAGGCAGACTACATGATCTTTTTAGATGAATGATGAGACACTCAATATGTATGTTATATATTGTAAATAAGTGATATGTGACATTGTTATGTGACATTGTGTAGGTTGTCTGGTGGATGTTCCACAATATAGCATTAGATTTATTCATCTCCATAAAAACAAATATGTGACACCGCCTGGCCAAGTTACAGGTAAGTTCTGTGGAGAGAGAGCCCACGCACAGCACAGATGCATGATTTTCAAAGTATTTCTGAGCAAAAATAACACCTGGAATTTAATCAATTCAAGAGATAGATGACTTTAATGCCATACTGTGGTTACCTGGCCAGCCAAATGATATCTCTCTGTATTTCCTATACACCGCGATACCATTTGGACACCCTCCATCCACTCTCGCTCCTCCGGTTCCAAACCGACTCCGCGATTCTGATTCGTTCAAAGATGGTGACGTCAGTGCACCCGCCTTTGCCCGCAAAGTCACTCTTAGGCAGCGGAAGTTCCGCCTCAGTTTTGAATCAAGATGGCGCAATCTCTGATTGGTTCACTTAGCTGTCTGTCTACGCGCAACCGCAGCGCATTCTGGATCAAGCGTTACCAGACTCACTCGCTGGTACAGCGATGAGTCATGGATTCTTCCAGGCAAATACTGTGGATCATCATGAGACAAATAAGTAGAAGACACTCCATCAAATTAAAAAAGTTATACATTGCACATTTAAAACCATTAAACACAACTTAATAGAGTATTGTTTTTAATTTGAGTAATGACAGTATTGAGTGAACTGTGTCTCATTGTGTCGACTCATCTGCAGAACTACGTGTCATGGACACTGGGTAATTAAAGGGTCACATTCTCTTTTTATGACAGTGGAAGTGCGCGGCGTCAGATGGACGAGGAATGCAGGAAATGAGCAAATCATTTTCTTTGTACCAGAATACCTAAAGAGACAAAACAACGCCTACAGGTTTGAAATTCCAGTTTCTGAGGCAAAAGAATTGAAGCTACATAAATACCTTTTCAACAGTAATCTCACCATTTAGCAGCAGTTTCTACTTAAGTGAGAAAAGACTGAATTGAAGATAACTGCACTAATAATAATAATAATGAATGTGATGTGATGTGAAGTTATCTGAACGACTCACACATGTTTGAGTAACTCTTTATAATTAGTCTGTCTACATCTCCAAAGCTCCAAATGCTCTGTTCCACCTTGATGTCATGAAGTGGTTGTTTTCTAGTTAACAGCTACCTTTTGTTTAATAAAGATGGACAATTCCATTCTGAAATGATCTGAATGACTTTAGTGAAAATATATAGAGTTAAAAAAAAACAGCCTGTTAAATGCTATTAATATTTAGCATTTATTAGGAAAATACTTTTCTTGATATGTGTTTAAATCAGTTCCCCATAAGATAAATCCCTATGAGATCAGCTACATTTTAAGATGATAATGTCCATGTAATACCTGTAAAACATAAAATATATGTATTGTCAGTTATTATTAATATTTAGTTTAGTTTAGTTTATTTACCAGGGACAATGCACATAAAAAACATTGAGCTACACAAAGAGGTCATATGTTTGTGCAGGTTATAGCCGAATTGCTAATTTCCACCTTCAGTCCCTGGGCAGGTTGGTGTCATAAATGCATGCCAATAAGATAAAATGCAATGTATATTAATCAAATCATTCATGCAGTTAGTCCATAAGTAAAACTAGTCCCATTCAGTCTCAGTCATCACATCCATCCACACTATTTACATATTTACAGTTCATGTTGCTGCATTGATACAGGTCAAATTAATGTGTACAGGTTTGTTTGGTTAAAAGCCGTTGTTTGGCCAGGCGTGCAAATGTTCCATAATTTGTACATGATATAATTTCATGTGGCAGAGTATTCCCAATATTTTAGTATCTCTTCTCATTTATATGACACTGGTAATATGAAACAGTCAAATAATGAAATAAAAAGGGAATAACAATGACAAGATTCTCATCCATCAACAATATATTTCACACTGCTCTGTATATTACCATATTTGTCCAGCTAGATGACTTCACTCCTCATTTTTATTTTTCATCCCATGACTTAGAGTTTTCCTGTGCCCTGTCGCTATCACATCCCAGCAGAGAATAGTTTCCTGATCTTTGGATGTCAGCCTCCAGCACAAGACAGGAGCACAAAAAGACGGAATTGACCCCAGTCTGCCGGGAGTTTGCAGTGGTGTTGCCTTCATCCTCCTATTGAACAAGCACAATGACGGGGATGGTAAAGTAAACAACGCTCAGCTGCTCGGGCTACTTGAGGTTTCCTGGTGGAGCGTGGTGTGTTTCCTGCGCTCTAAATTATACAGACAAATGGAGGAGAATTCACTGTAGTTAAATAAATGTTTCAGTCTGAGTGAGTCATTTGTGCTAAATATTTAGGTTACTCACAGGCTTGGTTGTGAGAAATGCACATTAGAATGAAACAAGTCATGGAAATGCAAATTACCATTGTAGACTCTGTTAATAAATGACAAGAATTAGTTTTATTTATTAACAAGAATTTTAGTATATTAAATCAAATTTGTATTGGTTGTGTTATAATTTAAAGATGCACTGTGTAACTTTTCTTGTGGGGGTGTGTCACTTGTTTGGCTCCATGGTGATGCTATTACCTTGTCTGGAATGTTCCTACCAGTGTACCAACACTACCAGTCACATCAATGTTATTTTCTTTATTTTTACAACTTTCTACATTTTAAATACATATGGAAGCAATCAAATATATGAAGCAAGTTATATAGGATTATACAGTATATATATATATATATATATATATATATATATATATATATATATATATAGTCTGGTTAACACCCGCTCTCTGATTGGGGGACCTAAATCTGGGACTCTCGCTTGGACGAGCTGCCAGGCCGCCTTCCAGTTCGAAACGAACGGAAGCGGCCTGGGAATTCCCAGGCTAATATATATATATCGACCAAGCAAAATGTAATTACTTTGAGAATATTTTAGGAATCTTTATTATATATTAAAAATAGTAGAGTCATGTAGCCTTTTCCTACATAATTCCATATATCTTATCTTATTTCATACCTTACTTTCTATTTTAGATGGTGTGTCCACATTTTTGACTGGTAGTGTATCTCCAAGGACACAAGACGTTTAATGCCGCACTTTGGAACATACCATCATCATATGAGAGAAGCAAGAGGCTGACTCGCCACTGGAAAGTTCACCTAGTGCACATTTAATCAGCGAATGCTACGTTTTGGGCTTGTTTAAAGGAATGTAAAAAATATCCACACTTGCACAAATTTTCTAGCTTTTAAAGCAATTTGTGAAATCGCTGAAATATTACCTTTAGACAAATCAGATTCATCATATTTACTTCAAATGACTTTAATTATTCATTATTCAGCGAGGACACAACATTTTCACATTTTCCTACCCAAATCGTATGCAAAAAAACAACAACAAACAGGATTCTTGAATACAGGATTCTTGAATACAGAACATCAGAACTTATTTCCCATTGTTCGGTATTGTTTTTACATATAATTAGCTTTTGGGCAACTGTAAAAGAAAAGAATAGAAAACTACCATTGTGAATGAAAGTGACCCTTAACTTTTTGACTCTCAGTTGTTTAGAAGAAGAAGAAGAAGAAGTGAACTTTATTGATCTCACACTGGAGAAATTCTTCTCTGCATTTTAACCCATCCTATATATATATATACATATATTAGGAGCAGTGGGCAGCACACACATTAGGGCGCCCGGGGACCATCTCCATGATCTTCTTGCTTCGGTTTGGTCAGGACCTAAGCTGGAGTACCTATGGAGCATGTTTTGGGTTGCCCATGATCCCTTGCAGGAACAATCTGAATATGCCAGAATGAACCACTGAAAGAGCGTCTCCATAAACAGACACTTACAATAAAAGTGCTAAATGAGTTGAAATCAGTGTTGAAACCCCGACTGTGCATAAACAGCTCTGTCTCCTTCCTACAGCAGGGAGACAGGAAAACGCACTTATATAGTTGCAAGCTTCCTGTCATCAAAATCGTTCAACTAATCAAGAAGAGATCATTGACTGATTTACAGCAAACACTTATACACATCGTAATACACTGGGGGAGAATCTTGTCATGAGCAAAGGAGAGAATATGCAGCTGCAATGAGGCTAGTTTCTTTGCAAATTACTGGGAACTTTGTCTGCCACCTGCTTGTCTCCATGGAGATTTGCTTTGCCTTTAAAGGGATATGCCACCCCCAGGTCAAATTTGGGCATCTCCCCACAGTCCAGAGACTAAAACAAGTGATGAAAAGCGTTTTCCTGGTCACCCAGCCATTGTCCGAGTCTGTTAGCACTGACCACCGCGCGCAGCTGCTGCTCCTCCGCGTTAGTCTGGAGGCAACGGCGCCAGAGAAAGATTTCGGCCAAATTGAATTAATTTGCTCGATGCTTTTCCCAATTACTTTCTGTGTAGTGCGCATTCATATCGAGTGCAAATAAATGTGCAAATCAACACGGAGAACTTGCCTTGGTCATTTTGGGTGGGAATTATTTTTCAGTGCGGAAAAAGACAGACGAAGCACACACCACGCGGACAGGGGAATCCCTGTTCACGCACCAGGAAGGGAGTTCCCCTGTTACGCTGCGTGCTTTGTGCTTCGCCTTTATTTTTCCGCACTGAAAAATAGTTCCCACCCAAAATGACCAAGGCAAGTTCTCCGTGTTGATTTGCACATTTATTTGCACTCGATATGAATGCGCACTACACAGAAAGTAATTGGGAAAAGCATTGAGCAAATTAATTCAATTTGGCCGAAATCTTTCTCTGGCGCGTTAGCCTCCAGTCTAAAGCGGAGTAGCTGCAGCTCGAGCGGCGGTCAGTGCTGACAGACTCGGACAATGGCTGGGTGACCAGGAAAACGCTTTTCATCACTTGTTTTAGTCTCTGGACTGTGGGGAGATGCCCAAATTTGACCTGGGGGTGGCATATCCCTTTAATATTTCATAATATAATATCACACATCTATCTCTGTGCAGGAGGTGTCAAAAGGCTAGATTACAGATCACATCTACGGAAAGGCAAGCCCATAAACGAGAATGCATGTTTTTCAAGGTATTTTTGAGCAATATAAAAGTGTAACAGGAAGCAGACCCTCCAAATGAAAAGTTACAAAGTGCATCTTTACTACTTTCTGTGTAATTCAGTTTGTCAACTGGACAAAAGTTTATTTGGTCGAATATGTTTTGCAGTTCATCCAAGCTGCTTGTTCATGAGCTGCGAAACGTATTTGACCAAATAAACTTTTGTCCAGTTGACAAATTGAATTTCTCTTATTGCCATGGATTCTACCTGGACGACTGAGGGATTCTACATGTACTTTCTGTGTATATCACTGAAAGTTTTCTGACAACAAGTAGCTCAGTGTATGGATGAAGCATAGTTATCTATTGTGTATAGTTTGCTTTTATACATTTTCATCTAAATTGATGCCTAAGACCTATGTGCCAGAGAAGTGGGTCTACTCTGAGCTCCTTGCAGAAGCCAAACTTCCAACCCGACCTTGATGTGATATTCCATTACTTACTTACTTACACGCTGAGGAGCATGGCAGCTCCCCAGCACAGGGTGTGCACGTGCCACCTGCGAGCCACAGCAGAGGGCGAGGATGAGAGAGCGACAGAGCACTAAACTAGTGCAATTTAAAGGCTCCTGGCGGAATTGAGCACAAAAAAGGAAACCTTAAACATCCAAAAGAGATAATAACTTACAAAAACAAACTAGGAAAAATACTACAAAAATAGACAGAGTAAAACAATTTACTTTGAGACTCTTAAGTGTTCAAAAGATCAGAGCACTGAACTTCTAGTCTAGATGCAAGTCAAAACTGTGATATTATTTTTTGTGGAATGTGTCGCAATACTTCAGATACATGATTTTAATGCACAGAAGGCTTGCAATAAAGTATAGGCTACAGGAAGTAGACTCTTGATCTCTAATCTGCAGCTTCTCCCCAACCCGCACGCTGCGTAGATGTAAACAGACACACATGAGGAAACACTCTCGCCTTTTTACTTTTAAAGAACACTTCAGACTGCATTAATAGTAATGATTTGTGGACGGTGGCCATTATTTGTGGAGGACAAATTCTGCGGACAATATGGATGAGATGCTGCAGTTTAACTTACAACAACAATGAGAGGCAAGTAATAAAGTCTTCTCATTATTTTCTCTATTTCCGGAGTTTGTCTGTGTCTGTCACTCCTCTGCCCTGACGCTCTGCTTTATTGGCTGTTACCGTAGCGTTGCTGATTTTGGTGGTCATGATCTGACAGAGCAGCTCAGAGTCACACTGACACCACACACACGAGGAGCGCAGCAGCTACAAAATCGCACACGAAGACACAAAGTCGGGTCATCCTCCCCGAACTCGAGGAGAAGCAAATCACAGCCAAAATCGGGCAAATTCTCCTGTAGAGTGTGGCAGCCTTTAGAAGATTCTCCTCATTGCGCAGCTCCTCTTTGGGTAAAATCTTCATGACTCATGGTGTTGACTCTGGCGCAGTGACAGTCCTTTGCTGTAGATCTCGTGTCCCGCCCGGCTCCTCTTGGCCTATCTTTGTGGAACATTAATAATTCAGGCTGATCTGGATCTGGATCTGGCCTGGTCCACATTACCCTGGGATGTGTGCATATTGCTTTTGCATGAGAGACCACCAGGAGGCTAAAGGGGGGCTAGAGGAGCTGTGATGCCCCTCTAAATTGTACCCAGGGGTTATGAGATCTGGGACTGGTCTGTTACTATGCAGAGTGGCGCAGAACTGTTCTCCTCGTGCCCTAAATGAGGAAATTGTGCTGGCACTCAAGGGCTCCAGAAATAGTCCCAGATTTTCTGTTTGTTTCAGTCTACCAGCTGCTAGCTAATGCTGTCCTCACAAATGAACATCTAATTAAGGTATCATCTAACTCTTTAAAAGTCTGAATCTTAAATACGAACATGCTGCTGTAGCTAATAAAGTTAATGTTTAAGTAACTATACTGCCTGCTGGTTTAAAGCTGGTTTAGCCCAATTCTGGTTCAGTTTTTGTTACAGTTTTGTGCCAAATTTCACCTTTTTTTTAACTGTATTTTAAAGTATACTACATAAAGCATTACTGAAACCTTTACATTTTCTAATCTACTTTGTGCAGGTGGTGTCATATAAGAACTGAATGTGAACATTTAACATTTAAAGGTCCTATATTATGTAAAATTGACTCTTGTGAGCTCATCAAAAACATACCTGGAGTTGTGTTTTGTTTCATTCACACATGTTTGAGTGAGCCTGCATTATTAGTCCCTCTACATCTCCAAAGCTCAAAATGCTCTGTTCTACCTTGTGATGACATGAAACAGTAGTTGTCAAGTTTACAGCTACCTTTTATCTTTTGTTCAGTAGAGATTGGTCATTCCAGGTTTGAAATCATCCATATGATTCTAGTGAAGGTGCATGGAGGTTAAAAACACAGCACTTCCTATATTAATAAGGTGGAACAGTGTTTTGTTTTTTTTTGTTTTTTGTTTTCGTTTGAGAGAAGAACGCCTAAATGTGCAGAATTTGTTTATGTGTGAATGAAACAAATCACAACTCCACATATGTTTTTTAATGAGGAAACATTATAACATAAATCAGAAAAATAGCATAATGTGCGTCTTTATTCTTGTTGCTAGTAATGTTTGGTACATTACTGATTCCACTGTACTCTATAACTAATCCAAACTTGATATCTCCTTGTCTCAGAACTACCCGGAACACAGACGCACACCTTTTGAGGTTTATCCAGCTGTAGTATCCTCTTGTGGAACAGTCAGCTCGCCCTGTACTATTCCCTGTAGTGTGTCAGATGGGGCCTAATCAATTCCACACAGCTATTGTAATGTGCCTGATTATTACTGCTGTGGCTCCTCTCCTCTCTTTAACCTGCCCCATAATGTCAGTGATAGAGGCATTACTGCTTTTATCTCGTGGTATCATGTTGCTCTAATGCTGCTCAAACGATGTCACAGTAAAAGAGTAACTGCTATTAAACTGATGGCATTTGTTCCAATTTATTCCCTAAACTCAAGTACTTTTGTTTGTTATTTTCTATATTAAAGGGTCCTATTTTCTGATCTATTTTCTGATAATGTTGTTTTCTCATCTAAAACATGCCTGAAGTGGTGTTTTGTTTCATAACACACAAATCCTGCCTATTTAGATTGAGTTGAGTGTCAACTTTATTGAGAAAACATGTCCTGTGGTAATACAGGAAGTGCTCCACTGAGTTTTTAAATTTCATACACTTTCCATGCACTAGAATCATTTGGATAATTTCAGACCTGGAATTGCTCATCTTTACTGAACTAAAGGTAAAAGGTAGCTGTTAACTTGAATTCTAAAGCTTCACAATGTTCATGTTACAGCCAGTCAAATGTGTGAATTAAAAACAAAAACAAAAAAACTCCACTCTTTGAGGAGCTAATAGCATTCTAAACCCCGCAAGGGTCATTTATAGGACATCAATTGACTTTAAGATTTAAACAGTTATAACATTGTTTATAATATTTCACTACATTCAGACAGGTTTTGTTAATTCTGTATGTCTCGTCTTGCCCTAGAAATCATTGTGTTTAAATTTTACCCAGATTGTGACATCAGGAGTAGAAATCCAGAGATCTAGAGGTCCATAAATCATTGCCAGACTTGTTCTGAGCATTTCTGCCATTAAATTGCTGTCACACCAGCATGATTTTATTTGCCTGGAAGAATCCATGACTCATCGCTGTACCAGCGGATGAGTCTGGTAACGCTTGATCCAGAACGCGCTGCGGTTGCGCGTAGACAGACAGCTAAGTGAACCAATCAGAGATTGCGCCATCTTGATTCAAAACTGAGGCGGAACTTCCACTGCCTAAGAGTGACTTTGCGGGCAAAGGCGGGTGCACTGACGTCACCATCTTTGAACGAATCAGAATCGTGGAGTCTGTTTTTAACCGGAGGAGCGAGGGTGGAGCGAGGGTGTCCAAATGGTATCGCGCTGTATAGGAAATACAGAGAGATATCATTTGGCTGGCCAGGTAATGATTTTATTAGCATACCAGGAAATGTTGCTTAATTGCCAGCGTTTTTTTGTTTGTTTGTTTTTTCCCAATAATAATTCCGAACGAGCAGTCTAATGTGTTTTATTTCATACATTTATGCTATGCCAAAGGTACACAAGAGGCCACTAATAGTACAAATAATATGTGTTCTTTAAAGTTGCGGTCCAGTATTATTGTACGGTGGTGCCGATGGAAGATAGCAGGAACATGCTGAGGTTAGCAGACAGTTCAAGGTGGGTGTTCTGGAGAAGAGTTCTGTGGAGGACAATAAAACAAACAGTGGTCAGATTATTGAAGCTGCATGACGCGGAAATAAAACATGAACGCCTATGGAAAACACTTATAGCTCTATATTTAGCAAATGTAAATAAATGGTACCGAGGTCATGTCATTTTTTGGTGTAAGTTAATCTAATATTTTCTTTCTCTCAGTCTCTCAGTGTGCACTTTTGCAAAGCATATGAATGGCACTATATATTGAATTGTAATGTAATGATTTGATTTGTAAAATTATGACAAAATACCAAGCAATATAGTAAATATAAGTACTATTACTAAAACTAAAGGATTTAATGTATAGAATAATTTGAACAAATATTAATACTGAAAGAATTCACGAGAACACATTTAGACTTTTCATGAATAATTTGAAAATATCCATATAAAATCACATATTCATATTAAAAGTGCATTGTGTAACTTTTCAAGTTGAGGGTCTGGCACCATGGAGATGTGATTGCTTTGCCTGTAATGTTCCACAATATTATGCATTATATATGTTATGCATGAATCTCACCTGGTGGCATCTCCTGCATGTCTCTATGGAGATGGATAAGTTTAATGCCATACTTTGGAAAATTGCAGAAAAGGCAATAATATCTCCATGGACACAGGCAGATCATGTGCCCTCCACCAGGGAAGTTACACAATGAATCTTATATTATTTGGTGTTGAAAATAACATTGCATTGTCTTAAAAGAAAATACATAAATAAATAAATAAAATAAACGGAATTTGGTAAGTAAATTCTTATCGTCCCAATTCAAAGCAGCGTTTTAAGACAAGCTGTGGCCCTTTTAAACGATAAGTGATTGGAGCAATGGAATCCTGATGAATCATATGAACCTTGGACTAATTGCTTAGATTAGCTATGATAATTTCCTCAAAATGTTTTCCTTTATATTTCAGCATCAAAATCTCTTAAACTTTTATAAGTTATTAAAAGATGTAATGTGTGCTTTACTCCTTTTGATTTTAGGATAAAACTTCATGTCCTTGAGATGTTCTGAATGACAAGAGCTACATTTTCTGCTAAATTAAACTGAAATCATTTATAGAAACAATATGAAATAACATAGCCTGTACTACTGTACATTAGCAAGCATATATCTGTGCACCCTTTACTCTTTTCCATTCTCTCAAATCTGCTTTAAGTCGGGTCTCTGGGTCTTGGCTCCTTCACACTGGCACACTGTGGAGATGAGAGCGTGTGAGTTAAATATTCATGTGGGAGCAGATGCCCGTGCTGCAGGTGTGGGCCAGATCGGGTCGGACTTCAGGAGGAGCTCTCAACCTCTGGAGCCCTCACAGGTCTTATAGGATTATATCTGAGCCACAGCTGCCCCACAGACAGAAGGAGAGGGGCAAGGGGGAAGAGAAGGGAGGTTTTAGAATTTTAGTGGGTCCCTGGTTACAGAAATATTATGTCAATGTCATTGGATTACAATCTCAAAACATACACTATAGGGAAAATCCTGATCAAGTCTATAGCTCAAGATCTGGAGATGGGTCCCCAGGCGCTACACAGCAACTGCTCACTGATTCTGGCAGGTTGCCCCTGCAGCATTGAAGGATGCACAGGTCAAATGCAGAGACAAATTTCCCCTTGGGATGGATAAAGCATAGTCTGTTACCTACATGTCTCCTTGGTTATTGCTTTGCCTTAAATGTTACAATGTGGCATCAAACTTAACAATAACAACCTAGTAATGCATCACATGTTTATAAATCATTTTTCAAGGCACCCAGAAAGAGGTGGGTACCTACTAAAAAGAGGCATAGTGCATAGGTTCATAGGACAGGGAATAGTTAACATGTGGCTTAGAATACTGACTTTACTAAGCAGGTCTATGTCATGTGTCAAACATTTGTTTGTTTATCACGATGTCCTGTTCTGTATATTCTGTGTAACAATATAATCAGCATTGAAAACTGCCTCTTGCCTCCACCTGGGAGTATGACGTCATCTCATTTTAGAATTTGAAAACCACTAGGGAGATTTAGGATGGCATTACCTCAACAGGGAAAAGAATACGAGTGGGAATGGGGAGCTTGGAGATGGATGGTCTGTGTCGTACTATGGGCAAACTCTCCCTGCTGTTTGCTTCTCTATTCCTATATTTCTCCCAAGGGCAAAAAAGACAACCCAGAAAACCGCAGCTGTCTACCAATGTGTCCTATGTGTGTGCCTATCCATGTGTGTGTGTGTGTGTATGTGTGTGTGAATGTGTAGACTGCCTGACCTCTTTGGCTTCTTCGTAAGTAGCAGGAGGGAATCACCAGCAACAAACCGCCCTCCAGAGGCTCTTGGCCACTGCCCCCCATCATTACTCCTATGGGATCCCGGCTGGAAGCGCGGCCCCATGCCTCCAGCCCAGTATTAGCCATAATGAGGACTGTGAGGAGAGGAAGAGGAGGAGGAGGCGAGGGTGTGATGTGTCAATGCAGGAAAAGAACATTGGCAAGTACCAATGCTTTCTCACAGGTTTCTCTCCGCCCATATTCTCCTTCTTTGCTGTCTTAAGATACCGTAGCCAATATACAGTATATCGCCCCCAAAAGCAAACTAAAATAAAGTATAAAAAAATGTATAGTAAGGTATTTCAATTATAGTACTGAATTTAGGTCTCACAGGTGAAGAAGAGCCAAGCAGGTGCATGATTTTCTTTTAAGTTGGCTGACAACATTGGACTTTTCTCACAATTTTACAAACATATTTATTCATTATGTAAATGTAGGTTAAAGTAAGAATTTGAAAAGACTGTGACAAACATGATAACAGGAAAGAGTAAATGTAGGGATATGAGAGGGTGCTGTGGTGGTAAGCAGCTCAAACAACAGGACGTAGGGGAGAGAGAGTAAATGTATGTTAATAACTTATGTACTTATGATAATCTTATTGGGTGAATATACTGACTATAGATTGATTGTGTATCAGAGGTTAAGGCAACAACAGTCCAAACTGTCTTCTTACATTAGTTTGTAAAGAACTCCCACAAAATTAAGTGCACAAGGTGGAAATTAGTCAAAATGTTTAAGGCCTAAGCGTCATTAAAGATAAGACTTCAACTTTATTTTCCAAGTATAGTGTGATTTGAAGCTTGTTATGCAGAGGGGGGCATAATAATAATAATAATAATGATAATAATAATAATAATAATAATAATAATAATAATAATAATAATAATGATAATAATAATAATAATGGTGTGTTTTGTTTGCTACTGTGTATGTGGTATTTTAATGGCATCATATTCTGTTCTAGGTAAGTTTTTGGCAAATTTAGTGTAAAATACATTCATTTTTGCAGCTTTCTAGTCAAAAACATCCAAATCCAAGTTAGTGCTGCCTTCAGTGGTCTCTGCAATTTCAAGTAGTTGGTGATATCACACTGCACTGCCCTGATTATAGCCAGTATTTCTGATTACAAACATCTGGCTGTCGGAGTGGAGTTTCAATTGTGGATGCCTGTTTCACCAATCACACTGTCCCTTATACCTGCAGACTCCACCCTGTCTCTCCCCTCACACTTTTCTTTAGTCCTCCAGACACTGCCCAGTATACCAAGCTCAATTTGAAACATGGTTGTGAGTAGAGTTTAGGTGTTTTGTCCCACTTTAGAATAATGCAAAAAAGATTGAAAAGATATCATTAATTCTTGTATGTTTTAGTTCTACGTATATCTATACTTTTCTACAAATTGGAGGGCAAAAATACACTATCAATAACACACTACAGCAAATACTCTTTATTCCATGTTCTATAACAGCATACAGACAAAGAAGCAACCATTTAGACACTAGCGCTCTATGTCTTTCCCTTGGGAGTCCATTTTCCCTGACATTTAAAGCTAGCATGTTTCTGAGATGTTAACTGTGTGTGTCCTTTCCTCATATGGATACAGTATTTTCTTCACGCTTTGAATGTGTCTATTGTGCACTGCTGTCTCTTTCTGTAGAAAAACGAAAGACGTAGGAATGGGAGGGCATCAGGGTGAAGGTCACGAGGAACAGTGTGCGTGGATGGGAGCAGCAGATGGACACTGGCTTATGAAGGATGATGTTGTGAGACAAGAAGGTGTAGTGTCAATAAAGTATGTTTCAAACCATCCATCAAAGTCTATGACAGAAACATGGTGCAGTTTTAACACATACTGTATACACATGTTCTCCATTACTGTAAATACACAAGGACATGCACATAGTTTATCTGACCACTGGATGGTCAGTTCAATTATATTTATGTGGAAAATTCTGGGACAGGTGTGAGGAAAGGTTGTGAGGTTGTAGAAATGAGCACCAGAAATGACAAAAAAAAAAAAAATCATGTCAAGAGGTCATTTACAGGCTCTAGAATTTGATTATGTCCTACTGGGACCTTTGTTAATCTACAGGAGATTCACTGATTTTAGAATAATCCAAACTGAAAAGCCACTAATGATAAACCGGATTTCATTATTTAGAGCTTTGGTCCACAAACATGCTATAATATACCATGTTTGTTTGTTTTTCCCATATCCATGGAGATCATCCAAGAGACTGGCTAAGGAGCTAGATTTTTTATACCATATGTGGCAGCAAATGTGGCAGAAGACCTTCCAGAGGAAATACTTTGCGGGAATAAACTATTTCATCATCACCCAAAACACTTGTACACCTGGCTCCCTGGACTCTGCTGTGATGCTGCAGGACACAAGAGAAAGTATACGCTAACATTTCTTGTCCATTTTGTGTTTTAAAGAAATTAGCGATTGTCTGTTTGTATGTTTGTCCATGTTTTCAGGTTTGTATATGACGGACAGTGTTGGGAGTAACTCGTTACAAACGTAATTAATTACTGTAATGCATTACTTTTTGGTGTAACGCAGTAATGTAACGCATTACAGGGAAGAAAATCGGTAATATATTACTCGTTACAATGCCATTATAATGTATTTTTAACCTGCTTTGTTTTTGTGGGTTTTGCGTTTTCTTCATACAAAGTTCGCGGATCACCGCGAGATCAGCTACTGAATCTGATAAGTCCGTGCAGAACATTACATTTCATACAAAGTTCCGCGAGATCAGCTAGTGATATAAAAGTCCACGCAAACCATTCCATTTCTTGTCTCAAACTGGCAGACTGACAAAGGATGACAGAACCAGAAGAATCGGATAGTGCTAGCTCCTTTTCAAGATGGGCATACGCCCACTACTTTCACTTCATTCAAAATAAGGACTCCAAGAACATTTTAGTTAAATGCACACTGTGTGTGAATCCCAAACCTCTTTCCACGTCGAAATGCAGTACAAGCAATTTGACGAAGCACTTGCAGAGGTGCCATAGCACCACGAAATTAGTCAGAAAAGGAGGGGATGGGACAGGGAACGATACAACCCCAACAAAGCAGCCGAAACTCAAAAAAGTCATGACACATGAGAGATTTGTAATGTAGATTGCCAAATCCTTATTTCCAGTCATTTTGGTGAGAGTAACTAAAGTAATGCAAAAGTAGTGTAATGCCTTACTTTTTATTTAGGGTAATATTGTAATGTAAGGCATTACTTTAAAATGACAGTAACAAGTAATAAGTAGTGCATTACAGTTTTTGAGTAACTTGCCCAACACTGATGACGGAAGCCTAGCAAGGACCATATAGTTTGGACATTTATATCAGCATAGTTGACATGTAAACCAATTTTCACCCTTGTATCTTATGCGTGAAAAGTCCCTCAGTCGTCCAGGTAGAATCCATGATCAAAGGAGAAGTTCAATTTGTCAACTGGACAAAGTTTGTTTGGTTGAAAACGTTTCGCCGCTCATCCGAGCGGCTTCGTCAGCTCTGGTTATTGTACTGGTTAGACCCTGCTTATATCTAGCTGCCGGGAGGCGTGTCCTACAATGACAAAAGCTCTGAAAACGATCCCCCCTAATCTGTCTCTTTGTTTTTCAAATTACTCTGACGGCTGGTTTCGACCCCCTATTCAACGTCTAACGACCCTCTCCACCCCTCTGCCCTGGCTCTGTTTGACTGGTCTAAGAATCGCATTATAAATGGGAGACAAGTTATGTCTAACTCCCCCATTTCTGTTTAATGACGGATTCTCTTTTTTGACAAAAATAGCCTCTTTAACTCCCCTCTCAAACCAGTTCTTTTCCTGGCTAAGATCTGAACCTCACTGTCCTCAAAAGAATGGCCCGTGGCTTCTAGGTGAAGATGTACCGCAGAAGCCGGTCCACTCTCTGGCACGCCCGTCTGTGTTGGTACATCCTCTGTGAAGTGGCTGTTTTGTTTCCCCAATGTAGCGCTCACTGCAGTCTTCACTACACTGAATGGAGTAGACCACATTGCTTTGTTTGTGGCTCGGTGTTCTGTCCTTTGGGTGGACCAGTTTTTGTCTTAAAGTGTTTGTGGGTTTGAAATAAACTGGAATTTCATATTGTCTGAAAATCCTCTGTAGTTTTTCCAAAACGCCGGCCAGGTACGGAATCGCTACCCCTTTCCTCCTGGGTTCGGATTCTCTGTTGTCTTGTTTATTGTCCTTGTCTCTCTTGGTTTTGTTGACAGCCCATTTAGGATATCCACAAACAGAGAGGGCTTCCTGCACATGTTGCTCTTCTTTCTCCTTACCCTCTGTGCTTGTGGGAACCACTTGGGCCCTGTGTTGTAATGTCCGAATAACACCCAGTTTGTGCTGCAGTGGGTGGTGTGAATCAAAAAGCAGGTATTGGTCTGTGTGTGTGGGCTTCCTGAAGACTTCTACTTGGAGTCCCCGGTCTCCTCCTATCGTTACTGCACAATCTAAGAATGCCAATGTGTTATCCTTGGCATCTTCACGGGTGAATTTGATGTTCGGATCTACAGAATTGATATGTGCAGTGAAAGGTTCCAAATCTTGAATTTTGATTTTTGTAAAATTATCATCAACATAACGAAACCAGTGTGTGGGAGGAGTGCCTGGATATGAAGCTAAGGCACTCTGTTCAAATTGTTCCATGTATAAATTAGCCATGATAGGGGAGACCGGTGAGCCCATCGCACAGCCATGAATTTGCCTGTAAAAGTTCCCTCTGAACTGGAAATAGGTGGTATTTAGACAAATTTCCAGCAGTTGGCAGATTTGGTCAGGAGAAAGCTAGAGGAGAGAACCAAACTTTCTCCTATCATGGCTATCATGGCTAATTTATACATGGAACAATTTGAACAGAGTGCCTTAGCTTCATATCCAGGCACTCCTCCCACACACTGGTTTCGTTATGTTGATGATAATTTTACAAAAATCAAAATTCAAGATTTGGAACCTTTCACTGCACATATCAATTCTGTAGATCCGAACATCAAATTCACCCGTGAAGATGCCAAGGATAACACATTGGCATTCTTAGATTGTGCAGTAACGATAGGAGGAGACCGGGGACTCCAAGTAGAAGTCTTCAGGAAGCCCACACACACAGACCAATACCTGCTTTTTGATTCACACCACCCACTGCAGCACAAACTGGGTGTTATTCGGACATTACAACACAGGGCCCAAGTGGTTCCCACAAGCACAGAGGGTAAGGAGAAAGAAGAGCAACATGTGCAGGAAGCCCTCTCTGTTTGTGGATATCCTAAATGGGCTGTCAACAAAACCAAGAGAGACAAGGGCAAGAAACAAGATAATAGAGAATCCGAACCCAGGAGGAAAGGGGTAGCGATTCCGTACCTGGCCAGCGTTTCAGAAAAACTACAGAGGATTTTCAGACAATATGAAATTCCAGTTTATTTCAAACCCACAAACACTTTAAGACAAAAACTGGTCCACCCAAAGGACAGAACACCGAGCCACAAACAAAGCAATGTGGTCTACTCCATTCAGTGTAGTGAGGATTGCAGTGAGCGCTACATTGGGGAAACAAAACAGCCACTTCACAAGAGGATGTACCAACACAGGCGGGCGTGCCAGAGTGGACCGTCATCTGCTGTACATCTTCACCTAGAAGCCACGGGCCATTCTTTTGAGGACAGTGAGGTTCAGATCTTAGCCAGGGAAAAGAACTGGTTTGAGAGGGGAGTTAAAGAGGCTATTTTTGTCAAAAAAGAGAATCCGTCATTAAACAGAAATGGGGGAGTTAGACATAACTTGTCTCCCATTTATAATGCGATTCTTAGACCAGTCAAACAGAGCCAGGGCAGAGGGGTGGAGAGGGTCGTTAGACGTTGAATAGGGGGTCGAAACCAGCCGTCAGAGTAATTTGAAAAACAAAGAGACAGATTAGGGGGGATCGTTTTCAGAGCTTTTGTCATTGTAGGACGCGCCTCCCGGCAGCTAGATATAAGCAGGGTCTAACCAGTACAATAACCAGAGCTGACGAAGCCGCTCGGATGAGCGGCGAAACGTTTTCAACCAAACAAACTTTGTCCAGTTGACAAATTGAACTTCTCCTTTGACCTTGTATCTTATATTTTACAAAAATATGTTTCCTGGCTTTCTATTGCTATTTTAATGTATTAAGTAACAGATGTTTCAAAAGTCTTTTCATATCTGCCACTAATATTTTACTATTAGAATTCTCCTTCTGTGTTAACATTACTTTGGTGGAAAAGTAAAACAGGAATAACTGTGGTTCAGTCAAGCATACACGCTACTTTTCCAGCGCACCTTTACAGTGGTGGGTCTGACTCATTTGTGCAAGAGAAATTTCTTAATAAACCCTCAGCTAGAGGAATTTAAAGAATGTAGTTCTAAACCCAAGATGGTTAAAATGTTAAATTCAAGAAGGAACATAATCTGAATAAGTACATTGCTGTGGAAGAACTGAAAAGGAAAAGGCATTTAATCTTCTCTCTTGTCTATGCATCACTGACATATTTCATATCAGCTTTCAGCCGCTGGTATTTACTGAGTTCCAAATAAAGTAGCAGAGTTTTAATTCAACCAAGAGAATGTGAGTGTTTTTCCTAGTCCCTATACTCACACCTCCTGTCTGTCTGTAACTGTCACCCAATCAACACCTGCCATGAACTCAGCCTGTCGTTCCTCTATCCAACCTCACCGCAGCAGCAGAACCATGGATCAGGGAGGCCACTGAAATCTGGAAACGAGGCACGGACAGCATTAACCGTGATGACGGAGCGTTCCTCTTTTCACACAGAGAGCACCGGGCGACAGGAGGCGTGGTCAGTCTGAGCAACCTGCCAGGTCCATCAGACTGACCACGCCTACAGGAAGTAACAACATCTGATACACGACACGTCACCACCAACACCGGTTACAATTCTGAAGATGGCTTGCAGCTAGCAGTCAACAAGGTAAATACATGTTACTGTCTTTAAAAAAGAACCAAAGAAATAAAAGTACATTAAGAAGACAAAATGAACATCTTTGATTCATCATCCGCTCCATCTCTTCTTCAAAATAACAACATAATATTCTGCTATACGTTTGCTATTTACATTTTTTGATGCCCTATCTTTATCAAGACTGACCATGGGTTTTCACATACATTTCTTACTTGGATGCCAAATGCCATTCTGAAAAAAAATATTGCCTATGTCCCATTCCTAAATTTGATGCCCAATAAAACAAAACTCTGTGTCTTGAGTCAACTCAGTTTGTAATTGTAGTGTAATTGTAATTTGTAGTTTGCGAACCAATAGCATCTCCATAACAGACCCCCACCCGGAACAGTTACGCAGTGCACCTTTAAAAGATTATAATCAGATTTTGGTGTGCATGTGAACAAGGCCACTGTATTATCTATTATTATGAGTGTTATTACGTAATGAACCCTGAGAAGACCACCATCACAGTAGCAGCAGTTACACCATAACATTAGCAGAAGATCCATAACTCTAACTTACTGTATTAGACCAGTGCAGCTTGATTGTGTGACTGTGTGTCTATTTTGTGTACCCAAACAGAGGCAAAGCCTAGTCACATTCTCACTGTGACTAAAGCAGTGGATTCAAAATGTCAGGAGCGTGCCTGGAGGACTGATCCGACCTCTGTGGGAGCCTGAGGAGCAGAGCAGCTTTTGGTCCTCCTCAGACTCTTAATGCAGACCAGACAAACAGCTGCTGTGGACTATGTGTGTGGCGATATGCCACCAGAGATTACAGACTGATCAGCCGCCACACCAAACAGAAGCCCACCATGATCAACATCTATTTGTGTTTGATGGGAACAAGCAACAGATCACTGTGATTTTGAGGCTATTTAAAATCTTGTTGCAATCATTATTTCCTTGCCAAAAAAGCTGTTAAGCCATGGCACCAGCATTAGTCGACAGAGAAATGTCTTTTTGATTAACTATTGTTTTATTTAATGAGGATAATACTGCATTAGTCTTATTTTGTGATTTTCCAGGTGCACAAATGCCCTTTTTATGCATTATTCATTCAATCCAAACTCAGTGGTGGTAGCTATAGCTGCCCCAGGGAAAATTGATGCAAGTCAAGTAGCCAAAAATTGCAATGAGCCCCTTTGACCATCACCAGTCACACATTACATTTAAACTGGACAATGTGGGTGAAGCGTCTTGGTTGCCTAAGGGCAAAACTATAGTATGCACTAGAGCAGTGTTTTCCAACCAGGGGTACGTGAGCACACTGCAGGGGGTGTCGCTGCCAGATCCAGGGGGAGATTTTTTTTTTTATGTGTGCGCACGGGGAGACCCAGTTTGCGGAGCCAGGCTCCGATACAAGCTGTTACCCCACTACCTGGACTCTGTTCCTCCCCCAGTACGTTTAAGGGTGCACAGTTGGCGCCTACGGGTTCACACGCTCTCCTTACTGTCCGCTGTCTCTGCGCTGTTCTTTGGGTCAGGGGCCAAACCGGGGCACTTCCTGGTCATGCGATAAATAGCGCATAGTGGCGCTAGTCAATGAAATCGTACCATATGGAGGGTTACTTAAGTAATTTTGTTATTATGTTGACTTAAAGATGTTTTATTATAATGGGTACAGTTTGGCATTGGTTTCAACCTTAAAACCCCACAGTGTTAATTGGTTAGCCCAAGTTAACCCGTGTACTTATATACTTTTGGATATTTATCAACACGTATGAGTGAGGGGGTACTCGAGATATGACAAAAAGGCTCAGGGGGTACACAAGACAAAAAAGGTTGGGAACACTGCACTAGAGCATCTGTCGCCCCTGTGGTCTCCATCCAAGTATGCCAAACTCAGCATCATTTCCAAGATGGAATATTGACAAGGTGTGTCACTCCAGCCTTTAAAAAAATAACAAAACACAAATAACAATAAAGCCGTCATCTGCTAATAAATGTATGGAAAGGAGTAAAAGACAGCCTGTGGTAAGCAGAAGAAAACTACATTCTAATTATTCAATGTATTAAAGATGCACTATATAACTTTTTCTGGTGGAAAAAGTTATATAGTGCTGCTTGTCAACAGAAGATGCTATTGCTTGGCTTATATTCCACAGTATGGCATCAAACTTATAGCCGGATTTTTATTAAACCTGGTCTTAAATGTCTTTGGCTAAACAAATCTTTCTATTTCTGTATAATTTAAAAAACTTCATAAGCCTTTATCTTTTCTATTCCTGATAATGAATCCTCTTCTGCAGTTTGAATATGAGCTTCTCCACTGCCACAACAGTCACTCTTGATTTAATAAACACTGTTCTTCCCAACAGACTTCAATCTGTCGAAAGGTGATGTGCTTTACTGTGATGGCACACTCAGTTCCAGTGGATTTGAAAACCTGTTCTCGTCTCGCCCACTGCCTTTTTCTTTGTGCGTCAATATATTTGACCTGAGCCCCGCTAAGCCTGAGACTGCACAATGAGGAAAATGTCACACAGTCACCCTGTTGCAATTTAGCTGTCTTAAAATGCACAATAGCTGCTGCATAACCACTGGAGGAAGCACCTTTAAACCTTGTTTTTCATTTTAGGTTCAGTATAGTATGATAAAAGAAAGACATTTTACTACACTGTCAGTTTAACGCTTTAATTAGATTAATTAATTACACTGCAAATTAACCCGTTATAAAAATCAACACAATTAATAATGAGTGGCAATTCAATGCGCGTGCATTTTATATTTGGCGTGCGGCGAGCAAATCGCTGCTAAGACCTTTGAACGGCAAGTTTATTTAACGAAGAACGAAGACGAAATTATCAACAAGAATGTGGTGATTTGGTTGCCTGGAAGAATCCATGACTCATCGCTGTACCAGCGAGTGAGTCTGGTAACGTTTGATCCACAGAATGCGCTGCGGTTGCGCGTAGACAGACAGCTAAGTGAACCAATCAGAGATTGCGCCATCTTGATTCAAAACTGAGGCGGAACTTCCGCTGCCTAAGAGTGACTTTGCGGGCAAAGGCGGGTGCACTGACGTCACCATCTTTGAACGAATCAGAATCGCGGAGTCGGTTTGGAACCGGAGGAGCGAGAGTGGATGGAGAGTGTCCAAATGGTATCGCGGTGTATAGGAAATACAGAGAGATATCATTTGGCTGGCCAGGTAAGTGATTTGGAGCTTTTGTCAAAAAAAAAAATTCGATCACCGAAGCTGCTCCAGCCTCACGGATCATTTGAACGATAAACACGTCCGGACAAGTTCCATCGTTACCGGTGATAGTGCGCACTTCACCAAACCAACAAACCAACAAACCAACAAACCACGCTCGCAGAATTTGTGAAACGAATGAGCAAAGCGACCGCTTGAAAACTGACAAACTCAATCGCAAAGTGGGTTTGTTTGCTTGCTCGATCGCCCACTAACTCACAATCTCTCTCTCTCACACTCTTAAAATTTGATTAATTAGATTAATTAATCCTGTAATTAATTAGATTATTTTTTTAATCGCCTGACAGCACTACATTTTACATAAAGGGGAATGAACAATTATGCAAAATATGACTCCATTCACATCTTAGGGTACTTCAATGGACTTCCCATGGCAACGGAGTGGTTGGCTGGCTGGCTCACACACTCAGCAGTTTTGACCAACTCAGAAGTGCGGCATGTGCAGTGAAAATGACATAAGTAAGGGACTGTTGAATTATGTGAACTGAACTATTTGTTTTTCCTATATCTATGGAGACCATACAAAAGGCTAGTTAAGCTTCCTAAGGAGCTTTGAGATGCTACAGGCCTTTCACACCAGAGATAGTAAATGTGTCAGAAGGCCTTCCAGAAGAAATACATTTCATCACCAACCGAAACACCAGAGTGGCGTAAGAAGGAGGCTTTCCTGTTGTGTTCACCTGGCTCTCACTGGACACTGCTGTGATGCTGCAGGACACAGGGTCAACAGATCTGTGTTAGGGCAGTTTGAGGAGAAGAACACTCCTCAGGACAAAAGTGTCCCTCTCCTAACTGACGAGCCCTTCTGTTAAACTACACGGAGACATTTTGACTGAGACACAAAGGCGACTGAGAAATGCAGTGTAAATGTTGCTGCAGCAAAATTTGAATTTACCCAGGGATGTCTCTCTCTCTCTAAATGAATAAAAGCAAGATATCCAAGTTTGATACCATACTGTGGAAGAAAACCAGGTGGCGGACCCTCCAACAGAAAAGTTACAAAGTGTAGCTTTACAGCACTGTGTTTAAGAATCTATGACTCAGCATCTCCACAAGAATACAGTTGGATCTGATCCCAATCCGTGTCCTGGGAAGCAACTATTGGATTATTGGAAAATTGCATTCCAACAAATGTGCTCATTAAGGCAAATTAGCTCTGCAACAATTTCCCTTTCCTTTTACACTCCTGTTTTAATACATACTAATTATCTGGAGGCTCGTGCAAGGAGGAGGGCAAAACAATCACTCTTTGGCTTTACAGATGGGATTTTCAAAGATAGAGGCGTAATAATAGAAAAAAGATTGTACAATTTAATGAATTTGGCAAATACGGATAGCGCTGATGGGCAATACCGTGTAGGCACTCATGTATAACAGAAAGGAGTTTTGTTTATTTGGTGCGCTCAAGGCTGTTGCAATTTCCACGCCTTTTTTCTCCGCTATTTTTAACTGTGTCAGCGCAAACTTCACAATCTGTATGCAAATGCATCTCTCCCTGTCACCCGCTCCCATTCATTAAAGCTTATTTCTGTTAAATCCTCCCAAATATGCATGAATGCGACTGCCGCTCACACAAACCAGGCAGCTGCACCGTCGTGTCATCTTTTTAACTGTCAAAACACAACAGTTAAATCGCTTGAAAACCAACAAGCAGCTCCCAAACAAATGCACTTTTTGCTGAATTATTCATCATTGTGATCACTTGATTGTAACTACAGGCTCTATTTTCCCCGTCTCATCAGACGATGTTTACGTTTAACCAGAGAAGTTTAAAGATAAGATTCCTGCTTTCTCCCTATAAAGAAAATAGTCAGATCCTTTTAATTAGCCAGGCTTTTTCCATTTGATTCCTATCACTTGCAAACTTTATGAGTCCATTAACCATTTCACTATAATGAATATAATTAGCATTTGGAGCACTTACAGATGTTTTTAATAATCTGTGTTTAAATGGTCCACTTTAAACATTATGGAGAATAGTAAAGTTATGTATGTCTTCAATATGTGTGTATATTCTCCTTATATTTACTGTTGGTGGATACAGGATGTTTATTGCAGTGCTGCTGATATACTGACCTATGGCTTTGTGGCACCATTGACTTTTTAATTAAACCTGCTGTAATGAGTTTTCTGTTTGACTTGAGGTTAAAAAGGTAAAAAGGTAATTCTGCATAAATCTGCTCTATTAAAGGGCAGCCATTACACTATTTTCAGATCTACGTTATAATGTTCAACATCAAAAACATACATGGAGTTGTGTTTTGCTTCATTCACATGTTTAGCACAGAAACTCTGCATAATTTAGGTGTGTGTATTGTGGGTGTGTGTAATACAGGATGTGCTCCGCTGTGCATTTAAACTCCATACATTTTCACTAGAATCATTTGGATGATTTCAGTTCTGGAAATACCTGAAATAAAGTTAAAAGGTAGCTGCTAACTTCAAAGTGAAACAGCATTTTGTGCTTTGGAGATGTAGACAGACTAATAATAAACGGATGCTGTGTGAATGAAACAAAACACAACTCTATGTATTTTTTTGTGATGATAGGCGCTTTGTGCTACAATTTTGTATGAAAAGCGCTTTATAAATATTGATTTGATTTGATTTGATGGCTTAAAGTTCACATGAGTCAATTTTGCATAATACAGGGCCTTCAACAATGTCCTTTTGAATATAGTTTTAACACTCCAAAAAAAGTAAAGGTTTCAAAGTTTCTCACTCATTACTTAGGCAGGCCATGTCTCGTTTGGAAGCTCAGAACCTCCAGAATTCACTCACTGAACTATTGAGGCATGCACGAGCACTAATGAAGGATTTGCTGGAGGGCCTGGGGTTTGCTTTTGAGAGTTAAGATCAGAGAAAGGCTTTGTTTTTACTGGTTTTATTTGTTGGATCTGGAAAGCCAAATTGAGGAGCTCATCGCTGATTTATTGGATAATCTTCTTGTGAACTAAAAACATAACATGGAAAAATAAACATCTTGACCATTATGTATGTCTGTACATTAATTTTACAACTTTCAATAATCCAGTATTTGACTTGTTTCTTCATATTTAGTGTATGCTTGTTTCTATGGATACGTCATTGTGCTGCTGTATGACAGTATGACATTAAACAGCTCTACCTTACATTTATGCAATTACAGGTGGTGTTAAAGCCAAAAAACCTAGAAAAACAGGCATTCAGACTGTCAGCAGGGTCGCCTCACCACAGATCAGACATGCAACTTTGTCTGGTTTGATCTCCATGTAGATAGAAAAGTTTCATATTGTACTGTGAAACATTCCAGACGAAGCATTAATATCTCCATGGAGAAAGCATTTGACGAACCCTCCACTAGAAAAGTTACACTAGAAAATGTACACAATGCACCTTCAACTCCCCAAAAGGTCTAATTTACTTAAAAAAAAAAAATCTTTCCAATGATTTGCCCTGTCTTGTCTGTATTTTCTTAACACCATTGCTACTGAAACACAGATGTGCCCAAGGGTCTTCTCATGATTAAAGAGCACTTAGATGTGATGGGGGTCGTGTTGGTGGCACAGGCTTAGCAGCTGGTCTACACTCTCTGTAAGTTCATGTTTGATCTGGGCGTATGTGCAAAAGTATGCTTGGAATACATGATAAGGTATACTTATAAGATGTACTGTACGATTCCAGCATCAAACACAATGCTGCTTATACCACCCAGCGTCATTCCAAAAAAATGATGACATTAAAGATACCATGGTAACTGCTGAACATTCCATCAGATACAGACATGTAAAACACTCCAGCATGGTGTTGGCCCTGCATTTTTCATTAGATTATTTGTTCCAGTTTTATTTCCATCCTTCCATTATTTCTTAAAGTAAGTAAAGTAAGTTCATCCATTTTCTGGTCTGAAGCGCATTGCCAGATAATAGACTGAAAGCACAGAGCTGCATGTTCCACTGCAGCCTTGTCTTGAAATTGCTGGTATTCATCAACTTAAGTGATGAGTCCATGTGATGAATGGTTTCTCATTAATATCATTATGCTATTAGTCCACTCAGCCTTACCTATACAGTCTGCATTATAGAGTCTGCATACACGGAGGCTCTGGGTGAGTACATTGCGCGTGGCCCTCCCAAGCGTATCTTGTTTCTTCGTGTATTCTCACTCATCGGAACGCTCATGTCTCCCTCAAATTGAGAAGGGAAAACTAGTCAATTTCAGTAATTTCAAGGACGATTTGAGGCAGGATTCCCATGCAGGTTGAGCAGTGGATTGCTTACAGAAATATTCCATCAGCCTGTTTATTGTGAGACCACTTAAGCACTGGCAAGTTTCACATTATTGTGCAATTATTTGCACGATAATTAAAGTGATTTTGGTATTACGTTCATTGACGTAATTTATGATGAATTTACTATTACTACTAATGTACCACTGGATAGGTATCTATAGTCAGTGTTGGGAAGTAATTGAATACTGAAAATACTTATTCTGAATACTCATTCTGTGTATCTGTATTTCGGTATAGTTACTCTTTCGCCTGGTGGTATTCAGAATACATTTACTTTCCTAAATCAAAAGGAATAACAGTACTTCATGTCATTTTCACTTTGAACTACACGCTATTAGTGAGAAAAAAGGAAATACAGCTCTTACAGTTGTGCATGTGTGAGTTTTCTTTTGTTTTTGTTTCTAATTAGAAATAATTGTATGCATAATAAACAGCGCAACAAAAGTAAAGTTATTTGTACTTATAAACCCTACATTATAATGCATCTCAATGTGAAAGTATCATAAGTATTCATTTGGGCCTTGAAGAATATGTTGCAAAATACATTTCAATGCAGGTATTCAGTATTCTTCCCATCTCTGTCTATAGTACACTGTAAATAGTAAATTAGATATAATAATAATAATAATAATAATAATAATAATAATAATAATAATAATAATAATAATAATAATAATAATAATAATAATGTGGGTTGTTTTGTGTATAGTTAAGTTTGAGAGAAATGAGTGGTTTCACAGTTGTACTAAGATGGCAGGGTATAAATGGTAGGTATAATAACCCAAAGCTTCACCTTTTCAACCCTTCAAATGACATTTCTAGAATAATGTCTGAATATACTTATCACCAAAATAAACTGTACTACTAAATCACCATGTTCAAATATTTTTCAGAATCTCCCACTCTCT
The DNA here is from genome assembly GCA_036785185.1 of Paratrypauchen microcephalus. Taxonomy (NCBI): domain Eukaryota; kingdom Metazoa; phylum Chordata; class Actinopteri; order Gobiiformes; family Gobiidae; genus Paratrypauchen; species Paratrypauchen microcephalus. The sequence continues at coordinate 87,776 of JAVJIX010000444.1, read as the reverse complement.
CTTAGACTGCATTCACATTGACAAGCTGGGGATCAACACCTTGATGTGCAACTAGCTGCTGGATTTCCTGACAGGAAGACCGCAGGCAGCAACACCTCCAGCACCATCACACTGAACACGGGGGCTCCCCAAGGATGTGTGCTGAGTCCCCTCCTCTTCACTCTGCTGACCCACGACAGCACGGCGTCACACAGCTCCAGCCTCTTCATCAAGCTTGCAGATGATACGACTGTGTTGAGTCACATCAGCAACGATGATGAGACACACTGTAAGAGCGAGGTGAGCCGCCTGGTCAAGTGGTGCAGTAACAACAACCTCCTCTCCCTGAACATGGAGAAGACAAAGGAGATTGTAATAGACTTCAGAAGAGCAGACACACAGCATGCCCCCCTAACCATCAACGGGGCTGCTGCGGAGAGAGTGAGCAGCACCACGTTCCTGGGTGTGCGTATCTCTGAAGACCTCTCCTGGTCAAAGAACACTGCATCACTGGCCAATAAAGCCCAACAGCGACTCTACTTCCTCCGCAAGCTGAAGAGAGCCAGAGCCCCTGCTCCCATCATGCTCACCTTCTACAGAGGCACCATAGAGAGCATCCTCACCAGCTGCATCACTGTGAGGTATCGCACCTGCACCGTGTCCTGCCGGAAAAAGCTACATCGAGTAGTGAGAGCAGCTGACAGAATCGTGGGTGTCTCTCTCCCTTTCCTGCAGGACATCTGCCGCACCCGCCTCACCCGCAAAGCCCTCTGCATTGCGGGGTGATCCCACCCACCCATCCAACTGCCTCTTCAGTCTGCTGCCATCAGGAAGGAGACTGAGGAGCCTCAGGGCAAAGACCAGCAGACTGAAAGCTGACTGATGCTGAACTCTCTCCATGCCCTGCCCTCTCTCCCCCAGACACTGCTGCTTGAATGACACTTAAATGAGACTGACACTGCTGCATTTGAGCTTTATTACACTACACATTGTGTGTTTTACCTATTTGTGTTATATACAAGTTTACTGTACTTTTGCTACGGGTATATGTGATGTTTTAGTCATTGTGTTTATTGTCTTGTTTATTAGATGTTTTATGTTCACTGTGGGCCTAGGGGGTGCTGTAATTCCAAATCCTGTGTGTGCAACCTGTACATATGTTTTTTGACAATAAAGATGACTTTGAACTTTTAAACTTTGAACATTGGTTCAGTGCTGGTTTGAGCCCACTTTAGTCCTGATGTAGACTTGGTTTGGTCCTAGTCCTAGCTCAGTCTTTAGTCCTGATCTGGTCTAGTCCAGTTTTAGCTTCACCTTTAGTACCATTTTAGTCTCAATTGTGATGTGGTATGAACACAGCTATAGTAACTTAATTGTCCTGAAGTGTCCAAAGCAGATCTAGTTGAACCCCAGTGAGTCCTTATAATTATAGTGATAAACAGACTGGCCACATGGTCCAACCTGCCACTGGTGATGAATAGTGCTGCTAAAAGAGGCAGCTCCAGAGCAGTCGACATGGGCAACACCGGGTCAACTCGCTCAATAGGGTTTAATGACAGGGTACACCTCAGTCAGGGTGTCCATCTGCTTCATTAGCAGCTATTGTTGGAGGCTGTTTTAAAGGGACAGTGTGTAAGATTTTTACCCGTTAATTACTGAAATTGAAGATACCCATTCAAAAATACATTGTTTTCCAAGCCTTTTCACTTCCATCATGAAATCAAAGTATTCTTTTGGACTTAGATATAGTCACATAAAAGGGGGATCTTCCCCATGCAGAGGCAGCCATTTTGAATACGAGAGCCGCAGAAGGACATTTGGGCTCCGCCTTCGCCTTCGGCAAGGCTCGTGGTTTTGGGTAAACAACACAAGCATGCTGCCGGATCAGACTCGTAATGGATCTAACACGTGTTTTGGACTAAATTGTTTTACTGGATTTTATTCGCTGGATCCTTACGGACAAATTGAGAGCAAGTTTATGGTGAAATACAGAGTTTGACCTGTGCAAAGCATTCTAAGGTAAGCTAACCTCGTTTTGTGCTTTTCCGTATAAAAGCCCCATGTGCTCGGGGAGTGATTGTTTTGCAGGGAAATGAATTGCATAGTCAAAAAGAGGAGACTGTAAGGTTTCATTTGATGTGTAGAGTGTCATGGTACATGATCGGGAATGTGTGTTTTCATGAGAAAAAAAAAAAAAAAAAAACGAGACCGCATTTTATTTATACAGTAGCGGCGCGGCTCGTGCGCAGGTCCCTCGAGGTCTGCCGTAGCTAAAACAGAAAGTGCAATAGCACCATCCACCTATGCGCCACGAATCCTACACACTGGGGCTTTAAGACCTGTAATGGGCAAGCTGTTATAATGTTGTGACTGATTTTACACTGGAGTTATTCCTGGGGTCATGGATGAGGTGTTTTGCATTTGGTATTGGATTTTACATCAAAACTGTGTAGTGTTTGATGCTCTAAAAGTAATTTTATTGTTCTTCTATGACAATGACAATAAAATATTGAATCTTGTTACTATACACATTTAACAATTTGTTAATGCATTAATAAAATAAATTTGTTTTAGTCATATTACGAAAAGTATAGTTGATGCTTTTCTTAAATTTCAAAATGCCAGATGCCAAAAGAAATCACATTGTTCCACTGAATCTCCCAAATGTAAAATATGTTTTGTTATACCTATGCTATGTTTACTTGGCATTACATTGTGTCCTAGTCACATGCATCATGCCCACAGATTTCCTGTCATACCATATCAAATCACTTACACCTTTTAATGAAATTATCAGGGTTAAAGTAGCACCGTGTAACATTTCTAGTGGAGGATGTGCCACCTGTTTGTCTCCATGGAAATGTTATTACTTTGCTGGGAGTGTATCACATTATGACATTAAAGTTATGAATTGTCATGGTGACTAGCAGGCGATACCACAAGACCAAGTTGCAAGTCAGATCTGTGGAGAGGCAACCTCACTTGCAGTCAGAATGCATGTTTATCCAAGTTTTTTTTTTTTTTTAGCAAAACATTTGTAAATGAATACACAAGATATATATGTTTTATGCCATACTGGGGAGCAATCCTGACAAAGCATGTTTCCAGTGAGGCCAGAGTGCGGCATAACCTTCCACCACAAAAGTTACATTTTACACTTTTGACTTTAATGTCAAGCCTTTTCCCTACAGACGCACATTTCAACGTTTTCCATCTCAACATATTCATAAAACCGCTCTCATCTTCCAGGCAATATTTCCTCTTGTAATATCCACACCTTTAAATCACTGTAGCCTTGGATACAAAATTCTGAGCTATGTCTGGACCACACAATTGTTTTTTTCTATTATGGGTCTATTCTTCTTCCTCCTGCTGCTTGTGTTTCATCTGACAGCACTCACATTGAAGACAAACAAAAAAGTGGAAGTAACACAAATGTCGCTATCAAAGCTCAAGTGTGTGGATGGTGCTGACAGTCAAACATCCTGGTGATGATATCTGTCCCACCTCACCTCTCCGTCTGGGTGGCCCTGGATCAAATCTTTCGTCTGGTTCAGCTCCCCAATATAGGCTTCTATCAACATCCATTTGCTGCAGTGATGACGCTGATAATCTGTTCTGATAGTCAAAGAAAAAGTGCCAGGTTTCAGTGAGAAAGATGATGGTGAGCTCATTGAAATTCTAGTGTGTTTGTGTCAGTGACTTGGATTTTGATAAAAGGTCAAGATGCATATTAAATGTGTATGGTACTTTTTGTTTAGTTTGGTGTTGGTATGTCATCAACATTCCTTGGGGGTGTGATGCTAACTGTAGGGGCTTTATTAGACAAATTTATTTATTCTTTATTTAATAGGAACAGTGCATACTAATGAACATCTGCAGCATTGCAGTGTATATATGCCAGATTATAGCAAAAATGCTAATTTCCATCTGTAGTCCCTAGGCAGGTGACACCACAGCAAAACCAATGAAAACAATGACAACTGACAATAACACCAACATTAAAACATTAAAATATTAAACATTAAAACATTAAGCATTAAAACATTAACACATTAAAAATGTCCACAAGTCTGGTTTTCCTTTAGCCACTGTTTCAAGTGTGATTTGAAAGTGTCCAGTGTTGGAGTCTCTCTTATTGATAATGGGAGAGTGTTCCAGAACTTAGAGCCTCTGACTGAGAGCACAGTTTGTCCAAATGTAGTGCGTCTGTGCGGGACCTCACAGTTCCCCTGGGCCGTGGCCCTTGTTCCCATCCCACTGACAGTCTTTGTTTTAATAAAATCCTGCAGCGGAGGAGGAGCAAGTCCGTGTAAAACTTTATATATAAAACAACCGTATTTAAAATGAACAAAATTATTAAAATTGAGTAAGTTATACTTAGTTGTAAATTGTGCAGTGGTGAACTGAGAATGGTTTCTTGTCTAATATTTTCACAGCTTTTTAAAAAAGTGATTCAACTGGTTTGAGTATTGTGCCAGCAGCAAGTGACCATGTGGTAATGCAGTACTCTATATGAGACAGAATCATGGAGTGTAAAAACATTCGTGCCGCATATAGAGTCATGAAGGATCTTACTTGTCTAAAATTCACTAAGTTAAAATTAACGGTTTTTGTGAGGTGCTTAATGTGTTTCTTAAATGTCAATGTCGGGTCCAACGTCAATCCCAGGTATTTAAACTCTTCGACGAGGCTGAGTTCCACCCCGTCCAGAAAGACATTGGACCGCTGTAGCTCAGTTGCTTTTTTACTGAACATCATGCAGACCGTTTTCTTTGTATTGAGTTGTAGGCATGAGTTCTTGACCCACTTTTGGACAGGAGTCATGGCTGATGATAACTTTTCTGAAACTTCCTGTACAGTTCTGGCATGTGCATAAATTACAGCATCATCAGCATACAGCTGGACATTGACATTTGGACAAAATTCTGGTAAATCATTAATATAAATACTAAATAAAATTGGTCCTAAAATACTACCTTGGGGGACCCTGTTGGACAGTGAAGGTAGGGTGATTTAAAACCAGACAGGGAGACACATTGTTGTTTGTGGGACAAGTCAGATTCAAACCAGAGCAAAGCCTCTTTAGTTAGATTAAAATGGGATAATTTAGTTAAAAGAATCTGGTGATTTACCGTGTCAAAAGCCTTTTTAAAATCTATGAATACTGCACCTACAAATGCATGTTTATCAAGAAGGCTTTTGACATTTTCAACAAAAAAAACAGTTTGCAGACTCTGTGGAGTGGTAACTGCGAAAACCGAACTGCATTGGATGCAAAGGTGTAGTATTTGTCGAGAGCTGTTGGTCTAATTGTTCGGACACCCATCTCTCAGCAATTAGGGAGGATACTGATGGGGCGATAATTAGCCATCTCAGTTTTAGTGTCACTTTTAAAAAAGGGAGAAACCACCACCATTTTCCAAGCTGAAGGCACAACACAACACTTTGTCTGAAGGATAGATTCAACAGATGTTTCATTGGTGTAATTAATGCATCTTTGTGCAGTTTTAAAAAGTGTGTCCAGTCCATGTGCATCTTTTGCATTGGAGGAATTAAGAGAGTTAATAATTCGAAGCACAACTCCATCTGATATTTCTTTAAAAGAACTCACAGAGGGATACTTGGGAATTTCTGTTGGTGCAAACTGCTGGGTTATTTCATGTACAGATTTAATAAAATAATGGTTCATCTCGGTAGCAATAGTTGATGAGTTTGGATGAGGATGTTGTTTATTTTAATTTCAATATTATGATTCTCATTTTTATGTTGTTTGCCAGTTAGTTTATTCATATTTTTCCAGATAACTTTGTTATTTCCTTTTGCTTCATGAATAATTTTTATGAAAAAATTGGCTTTGGCTTTGCATATTTTGCTTAGTACTTTGTTTCTAGTCACAGTGAAGGCCTGTCTGTCTGTTGCTAGACCGGATTTCAATGCTTTTTTAAGCAATATGTCTCTTTCTTTCATTATTTTTATACACTCAGTGTCTATCCAAGGTAGAGCATTCTTTTTTTTTTAAGATTGTTTTCCCTTTCTCCTGAATGGTGCTATAATTTCATCAAGTTTTGAACAAAAAATGTTGCACCCATTTTATACTTTTCGGTTATTTAGAATTTCACACCAGTCAGTGTCTTTAAGGGCTACCTCAAGATTCTGATGATCTTTGTTTTAACAATCTGACCACAAAGAACTGATTTAGCTGGATTTAGTAATAAATAGAGCTGATTTGTACTGTAAAAAGACTCTCACTCATAAAATTACAGTTAATTAGCTTTAAGCCATGTAATAATGCTGTTACCTCATCAAAAACAAACCTGTTGTTTTGTTTCATTTGCACGTGTTTTGAGTAATCTTGGATTATAAATCTGTCTATCTCCAAATCTCAAAATGCTCTGTTCCCCCTTGTGATGTCATGTAGTGGTAGTTTTCAAGTTAACAGCTTCTTTTACCTTTACTTCAGCAGATATGGGCAGTTCCTGGGTTGAAATGGTCCAAATGATTCTAGTGAAGGTGTATGGAGTTTAAAAACACAGTGGAGCACTTCCTGTATAACCACATGACATCACAAAGGGGGTTTGCATGTTAATATTACATAAATTATAGATACATTTCAACTTTTCATTTTTTTCTTATTGCGTGGCTTGGTTCATCCTTTAACCTTATATCTGCACTTGCTTGCTACGTTTCCATATCTGTAACCACCTGTTTTTTTTTTTTGCTGTTCACCTTTGTTTTCTGTTAGCGATAACGGGCTAGTTCCATTAGCCTTGCATCTACTCTGGCTCATGCAGGCTGCAGCGTGTTTGAGGCGGTGTGGCTGAGCATGTGGGTGTGAGTGCATTTTAATGGATAGCTCTAAAGTGCCTGTGTGTGGTATAGTAAAAACACAGTGAGAAAGCTTCAGATAAGAGAGAGCCGATACGTTAATGGTTGGGTTATGTGGAGTGACAGGACAAAAGTTGATCTGGTAGGAGGTATTAATCATAGCTTCGCATGTATGCTCAAATGGATCTATATTTAACCACATAACTGCTTTGAAGGTGAAAGGAGCTGTGATGGTTAAAGATGAGTGATAATGGGAGGTAACAAGTGTTAACACATAACTGGTAAGTCACAAGGAGAGGCGTAGTGATCTGTGAATGTGATAAGGCCTGGAAAGATGAAAAGCAAAGATGTAAATGTTAGATTATTGTTCAGATAGAGGATCATACTGAAGCCACAGATCTCTATAATGTGGTCTGCTATGTCTGCAATAGGCAATATAGACGATAAGATTGATACTTTGCAGCTGATTTCATCAACATTCTGTTAAAAGCTCTCTTATTCAAGTTACGCTTAGGCTGCGTCCCGTTTCTCCGTCTTACCCCTACCCCTTGGTTTTGCTTGTTCATTTTAGGGCAAGGGGTGTCCCAATTCTAATTTTGATCAAGGGCCCCTAGCCCGAGGGCTACATACCCCTTGAAACAAAGTAATCTCTCGACCAGACTTGGAACGAAGGGGTACGCCTACAAGCTCAGGCAGGTTTTGGGATCAGGATGGCAGCGTCACATCGACCAGTCAAGGAGTGTCATAAATGTATTTTCAGCAGTTGTAATTATTGATTAACAGTTTAGCAGGTTTACAATTATGACGCTTATGTTCAACGTTACTTTTAGTGAACTGTTGTTGTGGGATTTAATTGTAGTGATGTCTGTTTAGCCGATGTTTTCATCAAACTTTCATGCATAAACAAGGTAGTTTTTTTGTACCCGATAATCCTTGACATTTGTTTATGTTTGTTTGCATTTTGTTGTCGCCTCTGTAGACTTAGCAGCCCGGTAGAGGCAAAGGACGATGACGCAAACGGTAATCAAACGGTGTCCCATTTCTTAGGGGAACATTCGTACCCCTAACCCTCTCACCTCGTTATTGAGGGGGAAGACAAAGACATAGGGGAAGGGGTAAGACAGAGTAATGGGACGCAGTCTTAATATGAGCTCTATTTTAACAGTCAACAAAGGGGTTGACTTAAGCTGAACTACTGCATAAATTATGGAAGTTTGGGCAAGTTTTTTAACCAAAATTCCAGTTTTAATCCTATGTTAAGTTATTATTTTGATGTAGGTTGTGTGAATGCTCCCTATGGCACATCTTTCAATACTTAACTGAATGTGGACCATCTCTCAGCAGTCGTCCAAGTCCATGCATGCCCAGCTCACATGAACCAGCCCCAGCGCGCCGCACACACATTCAAACACAATGGAGCTTTTTGTTATGGTCTGAAAATGTATCAGTGTGTTTTGGATGTTACGAGACAGGTGCGAGGAGCGGAGAAATGCCATCCACTTCACAGAACAAGATTTAAGAGGGTCAGAAAGTCACGCCAACAAACGCAACGCAACTGTATCGCCGTGGCAATCGCGAAAAGATTTAAACCTTCTCTTCAGCCAATTGCTATTGTCTGTCATCTTCTCAAATAGGAGTAATGGGACGTTTAGTGGCGTTTGATTTATGTTCCTCCTGTCCAGAGCTGTCAGGGAGGAGCGGGAGTTCACGGAGGAAAAGGTCAGCAAAGACCAGGTTACGTAGGCGTTTTCATAATTTAATGCACTCGTAAATTACTCTTAAAAGTCAATGCAGTCTGAGCGGTAAGTAATGGGGGTAGCTGAAATGCTGTATAGCGGTGATAGCATTAGCATTTGGGTTTAAATATGCTAAATTGTGATTTGCCAGACTGCAGCAAAAAAGGATTCGGAGAGTTTAAGATGAAAAAGATGAGACGATATGTTGAAGATGCGTGACCCTACTGTCAAGGAAAGGAAATGTAACTCCTCCTGGCCAAGTATGATGTTTGTGATGATGCAGGCCCGCTCAGAGTAACAGACACACAAAAAGTTATATATTTATTTTTGATTTCATAATGTGGCTTTACAGTAAACAGGTTCCATATATTTTGTGAGAGATATCCAAGATAGTAGCAGTAGTAGTAGTAGTAGTAGTAAAGAGACAAAATATGCACTGTGGGTGGTAAAAATGCAGTTGTGGAGTGTATGTAACTATAATGCAATGTACATGTTTAGTAAAAGCTGCTGACGTTTTCTTGGCAAACACAAATCATTCCTCTCTTGTACAAACTGTAACATTGTTTATTTAATCATGTGAGATCTCACATCCACATCATCCCAAGTGCTGTTCTGAATAAACTGTTGACATTACACTGACAGTTACTTGGGTCGACCAATGAATTAAAGAGACAGTGCCGAGATAAAAATGTTGTAAGTTGTGTCGCTATCAGACTGGATCTTACATGAAGAATACAGTGTGGTCTGAATGATGCTGGCCCAGATTAATGTACTGGAAAACTATATTAATGGGTCAGGAGCAATTAGTACTTAAGAAGAAATATATGGGAGAAAAATCGAGGAATGATTAACAATGAGTAAATAATAATTCAAATTCAATTCATTTTCTGATATTCAAATCAAATGTTGACACTAAAAAAATATATATGCAAATTCCTAGTTTATTGATTTTGCAATACACTTTTTTCTTACTTAAAGATCCCATGACATGGTACTTCTTGATGCTTTTACATGGCTCCTTAATGGTTCCCTAATACTGTAAATGAATCCTTCTTCAAAATCAACACTCACTGCATGAGAAACAGAGATAAGCTGAGAAAGAGTATTTTTTTCTCTCTCTGGAACACTCTATAATGGGCGTTGTTGCTTGAATGCAAATGAGGAGAAAAGAGCTGGCCAATAGTAGAGGGTGGGGGCGTGGCCAAATGCTCCGCTCTCCGCTGTAGCCCTCAGCTGATCCATTTCCTTGTTTTTGCACGGGGGGAGAGATTTGAAGCGTTCAATTGAAAAATAAACACATTTCCACAGAAAATAAAATTAAACCACTGCTGTTCAAAGGTCCAGAGGCTCAGATAAAGGACTTCCGAGCCTAGAAACACTCGGACGTGCCTCCAGGCAAATAAAAAAACGCATTTCGCATTGCCTAGCGCATTCGCAGTCCAAACTCTCTGGGCGTGATTTACAGAGACGCTGAGTACAGACAGACGGGGGTGGAACTGCATTTGCATTTCTTTTTTCGATCTGACGTCAATAAGGTGCCTTGTTCAAAATCGCCCGTTTGAGCTCCGATTTTTTGTAACGCAGAAAAGGATCGCAAATGCTCAGTTTAGACATTTCGCAACTTTTAACCATGGGGGGGGGCTAAACAGGGTAGGGGAGCTCACATTAACGTTCAAAAACCTCAGAAAGTGAAAATTTCATGCCATGGGACCTTTAAATGCTGCTGGTTCAACTAACATAAATAAATAAATAAATAAATAAATAAATAAATAAATAAATAAATAAATAAATAATTTCCCCACAGTTGCATAGTAAAGTCACTACGACAAGACTTTTTAGTAAAAATAAATAAATAAAATCAAATCTTTCAATACTTGTATGTGATATGTATTGCACCCATAGATTGTGTATATAAATGGACATAGCTAACCTGCAAACCGCTGCGTAACTGCTGCCCTGAGCTTCATCAGTTTGGTCTTAAAATATTTGTATTAACCCGCTATACAGAATCCTGGTGTTTCATTTTGCAGTTTTGTCCATAAATAAATTTTTATTCCTAATATGGAACTCAGCGCCTATAACCACTGGCCTCTGTAAGCTTCATTTGGCCGTAGCCGAACACTGTGGGTAGTCCACTTCTTTATACAGTCTATTTTTAAACCATATGGTCTATCAAGTAACAAGTAAAACAGCACAGATACCCTCCTCTGATTCTGCCTTTACCCTGGAGCACATGTGGGGCTGTTGGGTTGTGAACATGTCCAGTCTGCTGTCCCTCCTCCTCCTGATGAATGTTCCAGAGTGGGCCCTATGTGTGTTTGGTCTGACACGCCAAAGGGCACCAGGATTAGTCACCGATGAAGACGAAGAGGAGGACACTCCTTAATCACTACTGTCTCAGACTTCTGCCATCTGCTGCACAGGACTCCACCAGAGTTCAAAACAAAACTACACCATTACTGGGTTGGATAGATAGAAGAGTTTGATTTGACAGGTGAAAGTTTTGTATCATCATGCACTGAGCACGGCAACTGGCTGTTATTTCATGGAACACTTTTTTCTGACATTGTTTGTAATTTTGAAAATAGAAAAAAGTACCGTGCATTATTGTATCTTAACATACCAAACTCACAGGCTCTATCAATTCAATGTATTGTTGTCAAACATAAAATGACAGCAATTTTTGATTTAACCAACATAAAAAATTTAAAACACAGAGTGAAGCAGCCAATTAAAGAAAATCGGATTAGATAAAGGATAGGAAAATATAGGCCTTTTAACTTCTATGTCCTTTTGTGCACCTCAGCTATGTACTGAAATCACAATGTATTTGCTGTAATGTGTGGAATATGATGCTCAAATATCTAACTATGGTAACTATCTAATTAACTAATAATAATAATAATAAATAACTGTGGGAAATATGGAGGATTGTATGTATTTAACAGCTGGATGATGTAAATAAAATGAATGGCATGTGAAGTGATAAGTGATATATAATACTACTTTTTTTCCCACAATAGACACACTGATGTCATTATATGTTACAGGGACCTGTCTCCCCCAGAGGGCACAACACAGAAGAATGGCCTGACCAGAGGGTTGAACCCTCACACTCTTCATGCTCAGAGGCAGAAGCCAAAACACGCAAAGACTTCCCTTTCGCCTAAAGCAGAAATTCTAACTTTTAACAAGCAGCAGGACTCAAGTGTCAGTGTGTCAGGACATGCACGCTTCCATGTGAAAATACTTTTATGTTTTATTGGTTTATATTATTACACCCCTCCTTGATAAAGTCCACTAGATAGTATATTAATTGACTGTAGAAGATGTAATAAAAATAAAAATACTTGGCAATTTTGGCAATTTTGAGATATTTGTTTTTGCAAATGAACTGTTCAAATACACATTTTTGTTTTCAGTGTCTTTTATGCAGTGTTCACCAATAAAACATAAAAGTATTTTCACCTGGGAGCATGGATGTCCTGACACACTGACAACTGAGTTCTGCTGCTTATTAAAAGTTAGAATTTGTGCTTTTTAATAAATAATAATAATAACAATTATTCATGTGTGGATGGCAGAGTGGTGTAGTTACAGCCTTAAGGTGCATTATGGAGGGTCCATTATTTGCTTGCCTCCATACAGATGTCATTTCTTTGCCTATTTCCCTTGCATTTGTTCAATTCCAGGTGTTTTATAACTCAAAAATACCATAAAAAACTTGAATTCTTGTCATGTGTATATAGGCTTGCATATCTATAGATCTAACCACATCAACCTGTCTCCATTGTGATTAAAGGAGAATTAACGTTTTTTACAATCTGAGCCTTATTTCGGTAATAAAGCAAGTTGTTTTACTCACCCATAGCACTTTGGTGTCATATGGAGCACTTCCAGAGATGTTTTAGATTTGCGATCTCCGTAATGTGAGTTCTCGGGGCATATGTTTGTGGTCTCCAAATAACACAAACTTTAGCACTTTTCAAATCATAGAAGCTCAATGTCTTAGTCTACGCTTTCGTTTGAGTCAAAAGTGGCCTGTAATCCGAGATTTATCCATAGTTTCGAGTAGATGAGGAGGACAGTGCGCATGTGCGGAGTCACAGCTTATTTCGCTCTCAGCTCTCGGGACGCAAACATGAAACGCAAAGCTGTAAATTATGGATAAATCTCGGATTACAGGCCACTTTTGACTCATACGAAAGTGTAGACTAAGACATTGAGCTTCTATGATTTGAAAAGTGCTAAAGTGTGTGTTATTTGGGGACCGCTCGGGGCATATATTACATGCCCCGAGAACTCGCGATACGGCTATCGCTAATCTAATACATCTCTGGAAGTGCTCCATATGACACCAAAGTGCTATGGTGAGTTAAAAAACTTGTTTTATTACCGAAATAAGGCTCAGATGGTAAAAAACGTTTATTTCCATACTGTGAAATAATTAAGGCAAAACAGTATCTCCATGGAGATAAGCAGGTCTGTTATCGACCCTCCATCAGAAAAGTTACACAGTGCACCTTTAACAATCTGTCTGAAAGGAGAAGCTAACTACACTGCAACTAAAACACCCTAGCTGTTACAGTATGGAGTATCTCTTATTAGTTAACTCCACTGAACTACCCTAAGGTGTGAACCATCACATAAATCATATATTCCACAATGTTCATGCTAACCCAACACATAATATTAGTATTTAAAGGAAAATTAACGTTTTTTTTTTACAATCTGAGCCTTCTTTCAGCAATAAAACAAGTAGTTTTACTCACCCATAGCAGTTTGGTGTCAATTGGAGCAGTTTTGCAGAACTTATGTTGAGCCGTTCTGTTCTACCAATGATCCCGTATACGTTAGCGTGAGTGCTCGGGGCACTGATTTGCGGTGTCCAAATAACACAAACTTTAGCACTTTTCAAATCACAGAAGATCGCTGTGTCAGGGTAGACTTTTAGTGGATTCCAAAACGGCCTGAAACCCGATATCCAGTGAAGGAGTATAACTTTATTATTACTTTTTATATCCACATTTGATTGTGGGACTTTGAATGATTTGCTTCTGATGATCAATAAAGTGTTGGTTAAACGCCGTTATATGGGGCAACATGTTGTGCTCATAAGTTTGCAGGCTACACCTTTAAGCTGGATTACAATGGTTGACACACGCCGCCTCCTCTTGCACATTCAAATTGTAGAAAATAAAAATGACTACGATGGAGGAGTTAAAAGATGTATTGTGTTTTCTGTTTGTGCAACCACTCTGCCTTGAGTTATAGGGGGGTCTGGAGAGAAAAGGTCATGAGAGGGCATGAGAAGAGACTGATAAGGAATCTACATCTACATTCCTCTCCAGCTTGCCTCCAGAAGGGGGAAGACCACTCCAAGCCACACCTCTCCTCTTGCACATTCATGCATATTCATTTCATGTGTTTTATATACGGATGTCTCTGAGTCAGTGGTTAGGTTTCTGGGGAGATAGCGGCGTGAACTAACCATTGTTTAGGACTCAGAACCTCCAGAGCTCTGCTTAGAAATATTGTATCAGGGAATAAAGCGTTCATTTACTTGAATCGTCCGAATCCTAGTTATCTTTCTGGTATGTATTATTAGCTGATAGAATAGTATAGTGTTGACTTTATTCCATACCCTTACAGTGAACGAACACGCAAAGTTGGCTTACGTGGACAGGAAGTAAGTACAGGAAACAATATGGGATTCTGAAATAGTTTATTTGTGTTAACAGAAAAGCCAACAAAAAAGGAAGATAATGCTTTACCAGCTATAGTTTCATTTGATGACGTCATCAGAGAGGACAGTGCGCATGCGTGAACTCAGCTGTTTTGTAAACACCGCTAGTCCGAAAGAAGCTAACACCGCTCTGAAATGTACTTTTCTGTTGCGATATCGGGTTTCAGGCCGTTTTGGAATCTACTAAAAGTCTACCCTGACACAGCGATCTTCTGTGATTTGAAAAGTGCTAAAGTTTGTGTTATTTGGACATCGCAAATCAGTGCCCCGAGCACTCACGCTAACGGATACGGGATCATTAGTAGAACAGAACGGCTCAACATAAGTTCTGCGATACTGCTCCAACTGACACCAAACTGCTATGGGTGAGTAAAACTACTTGTTTTATTGCCGAAAGAAGGCTCAGATTGTAAAAAAAAACGTTACTTTTCCTTTAAGGCTAACTTACCAGAACGCTGTCAGAACTGAAGAAGCTACTTGAATGCCTGAAGAAACATATTCTCTCTTATTCAACTTTTGCCCAGTTGATAGAATTAAATTTCTTTTGCTATGGACCCCAATTGAACGACCGAGAGAACACACAGTTTTATGGATATTCTTATTTCCTTTATACTTTCCAAAGGTTACAAACAAATTAGAAAACAGTTGATTTGCTTCTGCCAGTTCATTTAAAACTTGGCTCTCATGGGAAATCTAAAGTTTGACAAAACAGTGGGAGCAGATACAGAACTCCTGATGTTGGTGGGTCTCACGTTTCCCTTTACATCTGGAAATGGGTGAAAGTACACTAAACATCTCATTACAGTTGGAGTTGTAATAGAATCCATGTCGTTTGAAGGCATTACATCTGCTGCTGAGCCAAAAGTGTCTTAATTAAGTCTAATGAGCAAACACTGGTTGAGACTGTGAAATTGTACCAGCGAACTGCAGTGCCCTGACAGATGTAGGTGCAAACTTAGCATACAGTACTTTATAAATGTGTTTACTTACTACCAGAACTAAACTTCATTAGTGCAGTGTCAGATCTGAATGAACCAAATAGATGCTAATTTACTGTATATGCACTCTATACACACTGTATTTGTTTACGCTATGCTCTTTTATCCATTGTGGTTTCTCAATTACAATAATAACTATAATTTGTAGCATTCGTTAGCCTGATACAGTAAACAACATAAAAGTTAATTACGGTGGTGCAAACAATATTAGACTATAATAAGTTTGTGTGCAGATTTTTTTTCTTTACCCACACCAGCTGTTTAGTTTCTGCTTTTTGTTGTTTTTAAGTTTTGGACAGATCTATTTCATTTGCAAATGTATGTAAAAATGTGTTTCAAATTGAATTTTCAATTTTGTATAATTGCTAATATAACTCATTGCAAAGAAAAACATGTATTCAATGAATCACAGTTTTCCATAGATCTGGTTAAGGAACAAATCATTTTGATTTGAAAAATGTAATCTCATCCAATTTGTGGAGTATATGTTGCTCTTACTGCCTGTATTTAATCTTTAACCAGTCATTTTTGATCAATGTAGTCTCTTTTAAAAAGTTTATGGTAAAACAATAAGTAACAAAGTCTAATTTTGTTATGCCAATATACTAGTATAATCCTGATTTGTTTTAGACTATGGGGGGGAGTAATTTAGACAATTTTGTTACTTAAAGGAAAATTAACGTTTTTTTTTACAATCTGAGCCTTCTTTCGGCAATAAAACAAGTAGTTTTACTCAGCTATAGTTTCATTTGATGACGTCATCAGAGAGGACAGTGTGCATGCGTGAACTCAGCTGTTTTGTAAACACCGCTAGTCCGAAAGAAGCTAACACCGCTCTGAACTTTACTTTTCTGTTGCGATATCGGGTTTCAGGCCGTTTTGGAATCTACTGAAAGTCTACGCTGACACAGCGATCTTCTGTGATTTGAAAAGTGCTAAAGTTTGTGTTATTTGGACACCGCAAAGTAATGCCCCGAGCACTCACGCTAACGGATACGGGATCATTAGTAGAACAGAACGCTACAACATAAGTTCTGCGATACTGCTCCAATTGACACCAAAACTGCTATGGGTGAGTAAAACTACTTGTTTTATTGCCGAAAGAAGGCTCAGATTGTAAAAAAAAACGTTAATTTTCCTTTAAGTAATAGTATACCGGAGCAGAAAAAAGTAAAAGTATCATGTAAAAAGTCTACACAAGTAAAAGTACTGTACCAATGTACCAGTTTAAAGTACCTGCACATATTGTTAGGTCTTATAAGGCTTCACATGCCGTGGTTTTGATAAAGGTTTTTACTGAATTTTGTTCTGTTCAAAAATATAGTGGAAAAAAAGAAAGTACAAAAGTATAAAGTACAGATACATACTCTCAAATAAAGTAATGTAAAAACACTTTCAAATCTATTTAAGTAAAGTACAGACACTTAAAATTCATACTTACAGCAGTAGTACAGCACTTTACTACGTTTACTTTGTTATGTGCCACCACTGCAGTTCCAAGCACTGATAATTATGATCACAGAAACAATAAAAATAAGATGAAGCAGGAATCTACCAAGTAATTAATTTGGTAAATAATTTGCAACCACAGACACAAATGACTGGGCTAGTAAAAAATAAAGTAGTTACAGACAAATTGTAACTCATCCAGACTTGTGACTTAATTTGCTCACATCACACTGCGCTCAGATAGCATGGCACCAAAGCAATTTCCAGTAATTTCAGCTTATCTTCTGTACGGATAAACTTTCCAATTTCGCATTTGAAAAGTTACAGTTGGCCGTTATGAAAGAGCGTTATAATCTGATCTCTGGAAAATGTAGTTTTGACTGAAAGCTTATACTACCGGCTTCTACCTTCCACTTAACATTTCAAAACAAGACGAGTTCTGTCCAAGTTTCTCACTCGCAAAGGTATGCAAGCTCTAAACTAACATGACAAGCTGACAACTGCTAATTGCCAAGGTCCTGAGAATTGGGAGACCTTACCAAAATCGTGTCAGAAACTTTGCATAGAGAGGAAACATTGCACCCAGTTGAGTTAAGTTCAACTGCAGGATAAGAGCACAGTAACTCCACTGGGCAATGTCAATTTTTCACAGATTTGCAACTCGCGATGATGGGAAAGGGATGTCTTTTGTTTGGACACGTATGGTGCAGTAACCCGATCCACTTGGCTCTTCAAAAACTTCAAAACACAAACTTTTTAAGGGGTAAAATGAGAAACGGGGAGCTAGTGGGTACTTGTAGCATGACTAAGCCCAGCGTGTAGTGGAGTTTGCTGGCATTTTCTGACAGAGTGCACTTTAGGTGGGCTGCCGTTGCTGGAAATGCCACAGAATTATAAGCTAGAAGATATTTGTCAAAGTTTCTTTGTTTAACTTTGAGTGTCTTACCCCAAGGCCATGTCAGTGTCTGTGCATAAAGTTGGACTAAAACGTCCGACTACCTGGTTCATGCTCTTGACGTGAGTGATGAGCAGTGATTCAAAGCTGATTCATGGAACAATATTATGTTACAAGGTCAGCCATGACAAAATAAAGGGACACTGTGTCACTTTTTAGTATACGAATGACATTGCGCTTGTTGTAATGGAGATGTTATTGCTTTCCCTTGAAGAAAAGCAAGTAACACCATCAGGCCAAGTTACAGGTCAGATCTGAGAAGAGGTGAGCCTGGTCATGCAAGATATAGAAAACGTCCTATATAAACCAGGACTAAACCAGGTCCAAACCAGGACTAAGCCAAGACTAAACCAGATCTAAACCGGGTCTAAACCAGGACTAAACCAGGACTAAACCGGGTCTAAACCAAAACTAAACCAGGTCCAAACCAAAACTAAGCCAGGACTAAAACAGGTCTAAACCAAGTCTAAACCAGGTCTAAACCAGGACTAAGCCAGGACTAAACTGGGACTGAACCAGGACTAAACCAAGACTAAACCAGGACTAAGGTGTGTGTGTGTGTGTGTGTGTGTGTGTGTATGTGTGTGTGATAACATATATCCTGTGTATTATTGAATTATTGAATGATTATATGGACTTTTTGTTATAAAAGCATTTCCATTTTAACAAAGCACCTTCTAATTCTGCCCTGCCCTGAAACACCACAGTGATGTCAGTGATGGGGGAGGGCTTAGCTTAATGTTAGAACATTGGTACCTCATCAAAAACATACCTGGAGTTGTGTTTTGTTTCAATCACACATATTTGAGTAATCCTGCATTATTATTCTGTCTACATTTACAGGGCTCAAAACGGAAACTATACCATATACATACTCAAACAGCCCGCACATTGTAAGTAATATCCATCTTATCATTGTTTATGTTTCTCATTGGCCCAATATCAGAGCACAGGGTCGGGGTGCAGACTTCAAAGTGCAGGTGGAGAGGAGGGAACATAGGGGCAGGCCGGATCACTGGAGATAAAAGACCTCCAGATACCAAAACAACATGGCGTCTCACCTGTTACGCCAGTCGAACCTTCAAACGCTGTCTTTTGTCTACAAAGTGTCGACTGAGGAGG
This sequence comes from Paratrypauchen microcephalus, assembly GCA_036785185.1. Classification (NCBI taxonomy): domain Eukaryota; kingdom Metazoa; phylum Chordata; class Actinopteri; order Gobiiformes; family Gobiidae; genus Paratrypauchen; species Paratrypauchen microcephalus. The sequence goes on along the minus strand of JAVJIX010000444.1, from coordinate 68,963 downwards.
TATGCTCTGCCTGCATATGAGCTCATCCCCTGATTTGGGTGAGAAAATAAAGTCTTTCATATATATGTGCAAGCATCTATCAAAATATTTCCTCATATTTTGGCCTTTGATTTGAACTTTGAGCGCTGTTTTAATGGTACGTTCATTATTTACTGATACTGCTATTGGATATTAGTGCTGATCCAGGAATTTTGGCTGGATCTGATATCAGCTCCATGATATTGATTCAGCCAATATCCTTTTGGGCGTTTTATTTGATGTAATAAGACTATTTACTGGCTGGTGTAGGCCAAAGTCTTCATATAATGTTTCAATTTAAATTCATACAAGGAGTTTGATGTGACTCTAATAGTTAACCAAAATTAATTAAACCAGTTTTTAATGGTACAGTGAAGCAGTACTACATTTTTGGTCGTGACCCCGATAAAAACAAGCACTGGCATTCACTCAAACGCAAGTAATAAAGTTTTCAGGACATAGAATAAATGAGTTTGATAAGCTGCCAAACAAGAATCGACATTTACCATTGCATTTGAAGGTTGTCAAGCCTTGTTAAAGACTATTGCACAAATTTATATGCAGATTCCCACCCTCAGGTTTGAAAAGAAGGGCAGTCAAAACAAAAAAAAAAACAAAAAAGACAACTAGTGGTCTTCAGATTCTAGAGTGAGAGTCTCGAGGGGTAATTCTGATGCAGCCAGCCTCTTAAAAACATCCACATAAGAACATCAGACAAGCAAGAAACAGAAGTGCATACAGATACAAGGCTCATATTACAACAAAAATCTGCATTTTAATCGTGCACTATGTAACTTTTTGGTTGGGGGTCCATCACCTGCTTGTTTCTATGGATATAATATCACTGCTTTCCCTGGAATGTTCCACAATATGACATTACACAGACCCCCCAGGATTTCGCGGGCATTTTTTGTGATTGTTGCGGGCTAAAATGCCTGAATTTGCCGGAGCTTTTCCAAAAAGTTGCGATGAAAGTTGCGGTGCTTTTAAGGTTTTTGTTTGCGATTTTGTTGCAGGAGGAAGTGAAAGGTGTGATAAATAGTTGTGATTTTCTCTTTTTGTAATTAAAATTGAGTAATATTTTGAATACTGAGTTATTACTGACAAAGAATAATACAAAGACACAGAGATCGCAGATATGGTCCTAAAACAACCTTACCAACATCGAAAATAAATTACTACTAGGAGGGGAACTGTTTCGCCCGGTCTTTTGCTGTTATTTTTGTGGGCAAATGGCGCCGCAGACATGTTTCTTTGCCATTAGAAGCCGTGTCCCAACTCCCAGAGTGCACAGTTCGGAGCGTGGTTTGAAGGGCATGTGTGTCATTTCTTTTTTGTCCCATGCGCAGTTAACACGCGTTCGCAGACCGCAGTCGTTTCCATGGAAATCGGGGCGTGGACCAAGCGCGTGAAAATGCACGCTTCACGCACTCATATATATCACAGCATGCACCGTGCGCTACTTCTTCTACGGGAGAAAATGGAGTCGGCGGCTGCTTCCCGTAGTTGCGAGACCTGTCGCATTTCGCAGACGGCCATGCGGTCCGCGGAGTGCAGTCAGGGCTGAGCAAGTATGCACCGCCTTGACTGCAGTCTGAGCCCCCTTCAAACCACGCTCCGAACTGGGGACACGGCCGCAGTTTCGTTTTGTCACACAGAAGTAAGGCAGAAGGAAGTTGGTCGATGTGAGTTCAATACGTCGCCGATGATTGGTCAAAATTGGTAAAAAATTGCGGGAAAGTTGAGGTGATTGGTCAAAATTGCAACACCGCCCTGAATTCACAGGGATTGGTTGAAGTTGCTTTGAAGTTTATGAACATTTATTTAATCACAGGTGGTTTTATAGCTCAAAAATGCCTACAAAAACAGGCATTCTGACTGTGAGAGTGTTGTCTCTCCACAGAACTGACTTGTAACTTGGCCTGGTTTGGCCTCCATGAAGATAAGAAACATTCCAGACAAAGCAATAACATCTACATGGAGAAAACCATTTGACAGAATCTCCACTAGAAAGGTTACACAATGCACCTTTAAATGTTTTAAATATTGTCTTATAGAATGTTGTGATGTCGTCTGAAACCCAGGAATTTAGAAAAGCAGCTGTACTGTATAATACAAAATACTAGTGCATACTGGAAAAGAACTCTGTCAGATTTGGCTCACTTTCCCCAAAATTGTACAGTGTAACTTCGTCTTTACCATTACCTCACTGTTTAGTATGCAGTTGACAAAACTGACACTTGAAAACAGAATGTGAAATTCTAAAATCTTAGCTTTGGGTTGCGTTGGAATAGGAATAATCCTTGGCGCTTTCTGTGCGCTTTTATGTGCATGCTGAAACCCCCGGCTCCCCTTCTTGCCTCTTGTCTCTTTGTGCTTTCGTATCAGTAGCTTCTTCAGCTCACAAGCCTTTCTCGGAGCAGACAAAGGCAGCCATCACACAGAATGAATCCGCTTGGAGCTCCGTCGAACCAGGTTTGATCCAACCCCATTGTCAAAGATACGCCACGAGTCTAAACTCTAGGCCAGGGGATATCCATCTTCCTCTATTACTTTTTTGACAGTATTTTATGGCTGTATCAGAGTGATCTTTGATGGAGATGTGAAACTGACATTTAGTTTTTTTGAACATAATCCAGACTACAGGCCACTGAGGAGCTGACCAGGTATCTGCTCTACTGAATCATTTACGTGTTTTTCCAAATGATAGCAGAATACTCAAGTGTTTGCAGTCCACTGTGGACATGAATTAGTAATAGAGTTCTAAAGGGCTATACAGTGTGAAAGGATCAAGGTCTCTGACAAATCAAATGAAGACATATAGTTTGAACAGTCCCTAATGTTAATCGCATATTGGGATTTACAAAAAGTAGTGATTCTGAGGCACAGTTGGTCAAAGGTGCACTGTGCAACTTTTCTGGTGGAGGGTCCGCTACATGCTGGTCTCCATGGAAATGTTATTGCTTTGTCTCGAATGTTTCACAATATAAATTAAACCTATTTATCACAAGGGAGACAAGCAGGTACAGCACTACGCTACATTACAATTCAGATCTGTGGAGAGTCGCCCCTATTCATAGAAGGAATTATTGTATTTTTGAGCAATAGAAACACACATAGTGAATAAATGTTAGATGGATATGTTTAAAGTCATACCATGGAACATTTCGAGAGAAGAAAAAACATCTCTATAGCAGTGCCTTCACTAGGAAAGTTATGGAGTTCACACTTTCCACACGTTCTTGCTATTGTTGTGTTTGTGGAAAAGGCATTCGATGCACTTTGACTTGATGGACAATTACTCCAAAATCACTCTTTGCAAATCTTAGTATAGTTTAAAGGTCCCATGGCATGAAATTTTCACTTTCTGAGGTTTTTGAACGTTAATGTGAGCTCCCCTACCCTGTTTAGGCCCCCCCCCCCCCGGTTAAAAGTTGTGAAATGTCTAAACTGAGCATTTGCGATCCTTTTCTGCGTTACAAAAAATCGGAGCTCAAACGTGCGAGTTTGAACAAGGCACCTTATTGACGTCAGATCGAAAAAAGAAATGCAAATGCAGTTCCACCCCCGTCTGTCTGTACTCAGCGTCTCTGTAAATCACGCCCAGAGAGTTTGGACTGCGAATGCGCTAGGCAATGCGAAATGCGTTTTTTTATTTGCCTGGAGGCACGTCCGAGTGTTTCTAGGCTCGGAAGTCCTTTATCTGAGCCTCTGGACCTTTGAACAGCAGTGGTTTAATTTTATTTTATGTGGAAATGTGTTTATTTTTCAATGGAACGCTTCAAATCTCTCCCCCCGTGCAAAAACAAGGAAATGGATCAGCTGTGAGCTACAGCAGAGACTGGAGCGTTTGGCCACGCCCCCACCCTCGACTATTGGACATCTGTTTTCTCCTCATTTGCATTCAAGCAACAACGCCCAGAATAAAGAGTTTGAGAGAGATATTTTTGACTCTTTCTCATATTATCTCTGTTTCTCATGCACTGAGTGTTGATTTTGAAGAAGGATTCATTTACAGTATTAGGGAACCATTAAGGAGCCATATAAAAGCATCAAGAAGTACCATGTCATGGGATCTTTAACTATTCAAAAGTCATGCAAAAGGAATGTTTCACATCTGCATGATGTAGAACCGTTGAAAGATCTCACTATTACCGTTAATTTCAGTTGAAACCTTCAACTAAATACAGTGTTGATTAGTGAACCCAATGAGGAAAACATCAAAGCGTGGTATTATTAGTGCTTGTGCTCACAGGTGACCTTGGTAAATGAATGTGTTTTATCTTTACAAATGTTGTCACAAGCCTAAATGATCTCAAATAGCAGTTATTAAATTCAAGTTCAGGGTGATAAATTGGAGTGTATTTCTATATTGGATAATTTAAAGGACACAGACACTCTACATGTTACTGCTTTATTAACATCCAGAGCCTAGTCATTAGAGATGACTTTGTAAGTTTGTAACGTTGCCAAAAACCTGTTTGCTAGTCCATACTATACACCCACACATGCCAGATTCATACGGTATGTGCAGCTAGCGGAGTCTGGTGCCATGGGCTCACTAATGGAAATGAGATGAGCTGGATTTGGACTGGGCCCATGTTTAGGCTGTGTACACATAATATGGACACTGTGGGAGCTGTAAAGGTGCACTGTGTAATTTGTCTGGTGGAGGGCCACCTGCCTGTCTCCATGGAGATGTGACCAGAATGTTTCACCGTATGGCTATAAACCTATGAACTATGGAGACTTGCAAGCCAAATTACACTCATACTTAAACTTAAACACCTGTAGTTGAATAAATGCAAGACAGATTAGTTTAATATCACACTCTTTAACCTAAACTATTAACATCACCATGGAGACAAACAGTTTGCACCAGGTAATTTCCATTATTTGAAGTGATTTTGATTCTTCTAAACTAAAGGCTTCTTTTAAGTAGAATAAGCGTTCATATCATTCAAAATGGATGAAAATTCTCCCAAGACTACATGCCTAAAACTGTCTCACTGTGACATTTTAGTTAAATTTGGAAAGTGCTTTTGAATGTGACTAGAAGGCCACCGTAGAAAGAAGTGGACTAAAGGAGTGTGACATCACCCATAACGTTTGGGTCCAGGTAAATGAAAGGCAAATTTGGAGCAAAGTTACATATTAGGAATAGGAATTTATTTAGGGACAAAAATGTGAAAGATCAGGATCATTTATACTGCCTTGTCATTTTAAAACCAAAATGACAAGGCTCACTGCTCACAGTTACAGAGAGGGGTGACAGTTTTTTAATGTCAAATCAATTGGAGTCAGTCGATGGAGCCGGAAGCACCCCTATGCTCACTTCCTATTTGGAACGTGGTAGCTAGTAGGTTAGCTATGTCCATTTATATATACAGTCTACATATAAAACCCAAAAAACAGAATACAACGAAATACAGTATGGCAATCATTCAATTTATAATTTTTATTTTTATTTGTAATTTTTTTTCAATTTATTTCACTGACCTTTATTGTTTACTTTCCATGATGCAAGTAATTAGTATAGCATGGTCACTGTAGCTCCAGCCAGTACAAGTGGAATATGAGGCTGAGCTGTCTGCAGTGGTGCATGCTGGGAGAGTTAGCAGCTGTTCAATCAACACTGAGATAAGAGAGACCTGTGACTACAGGCCAGAAAATATTTGCTTGGTACTATTCTGAATTCTTCGCAAAATTATTGGTTGCCATTTGAAAAACTTTTTTTTTTTTTAATTAGGCCTATGCATTTTCTAACTATAAGTGTTTTTATTTGTTTGTTTGTTTGTTTGTTTTTTAATAAAACAGTATCTTGAAAAATATGTATTCTACTGTAATCGGCCCTCCTTTCCCCAAATCTGCCCTGTAAATTGGCTTGGTCCTTGTCTCCATGGAAACAGGTTTAATATCATGCTGTGAAAAATTCCAGGCAAAGCAACAACATCTCCATGGTAACAGAACCTCCACCTGCAAAGTTACACAGTGCATCTTTAATCTATTTAGTGTAGGGTAAATAATTATGATGATTATGTTTTGCCTTTGTACTTGCTTTAGTAGCTATATTTGATTATATTTAAATCTTTATCCTGTATAATGTGATGCTTACTCACCTTAAGCTGGGTAAACCCTGAACCAAAAGGAGCTAATATATTAAACTCCAGGAAAAACACAAGTGACACAATCCAGTAATCCATGATTTGCCTAATCACTCATGCAAACAAGATACCTGAGCAATCTTGTTTTTCTTCACTTGCTCTGGTTTCACCCACAACAACATGCACCATATATCATGGAGCAGGATTCAGAGAGCTTAAGGGATAACGGATGGGTCAAATCCAGAGATACATTTTTCATTTAAGCATTAAACATATTAACATATATTTCCATGGAGACAAGTAGCTCTCAGTAAAAAATGGTTTAAGATTTTTTTTTTATTTTTTTTTTTCAGTGAAACACATGTAATTGAGTACATGCAAGACTGATAAGTTGGCATACTGTGGAACATTCCAGACCACATAATGTCCAAGGAAAAAAAGCAAGTGGCAGACCCCTAAACCATAAAAGTTCCATAGTGCACATGTAAACAATACCCATAAACACAACCTAGCCAGAAAGTCGTTGACTTTGTTTTTCATGTATTTGCAGCTGTCCAGACTAGAAATACGTGTGCACTGCCCTATGTCCATTTAAAGAGCCCTGAGTATGCTATTTTTTGATTTGTTATAACTTCTTATAACACAAACCCTGCATATAGACCATGTTCTTTTCAGACTGAAAACACTCTATTCTTCATTGCCTCGTAATGTCATTAGTAGTAATAAAGGAAAAGCTCCAACACTATACACCTTCACTAAAATAATTTGGATGATTTCAGCCTTGGAATTGTCATTCTCTACTTGACAAAAAGTAAAAGTTAGCTGTTAAGATGCGTGAACAGCATCTTAACAGCTAAGATCCCTGGCTAAGATCTGTGAGGTTCAGATCTTAGCCAGGGAAAAGAACTGGTTTGAGAGGGGGGTTAAAGAGGCTATTTTTGTCAAAAAAAGAGAATCTGTCGTTAAACAGAAATGGGGGAGTTAGACATAACTTGTCTCCCATTTATAATTCAATTCTTAGACCAAATCAAAACAGACAAAGAAACATTAGGGCAGACGAGCCAGGGCAGAGGGGTGGAGAGGGTCGTTAGACGTTGAATAGGGGGTCGTAACTAGTCGCCAGAGTAATTTGAAAAACAAAGACAGATTAGGGAGGGATCGTTTTCAGAGCTTTTTCAGTGTAAGACGCGCCTCCCGGCAGCTAGATTTAAGCAGTGTCTAACCAGTACAATAACCAGAGCTGATGAAGCCTCTCGGATGAGCGGCGAAACATTTTCAACCAAACAAACTTTGTCCAGTTGACAAATTGAACTTCTCCTTTTATCACAGTTAGCTGTTAACTTGACCATTCTACCGCCCTCTACTCTACTCTACCTCTTCAGGGCATTTTGACTTTGGAGATGTAGACAGACTATTAATAAAGGATTATTCAAACGTGTGAATGAAACAAAACACAACTCTGGGTATGTTTTGGGGTAACATTTTTTCAGTATATAGGACCTTAAAAGAAGCTTGCACTTTCTTTAAACTGAAAAGTGCAATGCCACATATAGTATAAGCTAGTGCCTGAAAACCCAAGAAGTGCCCTTTAGTCTGAACTGCCAAAAGCCTGCACTAGAACATGAAGTGTGTGCGTGTGTGGAGTGCATCTGTGGGACTGCCCTGCACAGTCACACATTTGCCCTTCCATACTTCCCCTACAGTTACAGTGCCGTGAAAAAGTATTTGCCCCCTTCCTGATTTCTGTGTTTTTTGCATATTTATCACTCAAAACATTGTCAGATCATCAAACCAATTTTAATATCACACAGAAACAACCCAAGGAAAGACAAAATTCAGTTTTTGAATGATGATTCCATTTATTAGTGCACAAAAAAAATCTAAACCTATCTGGCCCTATGTGAAAAAGTAATTGCCCCCTTAATCTAATAGCCAGTTGAGCCTCCTTTGACAGCAATAACTGTAACCAAACGTTTGCGATAATTGGTGATGAGTCTTTCACACCGCTGGGGAGGGATTTTGGCCCACTCTTCTATGCAGAATTGTTTCAATTCTGCCATATTGGAGGGTTTTCTTGTATGAACTGCCCGTTTAAGGTCACACCACAGCATCTCAATCGGATTTAAATCCGGACTTTGACTTGGCCACTCCAAAACCTTAATTTTGTTTTCTTTGAGCCATTCAGAGGTGGACTTGCTGGTGTGTTTTGGATCATTGTCCTGTTGCATGATCCAAGAGCGCTTGAGTTTGAGGGCACGAACTGATGGCCGGACATTCTCCTTCAGGATCTTCTGGTAAACAGCAGAATTCATTTTTCCGTCAATCACAGCAAGTTGTCCTGGTCCTGAGGCAGCAAAGCAGGCCCAGACCATCACACTGCCACCACCATGCTTTACTGTGGGCACCATGTTCTTTTTATCAAATGCTGTGCCATTTTTACGCCAGATGAAACGGGCTGCAGACCTTCCAAAAAGTTCAATTTTAGACTCATCGGTCCACAAAATGTTTCTCCAAAAGTCTTGAGGGTCATCAAGGTGCTTTTTGGCAAAGGTGAGACGAGCCTTTGTGTTCTTTTGTGAAAGCAGTGGTTTTCTCCTGGGAACTCTTCCATGGATGCCATTTTTGGCCAGTGTTTTTCTAATGGTGGAGTCATGAACACTGACCTTAACTGAGGCCAACGAGGCCTGTAGTTCTTTCGATGTGCGTCTAGGTTCTTTTGTGACTTCCTGAATGAGCCGTCGTCGCACTCTTGGAGTAATCTTAGTTGGTCGACCACTCCTGGGAAGGGTTGCAACTGTTCCCAGTTTCCTCCATTTTTGAATAATGGCTCTGACAGTGGTTCGCTGGAGCCCCAGAGCTTTGGGAATGGCTTTGTAACCTTTTCCTGAATTATAGACTTCTATCACTTTTTTTCTCATTTGTTCTTGAATTTCTTTGGATCGTGGCATGATGTGTTTGTTCTTGAGATGTTGTAGCCAACTTCACTTTGTTTGACAGGAACTATTTAAGTGATTTCTTGATTCAACACAGGTGGTGACAATCAGGTGTGGGTGTGGCATGTAGAACTGAACTAAGTTTTCTCAAAACTGTGGTTAGTCACAGTTAGTTTGTGATTTAACAAGGGGGGGCAATTACTTTTTCACATAGGGCCAGATAGGTTTAGATTTTTTTTGTGCACTAATAAATGGAATCATCATTCAAAAACTGAATTTTGTCTTTCCTTGGGTTGTTTCTGTGTGATATTAAAATTGGTTTGATGATCTGACAATGTTTTGAGTGATAAATATGCAAAAAACACAGAAATCAGGAAGGGGGCAAATACTTTTTCACGGCACTGTATGTCCGCAGAGTAAGTGAGTCCCCATGCTCTGTCCTCTGGTGTGAGTGCAGACCAGAACCAGGGCTAATCGGTCAGAGAGCTCTAGTAATGATGCTAGCTCTGTGTGAGTCAGCTGCAGCCTGCTCTCCTCTTCTCCTGTGACTGTGGGAGATATAAAGCCTCTGGGTTAAGTGTTAAGAGAGCAAGAAGAGCTAGAGTTATAGAGTTACAGTGTTATAGTGTGGGCATGAAGGCCAAACATCCAGAATCCAGGATTTTAGGTCATTTACAGTGTTTTTAGTTTAGTTGTGGGCAGTAACAATCCACTATAAAGATAAGATAGAGAGAAAATATTGTATCTCATGGCATAGACCAGGGCAGTAGAAGGAGGAGGGGGGTCTCTTGTCCCAGGCCCCAGGGTTTTAGGGGCCTGGGACAAGAGGCTAAGAGGGTGCTGTGCTAGCAGTTGTAGAGAAAAAATTGAAGTTACAGAGAGGGGTGACAATTTTTCAATGCAAAGTCAATTGGAAACAGTCCATGGAGCCGGAAAAACCCCCTTTAACACTTTCTGTTTGGAAGACACGGCGGCTACAGGGTTAGCTATGTCCGTTTATACATCCAGTCTATGATCACATGGCACAGCTGACATACAGTCTGAGTGCTTGTTTTCAATCTACTACAATTGTTCTAATAGCCAGAAATATACTATGCTGCAGTTTGTGCTATAGCCTACTACCCCAACCTTATTTTTTGTCGTGAGTAACCCCTAAGCTAATCCTCTATAGCTTGTACTGGTTATGCATATGTTATGCAAGTATAAATCAATGTACGAGTATTGTGTCAAGTACTATTAAAGTTGCTCTGGATTTGTTGTATTCACATAACACCAAGTTATAGGTTCTATCTTCATTAGTTCTATCTAGTGTGCTAGGTTTGGGCTGATAGAAAAACAAGGCAGAAATGCACAAATGCACAGACATGAGAGAATTTTAGTCAAATAAATGTTCAGAATAAATGCAGAAAAAAAAAAAGTTTGTGTTTTTTATGCCTAATAGCCTTTAAGTAGCATATCATAAACCACATGCTGCAAAAGGAGAGGAAAGAAAGGGGGAAAGAAAAACAAAATACATTTATAGTTATGCTTTATGATTGTAGTAAAAGTAAAAGATTATAATGGTGAAAACAAAACAAGTATATTAAAATGGGGGGGGGGGGTCTAGCAGTATGGTTATGGTACACTACCACATTACTTTTATTTTTATTTACTTTAATTTGTGTGGGTGGTTGTGTTTGGGAGGAACGGGTCGGTTAGGGGTGGGTAGCTTTGTTGTTTAATGTTTGTTTTAAGTATTATTTTATATTTTTGTGTCTTGTTTTCCTGTTGATTGTATTTTGTTTAATATTCTATTGCCTTAAAAAATAAAAAAATACGTTACTTATAAAACACATGATGATGATGATGATGATTATTATTATTGTTGTTATTATTATTGTTGTTATTATTGTTATTATTATTATTATTATTATTATTATTATTATTATTATTATTATTTATTATTATTATTAATTATTCAATTATTGTTATTCAATTATATTTCAATTTCAAGCAGTATGTTAATCATGTTTTAATTGAAAAGTTATGTGTTTCATAGCAAATCATTAAAATAAAGCAAATAATTAAAAAGTAAAAAATAAAGTAAAAAGTTTTTGTTCTTCTGAGGCCCAACAAAATCGACTTGTGACCCATGTATCGAAATAAGAATTGTCCCACCACTACTGGGGGGTATTCCACGAAAGCTACTAAGCGCAAAGCCCGGCTTTGTTCGTCAGTTGGCGCTAGGTTAAGTGAGAGTTCGGTTCCACGACGCTCGCTAAACTTAGTTCCCGCTGAGTTACTGGGGCAACATGGTCTTAGCAGATAGTCTGCTCGCGGGGAGGCTAAAGTTCTGTCTTAGTTAGGCCGTGTCGCAGAGAATACGTACCTGACGTAAACAGAGTGTCAAACAAACAGTTCCGCACACCTCCCGCATGAGTATCTATGTTGTCTGAAAACAATATCAGCAAAAAAACAAATTACCTTACGTTCTCGGTTCTTGACAATTCTCCGGTAATCTAAACATGTGCTTTTCAACCGCTGTCTTTACGACATTAACATATAGAAGAATTCCAGCAGTATATCAAAGAATATCTGTGGTCGAGTGGATATGTGCTTTGACTCTCGTGTGGGCGGGCCGGGTTCCAATCCCGCTATTGACCTATTGATACCCACGTCAAATTTCAGTTAAATTTTCACGCATTTATATTTGCAACATATTACAGAAATGGAAATGAATTTAACCTACAATTACTCTTATCATCACATCAAATTATATCAGTTAGGCCTAACATCACTCTCACTTGACGACATTGACACTTTATATTTTATGTGACATCTCTATCAAAGAATAAAGTTACAGGTAAACCTTTACTTTTAGAACTAAATGTAGCCAAATAACAGGCACGCTCCATGATGCAACATTTCAATGATTCAACAAATTTGCTTAAGAGATGCTGTGCAAGCCTTTTTAATGAAATCCTATTTATCAATTTCCATCAATAGGCATAAAACAATAAAAGACATTAGGTATGACATTCTGGTGTGAGGCCACTGCTGGAGGACTGCTGAGGGTCAGGCAAGGCACTGCTGGAGGACTGCTGAGGAGGGTCCAAGTGTACACCATCTTCAGTAACTTGAATATACTCTTCAGGAGAACTCGCAGGAAGGATCTTTGATGGGGTCCCTCCTTCAGTTACCTCCACCAGTGGGTGACCCCGGTTTAGGGCCAGTGCCAGCTCCTCTGCAGGTGAAAGGTTTTGAGGGGGGCTCCCACCTCCTGTGGCTTGGTACCTACTGTTCATTTTAAATTAAATTAAGGTACCATTTCAACAGTATTACTAATTTCACTGAATAATAATATTAATATTAGCTTACTTACCACTCTGCAAAATGTTATTATGCTTTGTCTTTACCTGCAAAACAGTCCTCCTCACATTATTCCTGCTCAAAGACAAGATAACACAATTTAACGTATTAGTTGGAGCAAATACTTTTACACAGTAAAAATAAATTCCAACTGACAAGACTGCTATACAAATGTATAATAATTATGCCATCAACTGCCCACCATGAGAATCGAACTCACAATCTCCCGCTCTCCAGACGGAAACTTTCCCCCTGCGCCACAGATCAGCGTTGACGTCACTGGTGAAAAACAGACTTAAAAAACTCACCGTCCAGCACTGTTATGGGACTCAACTTATGTATTTAAGCGTTCGGCGAACTTCTGCCACGCCATGTCTCTGGCCTTGGTTATTGCAAATGTGTTGTAGAGTTCCAAAAGCAACTTCTGTTCTGATGCGCTGAAATAATCGGCCCGAATCTTCCACATGATCGCGTTTTCGACAGTCGCTTGTTCAGGGCTTCTTACCTTCCCCGTGCACGCGTCTAGGCCCGGCCTGATTAGGCCTGACTGGGCTTAGCTCTGACTAGGCGCAGCTGAAACGCGTTAGTGGAACGGGTTCAAGCTTTTGTCTAAGTTGTGTCTCAGCCAGGCGAGAACTTAGCACTTAGTCGCGGCTAAGTTTAGCCACGTTCGTGGAATACCCCCCTGGTGTACTACTATCCATCACATCTGTTGTTGTTTAGTACACAACAATGAAATGGGACATTAGATCGTGCAGATTTAAGGATGTCATTTGTCGACAGTGAACTCCAGTGACAGCTGCGTCCTAACCACAAAACCACAGTAATTATTCAAATATATTGCTCACTTATTTACTTTAGTGCTGAGGTGGAGCAGGACAAGCTCACAGCACAATGGAGTTTTTGTAAAAGGATTATCTTAGCGTTAATCATATATAAAAACAAAACAAAATAAAAACAGCTGGGGCTCTCTTAGAAGATGAGCTTGTCATTTTGATGTTTTATGAAAAATAAAAATACAAAAAAGTCTGTTGGGGAAAGGTTAAATGTTAAGTGAACTTTCATATTTGTTCAGGTGTTTAATCCGTTTAATCTGGTTTAGGGTTTAACCAAAGTTTATTAGCTTGTATTAGCTTTAGCTCAGTATAACATTTCCTTTAGTATGTTGTCCAATTAGCAGTGGAGCTGGGGTTCGTTTGTACAGTGGTAGACTACAAGACCAAAAGGGGGGCTATGTGAGATAGGTTTACACTATAACTCAAGTGTTTGGGAGTTTGCACTGAAATACTTATTTGTCAGTTTCCACTAAAGTAATTGTAACCATATTTAATAAAAGTAATTGTTGACTGGACTACACAGACTAAAAAAACACTAAAAGGCTTTTTTAAATAATAAAGACAGCATCATTATTAAATAAAACATGTCAAATAAGAACAATTAAAATTTTGAGTTTCATCAACAATACTCTATTCGTAAATATTCTATACATATTCCAAAATGTCAAAACATGTCAGTGTGCAATAGAAATAATTCTCATTCACTAGTATAATAGGAAAAATAACTGCTGACTCTTTATGCATACAAACAAGATGAACTTCAATTGCTGTATCATGTTTGTGTCTTCCACTGTGCTCATGACATCCTTTACAGGTGAACAGCTCCTCTCACCCTCTGTACGCTGTGGTCCCTGTTGGATTGTCAATACGAAGGTGGTTTGTATGGGGTTAGTTCGAACACACTGTGCATTTGTCAATTATGTATGTGCTGCAGAGTCTATAGGAGCCAACCTGCTGCTGAACATGAACATGAAAAAATCCTTTATATTATGGTTTACAGTTGAAGTACAGATTGAATAATCAAGTATACAATTATATTGTAACTTGAATAATAATTAATTACTGTATTAACAAAAAAAAAAATTGGCATCCCTAATTTTCAGACATTTCAAAATACCTGTAATAAAATCTTTACTTGAAATATTAAAGGTCCCATGGCATGAAATTTTCACTTTCTGAGGTTTTTGAACGTTAATGTGAGCTCCCCTACCCTGTTTAGCCCCCCCATGGTTAAAAGTTGTGAAATGTCTAAACTGAGCATTTGCGATCCTTTTCTGTGTTACAAAAAATCGGAGCTCAAACGGGCGATTTTGAACAAGGCACCTTATTGACGTCAGATCGAAAAAAGAAATGCAAATGCAGTTCCACCCCCGTCTGTCTGAACTCAGCGTCTCTGTAAATCACGCCCAGAGAGTTTGGACTGTGAATGCGCTAGGCAATGCGAAATGCGTTTTTTTATTTGCCTGGAGGCACGTCCGAGTGTTTCTAGGCTCGGAAGTCCTTTATCTGAGCCTCTGGACCTTTGAACAGCAGTGGTTTAATTTTATTTTCTGTGGAAATGTGTTTATTTTTCAATGGAAAGCTTCAAATCTCTCCCCCTGTGCAAAAACAAGGAAATGGATCAGCTGAGAGCTCAGAGCCGAGAGCAGAGAGTTTGGCCACGCCCCCACCCTCTACTATAGGCCAGCTCTTTTCTCCTCATTTGCATTCAAGCAACAACACCCATTATGGAGTGTTCAGAGAGAGAAAAAAATACTCTTTCTCATCTTATCTCTGTTTCTCATGCACTGAGTGTTGATTTTGAAGAAGGATTCATTTACAGTATTAGGGAACCATTAAGGAGCCATATAAAAGCATCAAGAAGTACCATGTCATGGGATCTTTAACATATCCAGCTAAGGGAAGACAGTCATGCAATTGCCTGGTATATAGTGTCGTTGACATTAAACAAAATTTCTATACATTGCATTGCTATTAATGTCCATCAACTGCTTGTTTCCATGAAGATTGCCAGGAATGTTCCACAGTAGGGCATTAATCTCAATGTAGAAAGCAGGCGGTGACACCAGACCAATTTACTGGTCAAATATGTGGAGAGGCAAGCTCACTCACACTAAGAATGTAGGTTTGTCATGGTACTTACCTTACAAGCAGGGTACATTTAACGTCATACTGTGGAGTATTCCCAGCAAAGCAATAATATCTCCATGGGTGCAAGCATGTAGTGGACCCCACACCAGAAAAGTTATGCAATGCAACTTTGTGAAGTGTCTTGCCCAAGAGCTGGGGTCGACCTGCTTACATTACAGTTACAAGGTGAATTTGATACATTCTTCAAAAACGCTGGGCATATCCACACATCCTAACCCAAACCAGACCACTGAAACATTACTCAAGAAAAAAGTTATTTCAAGTTTTCACAAAGATAAATTGCATTTCTAACTCCAAATTTCCCCAAAGTATGTCTCTGTAAAGTATTTGCATAATTTGGTAATGACCATTTTGCTTTTGCATCTACCTCCAAAGTGTGTAAGTGTCTCCGATGAGAACCCATAAAGTAGTTATTAGGGCGTAAAAGTGTACAGCTTGTTGACAATGCAATGAGCCAATGAAGCGTGATAAGACTGTGAGGGCGTCAGCAAGAAAAGTCAATGCAGAGATAAAACAGAGGCTGGAGACGAGCGATCCAGGCCAAATGGGTGGTTTGTGGAGAGCCTAATGCTAACGCTGCCATAAAGAAAATTACACATCAGCTTGGTCTGAGTTCTCCACCGCACTACAGCTAGTTTCCTGTTTATCTAGATCTGCAGGGGCCAGTTTTGGAGAGGCAACAATTCAGATTTTATAGGAGTTTGTTTAAAAGTTTTACTTTTGAAGATATTACAGTGCAATGGTCTTCGATTAGAGATGAGTAAGGACTCAGTTACGTTTACTTGGCTAATTTTCTAAAGATATTTGAGTTCAAAGATTGGTTTTATCAGGTATATATGTACTTCTATGACTGTTTTTTTTTACTCTTTATATTTACTTGCACTTTCCATTTTCTATGTTATATTTGACGGGTCTGTAATCGGACCATAGAGTGAGAAAAACCTCCCTGCAAACTTGTCCAATCACAGCTGCTCATTTGTATCACATGTCTCTCAAATGCAGAAGAACCAAATATATCTCCTTCACCTGAGATAAATAACAGTTTTTCCTAATTTTTCTGTGTAAGCCGCCATGTTTGTTTTGATGCGAATGGGCCATGCTTATCTCTGATTGGTTAATCCCCTTGTCAGTCATGCCCAGTTTAAATCGGGGAGACAAGATACGGTTCCAAACCCACTCGTCTTTCCAAAGTGAATGCTGGATACAGTGAATAATTATTTTTCTTCTGAAATTGTTAAATGGTCGACTAGTAATGATCACTGACATTATGTAATTTCAAATTTGCCATTTATTTTCTTATATATTCCACTGTTTAATATCAGTATTGGCAGACACACTTGTACAATCCTTTCTATTTTAACAAAACTCCTCCTTTCTTTTCTGCATGTTCCCCTTTTTGTTTAATCTCGATGTCTGACGCCACTGGCCAGCCCCATGACTCAGTAGCACATGTCACTGTGGGTTAGCGTGGGTTAGCAGGGGTTAGGGGTTTGGAGGAAATGAGCCTTTGTCTGCCTTGTTGCTACGTATTTCTTCATGTTTAGGCTCCGTCACTCTGAGATTACTGTCGGGATGTCTGGATGTGTGGACAGGAAAAGCTTCGGGGCATTGCTCATGTTTAGAGCAGAGAAGGTGAAGGAGAGCGGTAGGAGCTGCTCTGAAAGGAAATATTGTGTGCAGGAGATAGGAGTGCAGATACAAACATGGTGCTAATCTTCAGTGAACTTCTCAAAGAGGCCAAGGTGACACAGATGCCTATAGAATGTATCCTATATGATATTTAAGCCTTCACAGAGTGATGTATATATAGCATAAAGAGGCATAACTTGTGTTTCAACTTGTGCTTAGATGTGTCATATTAAGAGTGCAACTTCTGGTGGTGGGATGTTTTTTTTTTGTCAGGAATGTTCCATGATAGGATTAATGATTAATTAAACTTAAATTTGCACTATGCAACTTTTCTGGTGTGGGGTCCATTACCAGCTTATCTCCATGGAAATGTTATTTGTTTGCCTGAAATGTTCCACAGTACATCATTAGGTGTTTTTTATTGCTTAAAACCTTGACAGTACATGAATTCTTATTGTAAGTGGTGCTCACCTGTCCACAGATCTGACCTGGTTTGATGGTTGTCTTCATGGAGATAAACAAGTGAAATGTGGAACATAGGCTCAGTAATAAATTCTCCATGGAGAAAAGTAGGTGAGGGACTGTCCACCAGAAGTTAGACATTACAGATAAATAACCCTTCACCATAAAAGTTACACAGTCCACCTTCAAATAATTCCAGTATGCTACTGTATAGTTGATTTAGCCTAACTGAAAAATAAGAATCCTAAGACTTTGGTGTATTCAAAAATCACCAGTGTTGTATAAAGTACTGGAAAATCAAACTCAAGTAAAAGTATAGGTTCCCTTCCCAAAAATGACTTTGGTAAAAGTCGAAGTCACTGACTGAAATGTTACTTGAGTAAAAGTCTTAAAGTATCTGGAACTTCTTGTACTTAAGTATGACAAGTAATGTAAAAATAAATGTACTCAAGTAATGTAATTAAAAGTACAAGTAAAAGTATCAAGCAAAGGCAGTCTGAATTTAATATTTTTTTTTTTTTTTTTTTTATAACAGTGCTGAAAATAAGGCAAACATAACACCATTGAAGGAGTGTTTTTGGAGGAAGAGGGTTTTTTGCAATTGGGCCCTTAATTCTACTGTAAAACACCATGTTTGGCTCACCCATGGTAGTTTTGTGTCATATGGAGCACTGTCGAAGATATTGGGTTTGGTGATGTCCATGAAACGCCGTCCTATGAGCAAGTAAATGCAGGCACAAAATACGTTATTTGTAATTTAATAATTATGGTACGGTAGCACTAATGACGTGTAGTAAATGTTCTTGTTTTAAAACATCTAGGTTGTGTGGGGATGCTGATTGATTAAACTAGCTGCATGAAACCAACAGGTGTAGGCTGATTGTCATGCGCAAGTAGCAAACAAGCCCAGGCACGTCCTGACTTCCTTCAGTCAGTAGAGGGTTTTTTTTGTAACGAGTAACTAAACGGCACATTGAAAATGTATTGGAGTAAAAGTATGCAATTAAATTCGGAAATGTAGTGAAGTAAAAGTAAAAGTTATCTTTTTTTTTTTAAACTCAAGTAAAGTACAAAGTCTCCCAAAATGTACTTAAGTACAGTAGTGAAGTATTCTTACTTCGTTACTATACAACACTGGAAATCACTATCCCTGTTTTAGAATTGGTTTAGTGAAAAGTTTGCTGGAATTTTGGAAACAAAAAGTCATACTACAGTTTCTCAATTGGATGACCCCAATCAACTAGTTGTGATACTTTTTGTTGCAGTTGAGAACATAATAATCCAAAAACATATTGCTTTATATTCCATTAGAATCAGTTTAGCAACAACAACTGGCTAGTTAACCTTTCTAATGGTCAAATTTGTGCTCAGGGCTTTTTGAAATGACACTCAAAGTTACCTTCTGGCCCTGTATTGGAAGGCTGTGATCTGTGCTCTGTGTTGCAATAGAAGCTGTTAGTGTGTCATCCATATTGTCACAATCTAAAGAGTGTGACAGCTGTGGGACAGATGCACAGCTGAGCTATGAGAATCTGCTCCAGGGGCAGATCTGTGCTATGAGACGCAATGTCCGGACTTAGGGACTTTGTCTTTTGTTTTCAACCATATTGACATCTTGGCCAACCTGAAAGAGATTGTAATCTGTCTGAATGCACCAAATTGACTTCTTGTGAACTTGAAGCTATGTTATAATGTTACCTCATCAAAACCATACCTGGAGTTGGGTTTTGTTTCGTTTCGTTCACACGCTTGAGTAATCTACATCTCCAAAGTTGTAATTTTCATGTTAACAGATACCTTTTACCTTTTGTTCAGATATAGGGAGATTGCTTTCTCTGGAATGTACCACAGTAAGGCATTAAACCTGCTTATTATTTAATTACTTGTGTTTTTACAATAAAACAAAACCTTGAAAAATATGCATTGGACTGTAAGCGTGCCCACCTCTCCACAAATCAGACCTGTAAATTGGAACCAAATACGTTTAATATATCATGCTGCGAAAAATTTGAGGCAAAGCAACAACATCTCCATGGCAGCGGACCCTCCAACCTGAAAGTTACACAGTGCACCTTTAAACTCATTAGTCTACTGTAACTCTTATTAATTACCACACGCTCTCTTAGGCCTTAGTATTCAATAACCTTGGACTCTGCATATGGTAAAGAATCTTATGGGACACATTCTAAGTTAATTACATTTTCACAGAAGGGCCTTTGTTGTGTGACAGCAGTTTACGCCATCAGTCAGAAATGTACAAGGTGAGCTGCCCCCGTGGGCCTGCCTCTTTGACAACTTCAACTCTCACTGCTATCAAAATACATCAGCCTCTCCTCAGCCCACCGCTCCTGCCTGAAACTTTATACAATGGCCAATAAATTCTGAACCTAAGCTGTGGCCTTAAAACCTTAGCGCATACATGTAAGAGGAGCTGTCCTGTCAGGAAACACCCTTTTAGCGGCAGCAGGGCAGAGGCAGAGCCAGTCGGCGGGGCGGTGGTGAGCGGCAGTTGTCAGGGTGGGTGGGAACGGCTGCCCGGAGTCAATCAAAATAGTTGCAGAGGGAACGCCTACAGATATTAAAGCTGAAGGGTGAAACATTAACAAGCAGTTTATGGGACGTTCAGTCAGTCAGCATTTGTGTTATTTGGTCTACAGGCAGTGATTGACAAACTACTAGGTCACAAGTCAGATCACTGCAGAAAGTACTTTATTTCAGGAGATTCAACTTGACAAGTAAAATGATCTATCAGTGGAATAAATGTATCTTTTTCTTAATACAAGAAACAAAGGATTCTGTTCGAACGATTTTTTTCTTATCTGTATATATATATATAGTCTATAGTGTAACAAGATGCATTTCCTTATTTTACGGAGAAAAGCTTTTGTTCCATTTTTACTGTTCCAATTTTACTTCAAAACTTTCTTAATTCAAGCAATTTTGACTTAGCTAGAGTGTACTTGTAGTTTGTTTATTCCTTCATATCTTATTGGAAGAACCAGAGGGGCATGCGATATAAGAACAGGCAAATTGCCAAGTTTAGCTTATTGTATTTCCATATAAACTTTGAGTAATAGTCTTTTTATGTTTTCTGGTGGGAGGCCCTGATGTTATTGATTTGCTTGGAATGTTCCACTGTATTGCAAAAACTCCATACACCTTCACTGGAATCATTTGGATGATTTCAGCTCTAGAATTGCCAATCTCTACTAAACTAAACGTAAACGGTAGCTGTTGAAAACTACCACTACATGACATCACAAAGTGGAACAGAGCATTTTGATCTTTGGAGATACAGAGTAATAACACAGAATTACTCAAACATGTGTGAATGAAATAAAACACAACTCCAGGTATGTGTTTAATGAGGTAACAACATTCTTAAAGAGTCAAATTCGGTAATATATGACCTCTCAATCATCCAGCAGTCCTGTTGAAACCTAGCTCAAGATCTGGAGATAGGTCCCAGAACGCAGTCCAGCAGGTTCCGAGTGCTTTGACACAGCTAAAGTTCATGTGATTGACTTGGCTGTATTGCTTGTGCACGTGTTGCTTGTGCATACCAGCCAAATGTATCATAATGAAGCATCTGATTACATTGAGTGCGATAATTCCCTGAGAACACCAGTTGCACAGCTTTAGCCTGGTTATTGTATCCATCCGCTTTAGTCCCTGTGGGGAGATCGCAGCACGCCTAACAGCATCTGATGTGCCACATGTTCTGAACCTGACACCAATGATTGCTTTATTAGAATCAGACTGGTCCTTATCTGAGCCCACCACACACTAACAGGATTCCCAATGACAAATTACATGTAGGCTAATGTTATCAGCTGGATTGGTAATTATGCTAATCCTATTGAAGAAAAGAGGTACTGTAGTAAATGGAGATAGTTGGTGGTGATTGCTTGGCGCATTTGAAAGGATAAAGAGGGAACATCGATTGAAATGTTTCACAGTCGCACTTATTGATAAAAATATTGGATTTGATGTCAGAATTGTGTGTAATAAATACCATGGCCTTTAAAAATAATTTATATTGAGAAATGCAAACACAGCCAAATGCCTAACCCTATGTGGTCCATACATAAATTGCAAGGTTACTGCTTTGCTATCTTGAAAATGTCTTCAGTGGGATGAACCACTGAAACAAGTTGACTGTTAAAGGGTCCATATTATACTATTTTCTGATCTATGTTATAATGTTGTTTCCTCATCACAAACATGGAGTTGTGTTTTGTTTCATTCACGCACGTTTAACACACACATCCTGCATATTTAGACTGAGGATGGGCGATACCAGTTATTTTTGTTTCGATATGATACCAAGTAATACCAGGGTTAGAATCCTGATACCGATACTGATACTTTCATACATTTTTTTAATACTGCAGAAAAACACTAACCTGGCTCTAACTAGATACCTTGGCTTCGCAAAGCTCCACCAGGGGGCTTAGCTCCACACATTCTAACACCAGATATCTGGAAAAAAAAATCTTTGATGAAAATGGCAATGCAGACATCAAAGCTGTCATAAGTTGGGCACTTGCAGCCTATGAAAAAAGACAACAAATGAAATATCAGGATGTTTATTTTCACATAACAATGGCACTCACAAACATGCGGTCTCTTCGCTTGCGGTCTTCCATGGCTCCTGCAGCCCCGCGCCGCTTTGACTGAAATCTCACAGCAGTGAGTCTATCGCGGGATGACGTACTACCCCACGTTTGGTGAGAACGCGGAAGGAAAAGTAGTGCCTGACAACTGGCAATGGTTGAATTATGAACAAAACACATATGAATTTGAACAAAATAAACTGAAAGTTAAGTCAGTAAGAAAACATGACTTGGTATCGATAATTTAATACCAGGACCGATCCATATTAAATACCCCATCAAGATCGAAATATCGATACTTTGGTATCGATCTGCCCATCCCTACTGAGTTCTTCTTTCAAACTACCTCTCTGTTTCACCTTGTGATGTCATGTGGTAAATTCGTACACGTTCACTAGAATCATCATTTCAGCCCTGGAATTCCCAATCTCTATTGCACTGAAGGTAAAAGGTAGCTATTGACTTTAACAACCACTACATGACATCACAAGGGGGAACAGAGCATTTTGAACTTTGGAAATGACAGCCCACTCACTCAAACGTGTGTGAATGAAACAAAACAACTCCAGCTATGTTTTTGATGAAGTTACAGTATTATTACATGGCTTAAAGCTCACAAGAGTCCATTTTTTTTGTAGGATCTTTAAACAAGAAGTATAGTCACGTATTGTTGAAGGTCTTTCAGAAAATAAATACATTGTCAATTTTGCATTGATTACAGCTTAGTTGACACCTAAGTCAAAACGGAATTGTATAATTATAATTATAGTTCAATCCATTTATTGCATTTAATTATATATCTATAAAAAAGTATTTTATAAACACTCCTTGTGTACTGCTCAAGGTTGTAGAGTTTTGATGTTAGTTATACAAAGAATTCTCTAATTAACCGTGAAGTCTAAATGAAAAACTTATGAAAAAATATTGTCTAACTGCATTGCTGTATAGACTGATTATTTGTTTATGAACCCAGTGGAGGGCGTGTAGCAGAAAGCAGAAAGCACCGCTGTCTGCGGTTAACATGAAGTTGCAACATTAGCTAGTGCTGTTATCAGTGCACTAAAACAGTTTATCGCCATGTGATAAAATAAGTTATGATGCTAAATGATAAATTAGTGAGTGGGATACATCTTAATGGCCCATATGCATACCCTAGCCTAGCCCCCAAGAGAGACTGAAATCTGCTGAAATCCTACGAGACAGACATGATCCCATACAGGACAGCGGCTCTTTTTGCAGGAGACATTCGCAATAGAGCACCAAGTGATGTAATCTGATAGTCCCTCTATCGCCTACAGAATAGTACAAACTTTTTCACCCAAGACACTCTATTATAAGCCAATTAAAATGAATCCTGAATGTGGATGGAACAGAAATATGAATTATTTTTGCAAAAGAAAGTTTAATTCTTGAAGTTTTTAAGAGTGATTATGTTACACCTCTTATCCAAACAGCTTCTTCAGTTCTGAAAGGGTTCTGTAAGTCACTGCCTTAAATATCTGTGTGAAGTGAGGAGCTAACTACACTGAATCTAACACACTCTACTTGTTTACCATAAGGAGTAGGGATGCAAATTATCGATTAATTCATTAATCTATAGTTGATTGACCTTATCGATCGACTTACGATTAACTGATAAGCAACTTTTTTCACCTGAATTTGAGTGTTTCAATAGGGTCTTTAAGAATATAAGCTATAGTATACATAACACTGAGTAAAACATATATCGTAGTATTATTATATTGTATATTCCTCAGTTAATTATTCCTTAGTAAAAAGCAGACAAATGTATTGATGCTGAATAACAAAATACATTCTTTATTGAAAATAAATTGAGGACTGGCTCAGTTGTTGCACTTGCAGCATGGAAATCTTGAAATTAAAAGAAACAGAAGAAATTAAATAACAGAATGTTATTTAGTCTACATATTATGATGAAACCAGTGAATCCAGGCTATTTTTAGGACATTCTCAACATTTATTTTGAACTAAGGCATCAACAATATTTCTGTCCCTTAATCTGTGAAAGGTCACAGTACAAAACATAAATTTCACAGGGCCCCTGGACACAGCATAAAACATTACAAGGCCTCAAACCAGAACAATCAAGAAATTATAAAAGCATGTAAGTTACATGCTTTAATAATTTCAAAAATATATGGTTCTAGGTCCAGCTCTACTGTGAGTTGTATGGCAACATCCAGAGAGGAAAGGGTTACATGATGTAACGCTATGGTCTTTCTCGCAAGTGGGTTCGCATCTCGTGTTCACATTCCAGAGTAGCGCCCTCTAGCGATTAGTTACAATTAATGCATTTTGTTCGGCCAACGTCTTGATCGACAATTAATTGTAAGTCGATTAATTGTTGACATCCCTAATAAGGAGTATCTCTTATTAGTTATCTTATTAGTTATCTTTTTATTAAATCTTTCTATCTTCTTGGAGACCAAGCCTGACCAATTTACAGGTCAGATCTGTGGAGAGGCAACACGGCTCATTGTCCTATGAAACCACTTGTAATTTAATAAATATAAGATAGATCTTAAGATGCGTGAAAAGTCCCTCAGTCCATGATAAAAGGAGAAGTTCAATTTGTCAACTGGACAAAGTTTGTTTGGTTGAAAACGTTTCGCCGCTCATCCGAGAGGCTTCGTCAACTCTGTTAGATCTGTTTCATGTCATACTGTGCAACATTCCAGGCAGAGCAATGACATATCCATAGGAACAAGCAGGTGACAAACCTTCAAATAAAAAGTTACATAGTGCACCTTTAAGTCCACTCAACTACCCGAAGGTGCAAGTGAATAGCTTATGTAATACTGTAAATCTAATATTTAACTTTCATAACATTACTGCTGAAAACCCTCCAGTCTCATGGGAGAGACAGAGAAGAGCGCTAAGTCGACTTGAACTTTGCGTGGCCAATAGCAGCGCGCTTACCGCCGTCATGTTCCAGCGAGCAGAGGCTGTGAGGGACCCAGTGATGACCTTGGACCGCCTGTATCTTGCAGCTGCTCGCTACATCAGCCCGCTCCCAGTCTGCGCCACTGCACCAGCTGAGCGGCCATTTTGGGGCCTGATCCACAACTGACAGTGCTACAGTAAGTCTGGGGAGAGGACAGACGAGAGGAGGGGGCAGGAGAACCGGAGAGAAGGGCAAAGGAAAGTAAAGAAGGAGGCAGAAGACAGGAGAGCAGGAGAGGAGGGGGCAGAAGACAGGAGAGAGGGATTAGAGGGCACAAGAGGAGAGGGCAAAGGACAGGGGAGGAGGCAGAAGACATGGAAGAGGGGAAAGGGGACAGGGCAAAAGACAGGAGAGAGGGGACAGAGGGCAAAAGAGGCGAGGGCAGGAGGAAAGAGGGGACAGAAGAGGGAAGAGAGTAAGAGAGGGAGGAGAGGGCAGAAGACAGGAGAGAGGGGTCGGAGAACAGGAGAGGAGGGGGTAGAGGGCAAAAGAGGAGAGGGCAACGGACAGGAGAGGGTAGAGAGTAAGAGAGGAGAGGGCAAAGGACAGGAGACTACTGCTACTACTACTACTGCTACTACTACTACTACTACTGCTACTGCTACTACAACAACTACTACTACTGCTGCTACTGCTACTACAACAAGAACTACTGCTACTAATACTACTACTACTACTGCTACTACAACAAGAACTACTACTACTACTGCTACTACAACAACTACTGCTACTGCTACTACAACAACTACTACTACTGCTGCTACTGCTACTACAACAAGAACTACTGCTACTAATACTACTACTACTACTGCTACTACAACAAGAACTTCTACTACTACTGCTACTACAACAACTACTACTGCTACTACTACTACTGCTACTACAACAATAACTACTACTACTACTACTACTACTACTACTGCTACTACAACAAGAACTACTACTACTACTACTACTACTGCTACTACAACAACAACTACTACTGCTACTACTACTACTGCTACTACAAGAAGAACTACTACTACAACAAGAACTACTACTACTACTACTACTGCTGCTACTACAACAACTACTACTACTGCTACTACAACAACAACTACTACTACTACTTCTACTACTACTACTACTACTACTGCTACTACAACAACAACACCTACTACTACTGCTACTACTAGTGCTACTACAACAACTACTACTACTACTACTATTACTACTACTTCTACTACTACTACTGCTACAACAACTACTACTACTGCTACTACAACAAAAACTACTACTACTACTGCTACTACTACTACTATTACTACTACTACTACTACTGCTGCTGCTACTACAACTACTGCGAATACTACTGCTACTAAAACTACTACTGCTACTACTACTGCTACTACTACTACTACTACAGCAACTACAACTACTACTACTATTGCTACTACTACTGCTACTGTTACTACTACTACTACAGCAACTACAACTACTACTACTACTACTACAGCAACTACAACTACTACTACTACTTCTACTACTACTACCACTGCTGCTACTACTACTACTACAGCAACTACAACAACTACTACTGCTACTAGTGCAACAAACATGCAAAGTCTATGTTGTTGTTTGTTGTTTCCTTAACTTTAATCATTCTTTTTTTTTAGCGTTGTCATTCTGTTGCCATGTAGACCCAAGTCTCACAAGAAAGCAGCAAACTGCAGTTCACTTTTGTCTCTTGATTTCAACATTACAGAGGAGAATATGAACGTAAAGCCAAACTGGCTCTTTCCCTCCCACGTAAAAGCCACATTTATCTTTCCCAAGCCACATATGCACGTTTAGACAATTATTTACAAAACTGCACTAGTGTACAACTTTCTACACACCTGTTTAAGTAAGTACCACATTTCTTCCAGGAATTGTTGACACTAGATCAGCCCGGTGGTGTCAGGTGATGGAAAAATGTGCTCTGTCTCTTTCTCTGTCTCTGTGTTTACAACAGTCAGTGAGGATCTGAGGGAGTGAATGACCCCTGTCTGCTTATACTTCTCAGACCCAGCTGTGCGCCAGGCAGCTCCTCTCCCAGACCACAGGGAGCTACCTGTTTCTCACAATTTGTTGACAAAATCCTCACTGGTCACATGCTCTGGTCAAGGGAGGAATGCTGAATAATGTTACAAATTCCCGACAGAGATAATTTCTGTTGTTTATTTTCAAAGTTTTCATTAAGAACACCATTGCATTACATCATGGCAAAGGCTGGACATTACTACTACTACTACTACTACTACTACTACTATTGCTTCTACTACTACTACTACTACTGCTACTACAACAACTACTACTACTACTACTACTACTATTGCTTCTACTACTACTATTGCTTCTACTACTACTACTACTACTACTGCTACTACTACTACTACTACTAGTGTTGCTGCTACTACAACAACAACTACGACTACTGCTACTACAGTAATCCATTGTTTATCGCGGGGGTTAGGTTCCAGAAATAACACGCAATAAGATAAATCTGAGAAGTAGGACAACTTTGTATTTTACAATTATTCTACATGTTTTAAGGCTGTAAATGCCTCACCACACACATTATACGCTTTTCTCAGACTGAAATTAACCTTTTCTCACATTTCTCTCTCGTTTAAACACTCAAACTTTCATAGATTTTCAACAAAATGTATTAATAGTGAAGCGTGGGGGGAGACACGGCTCCAGGAGCCCCGCTGGACGCGCGAGGGGAGCGGAGACATGAGTCACTGGATCCGCAGGAAGCACCGCGCTCATCCAACGGCACTGTCACGTCCCGGGACGCACACCAACCCCTTGGAGAAGTGCGCGACACGTGCACCCCTCATCGTGGTCAAATCCGTGACAGAGCAGCACAACCGGCACGAGGCCGCGCGTACCGTACCGCGTCCAACCCGAGCCACAAACCAGCCGCACGAAACCAGCAAAGAGCAGCACGTGGTGGTTTAATCCTGGTTTAGACCTGGTCTAGTCCCGGTTTAGTCCAGGTCTAGACCTGGTCCAGTCCTGGTTTAGTCCAGGACCAGTCCAAGTTTAGGCCTGGTTTAGACCTGGTCTAGACCTGGTTTAGTTCTGGTCTAGACCTGGTTTAGTCCACGTTTAGTCCTGGTCTAGTCCTGGTCTAGTCCCGGTCTAGTCCCGGTCTGGTCCTGGTCTAGTTCCAGTCTGGTCCCGGTCCCTCCCGCGTCCCCCATCTATCAATCGGCGAAGCTCTACAGTCTCTTAGCCAATCAGGATGCAGAACACAATGTTACACTATAAAAAAAGTTGAAAAAAAAAATAAATCTGCAAAACATCGAGCCGCGATAGAGTGAGGGACCACTGTACTACAAAAACAACAACAACTACTACTACTACTGCTACTACTACTACTAGTACAGCGACTACAACAGCTACCACTATTACTATTGCTGCAACTACTACTACTGGTTCTTCTACTTCATATTAAAAACACCTTTAAGGCTTTAGGTCCATTATTTGTTAAATATAATAAAAACAATTTTAACAGATTTGTGGAACTGGTATGATTGCTTTCTCTCATTCTATATATGTATTCAGCTTACTGTAGTTCCTCTTTTTAGATGTGACTGCGGTCAGGTCATAAGTTCAGGGGTGAATCATGAGCTGACACAGAGATGATGGGGACTAGATTTTGTCCCTTTTCCGCCTCCCCGTGATGAGGCTTTAGGGGATCTGAGCAGCAGCTGAACAAATGAATGAGCGGCGTTCAGACAGAGCGCACCAGGTGTTCTCTGGATCCTGTGACCTGACCAGTTTGTTTCTTTGAAAAACCTGCCCATGACTACACACAAACGCTCATTATACTGTCAAGACTCATGTTTGTGTTAGTTCAGTGTGGCAGACTTTACTGTGGTACACTGTCATGAAGCTTCCAGTCTATAATTAAAAGAACATTAGAACTGCAGTTTTCATAATGTTCATTGTTATTGTGGTAGTAAATGATAAGTGCTTATTTGTACTACAATAACAAGTTTAAATAGCTTGTTAGCAAAAGGACATATTTCCTCAACCTTTCATGTTGTTGTTTAACCACAAAATTAGACAAACAATTCCTTAATTCCTGCTGGTAAATGGTTAAGTAGTACCAAAAAAAAGCAGTAGTATCTTGACTGCAACACTATTTTTAATCCATATTACAAGTAGACTACACAAGGAGGTAATGTAAAAATGGACAGATCACTCATCACTTAAATTTTGGTTTGTTGTGTCCTTGGGAAAAGCACTTTCATGTGTGTAAATGAGTGAGATTTGTTCTGGGCAGAGAAGCTGCCGGTGCAGAATATATGACAACTGTCGCTGATTTAACGAACCTGCATTAAGACTGAAAAAATTAAAAAAAGAAATGATGATACAACTTATATTACACAAGCTTTTGGTTTCTACACATGCATTTTTTATTACAGGGCGCAGTCACATTTTCTGAGCACAGATGTAACCCCGGTGCTGCGTCCTGGTTTGCCACGGTCCAGCCTCCCTTCTGTGCTCCGAGGTGCGCCGATGAATATTTCAGCCACTCAAAATGGATATTACTCCTGACTCAGAAGCGCTGGCGGTGGAATAGAGCTACAGGTGGGGCATTAGTAGCAGACACGGTAGCGGTGCGTGGCTAATTTATCTGGACGTTATAGACTGGGGTCAGCTCATTTTACCCCCCGCTCTGAGAGAAAGGTCGCATGTGGGGAACGAGGCTCTGCTTGACTTTAATTACGGCTGCCCTCCACGCCCAGATCTGCGGTTAATGGGTGCGGGCAGGAGCGTGAATGTTATGGCGCTGCATGGTCATATTGGTTAACCTTAGCATAGCATGGTCTGTTCTATTCATTAACATGTATGTAGGTGAAATTGCTGTGTGTTGATTTGATCTACATGGATTATTTTCTCATTAAAGGTGCACTGCGTAACATTTCTAGTGGATGGTCTGCCACCCACATTTCTCCATGAAAATGTTATTGTTTTGTTTAGAATGTTTCACAGTGTAGATTAAACCTATCATGAGGGAGACAAGCAGATTACAGCACTATGCTAGATTACAGTTCAGATCTGTGGGGAGTCGCCTCTATTTATAAAAGGAATTTGTGTATTTTTTTGAGCAAAAAAAAAATTCATTTTGTTCATTTCAAATGTGGATTTTTTATATAAAAAAGTTTTGCATGGGCTTGCTCCTCCTCCATTACAGGATTTTATTTTACTGTCAGTGGGATGGGAACTAGGGCCACGGCCCAGGGGAACTGTGAGGTCCCACACAGACGCACTACATTTGGACAAATTGTGCTCTCAGTCCGAGGCACTAAGTTCTGGAACATTCTCCCATCATCAATAAGAGAGACTCCAACACTAGACACAAATCACATTTGAAACTGTGGCTAAAAGAAAACCAGACTTGTGGACACTTTGAATGTTTAACTGCTGCTGTTGTCACTTGTCATTGTTGTTTTTGCTGTGGTGTCACCAGGGACTACAGATGGAAATGTGCATTTTTGCTATACCCTGGCGTGTTTACACTGCAATGTTGTAGATGTTCATTTTATATGCACAGTCCCTATCAAATAAAAGTAATAAAATAAAACAATAGAAACACATGTAATGAATAAATGCTAGATGGATATGTTTAATGTCATAATGTCGGCACGGTAGCAGAGTGGTTAGAGCTCTTGCTTCACAGCAAGAAGGTTCCGGGTTCGATCCCCGGTTCTGTGTGTGTTCTGTGTGGAGTTTGCATGCATGGTCTGGGTTCGATCCCCGGGTCGCCTGGGCCTTTCTGTGTGGAGTTTGCATGTTCTCCCCGTGTCTGGGTGGGTTTCCTCCGGGCACTCCGGTTTCCCCCACCAACCCAAAACATGCACCATAGGTACTCCAGCTTAGGTCCTGACCAAGCCGAAGCACGAAGATCATGGAGATGGTCCCCGGGCGCCCTAATGTGTGTGCTGCCCACTGCTCCTAATATATGTATATATATAGGATGGGTTAAAATGCAGAGAAGAATTTCTCCAGTGTGAGATCAATAAAGTTCACTTCTATACTATGGAACATTCCAGGCAAAGCAATAACATCTCCATAGAGACAAGTAGGTAGCAGACGCTTCGTCAGAAAAGCTGCACAAACATGTTCATATTAATAACTTATTCATGGGTTTTGTGACCTTTCCTATTGAGAATGTTTGCTTTTAATTCGATCAAAGCTCAGTAAAATAAAAATATAGTAAATTTAATTAAAAGTCAGTAATTATTTTAGACATAGTTGACAATTGTTATTTGTATAGACATCTGGAGTTATTTTATCATATGTCAAAGTGCAATAAAATAAACATAAAATACACAACAGAGGAAATATAAGATGCTTTATTCAATAATATTTTTGTAAAGTTAATACAAACTACAACTGTTACAGTATTTACTCTAAAACCTCTCTTCTGTTTCACAGTAAATTTACTGAATTTCTGCCTCCATATTTACAGACTTAAATTTAGACAGACTTTATTGATCCACAAGCGAAGTGTTTTACAGAGTACATTACATATTCCACCATAATTGGATGTAAACATTAAAAATAAAGGTCCCAAAATGGAGCCCTGAGGAATTCCATCCGCCAGAATCTGCTTACCGTTTCCAATCCCATTGTTTACATTATGTCAGTTTGCATCAGCACTAAGTCTGTTTTTCCATTGTAATAACAGCGTATACATAATGACCAATAATAGTCTTTGCATGTAACCTGAGAAACTTCATCTGCCATTATCAAGGCTTAATTACTATACATAAATATTTAGCTGAATTCACTTGTTTGTCAAATTTCAAAACAAGATGTAATTGTTACATTTTGCATCATCAGCTCAAACATGTATGATGACTGTATAATTATGCCTAACTGTAGCACGTATACACAACTATAGGGTTCCCATAATGGCGCCCTGAGGTACTCATCTCTTGTTTCTCAGGTTGAATGTGTAATCATTATTGTATGTACAGTGTGCGTTCTTGCATTAACGAGAAGTCTTGAAGCAGCTTTTTTGCATCTGAACCTGAGTGCCCCTGAAGGATTCTTAGCAATAGTCTCTCTTCATCAAAAGATAAGCTTCTGCATTTCTGGGAAGACCTCTCTTCCCCACAATTATAAATCCGGAGCTGAGGAATTGCCTTTAACCACTGACTGTATGAAATACTTTGACGTAAACCATGCATGAAAGAGCTTACCCCTTCCTCCAGCAGTATTTAATGAAAGCACAAAGAGGCTAGAAATGTGACACAATGCTTTTATATAAAACCCCCAAATCTATTCAAGCTTAACAAGTGATAACATTGGACTGGTAAATTGTGTAGCTTGGATCTTTTAAGTATGCGCCGAGAAGAAGAATCATTATTTAGACATGAGGCGTATTATCCTTGGGTGCAGGCTCAGAATCCGCTGAAGGCACTGTAAAAGTGCAACTACAAAAGATCTTTAAGCCCACTTCTTTGGTTGGAAGACCTTGGGTTGGGTCTGTCGTGACAATACATTTCATCGAGAGGTTTGCATCTCCTCTCATGTGGGATCGATGCCTTACCTTACTTAAGTAATGGTCCATACATCAATACGTGGTTCTGAAAATGTATATTCTATAAGGCTGTCAGTCAAGCCCAAAGGTAATAAAGTGGAGGCAATTCTAGAGACAATTCCTAGTCTATAGTCTATATCTAAGTCTATGTTTTCTTTTCTGTTATTATGAATTATTATATTATGGCACAGCTCCTTTAAAGTTGCAATATGAAACTTTTGGAGTGGAGGGTCAGCCACCTGTTTTTCTCTATGGCGATATTATTGCTTTGCCTGGAATGTTCCAGAGTATGACATTTAATGTTCTAGCCAATCTGAATTTTATTAGGTTTGCTGGAAAAAAAAAACAACAGACAAAAAAAAAAAAAAAAAAAACGTGTCTGGAAAAACATAAATTCTTGTTGGGATCAGGCTCACCTCTTCACAGATGTGACTTGTAATTTGCTCTGATAGTGTCACCTTTTTGTCTCCATGTATTGTGCAACCTTCTAGCCCAGGGGTGCCAAACTCATTCTGGTTCGGGAGCCGTATCCAACCTACTTTGATCCCAAAGGGGCCGGAACAGAAAAACCATGGCAAATATGCCCCAAAAATATCAATAAGTCCAAATATTTGTGCAGAGAAACACAAATCTATTACAGAAGTCTTTTTTATTTGATGAACTCTTTCTTTTAAAATATTATAATATTATGAACAACCAACTTTAAGAAAAATGCAATTTCAGGAATTAGTCCATTTTTCTTGGAAAATCCTGCACTCGGCGTCCACTTTTCTCATTTTTGACATTTTGCTGATGAGGGTGTCACGGGCAACAGTCAAAACGATGGTCCTTTAAGAGCGTTTGGAAAGAATTTGTGCTGCTCTGGTGGGAGGGGCCACGCACAGAGGCGCTGGAGATGCTGCTATGCTTAACTGTACAGAAAATTACCAGTATTTTAATAGAAAATTAATATTATTTTAATAAAAAATTAAAATATAATTAAAATATGTTAATAGAAAGTCAGCTGAGGGCCAGATTAAAGGTCTTGGAGGGCTGGATCTGGCCCCTGGGCCGCATATTTTACACCCCTGTTCTAGCCAAACCAACAACATCACCATGGAGTGGACCCTTTAACAAAAATGCTACATAGTACGGTAACTGAACAACGTTGTCAAGGAGGCACGACCCTAAACAGAAACTAATGAAAAAATATGTTAAAATATGCATTTAAACATCACACACACATGTTTACAATGCCAAGTGTCAAACAATCAACATTTAAGAGCACAAAAGAACAAAGACGAATGCTTGATAATGTTTGTTGGGGTCATGAGGTCTTTGGAGAACGTCTCTTGTAAAAGCTCCACAGATGTTGGTGTGAGGCTGTTGAAATTAAACAGCGTGTGGGACATGTGTCTTTCCTTCACCGTTGTATTTGCTCAGATTGGTGTATTTTCCCTCCCTGGACTGAACCAAAGCATGAACACATCTGGGACTGTGGCTCTGTGTTCTTCTTGGCTCCCGGGGGCACCTCAGATTGACGGGCTGCTGGATAGAATCATGGGTATTTTTCTTTTTCACTGGCCGTGCCCTGGGCTGGTTTACATTGTAGCTCTGCCATGCACTCTACCCAGGAAACAGCCTTTATTAATACCTTTAAGAGTGCGTCAGGCTGCAATGACTTATGAGCTGCAAATGGTAACATGAAGGTCTGTTGTCGGTAACTTAAAAAAAAAATTGGAAAAAGTATTCTCTTGAGGCCCATTCTCAGTTAAGGTTCAAATTTGCCATTTCTTTTTTCGATTTTGCTTAAAGGTGCACTGTGTAACATTTCCACCACCTGCCTGTCTCTGTGGAAATGTCTTTGTCTACTCTAGAATGTTCCACAGTCTTGATTAAACCTATTTATCACAAGGAAGATGAGCAGGTTACAGCTCTACGCTACATTAGAGTTCAGATCTGTGGAGAGTCTCCCCTCTTTACAGAAGGAACTATTGTATTTTGGAGCAATAGAAACACCTGTAATCAATAAATGCTAGATGGATGTTTAATGTCATACCATGGAAGATTCCAGGCAAAGCAATATCTCCATGGAGACAAGTTGGTATAGTGGACAATTGATCTTTGCAGTGCACCTTCGAAGCACCTTCTGGCATAATTCTGTCATCAAGTTATTTGGGGAATGTACTCAGATAAACTGCATATGTCATTAACTGCGCAACATTCTGGTGGAGGGTCTGCTACCTGTTTGTCTCCATGGAGATGTTTTTGCTTTCCCTGGAATGTTCCACAGTATGACATTAAACATATGTAACCGACAGGACTCAAGTCATCCCTGGGGCATTTTGAGTCATTCACAGATTCTGAAAGTATAGATTCTAAGCTTTCCAATGATGCCTTACACATCATTGACAACATTTGAAGAAGTTGTGGCCATTTGAATGCGGGACATCTGAATAATAACGAGCTGAGAAAAGCTTCTCTAAAGATTCTCTAACTCCAGGCCTTCAGAGCTCATTTGCATGACATTAAAGGTCCCATGGCATGAAATTTTCACTTTCTGAGGTTTTTGAACGTTAATGTGAGCTCCCCTACCCTGTTTAGCCCCCCTCCCCATGGCTAAAAGTTGCGAAACGTCTAAACTGAGCATTTGCGGTCCTTTTCTGCGTTACACAAAACCAATGTTCAAACGGGCAAGTTCGGACAAGGCACCTTATTGACGTCAGTTCTGCAAATGCAGCTCCAGCCCCTCCCTCTGTCTCCGCTCAGCGTCCCTGTATATCCCGCCCATAGAGTTTGGACTGTGAATGCGCTACGCAATGCGAAATGTGTTTTTTTATTTGCCTGGAGGCACGTCCGAGTGTTTCTAGGCTCGGAAGTCCTTTATCTGAGCCTCTGGACCTTTGAACAGCAGTGGTTTAATTTTATTGTATGTGGAAATGTGTTTATATTTCAATGGAACGCTTGAAATCTCTTCCCCCGTGCAAAAACAAGGAAATGGATCAGCTGAGAGCTAGAGCTGAGAGCTAGAGCCGAGAGCGGAGACTTTGGCCACGCCCCCACCCTGTATTACTGGCCAGCTTTTTTCTCCTCATTTGCATTCAAGCAACAACGCCCATTATGACCTGTTCTGAGGGAGAAAAAATACTCTTTCTCATCTTATCTCTGTTTCTCATGCACTGAGTGTTGATTTTGAAGAAGGATTCATTTACAGTATTAGGGAACCATTAAGGAGCCATATAAAAGCATCAAGAAGTACCATGTCATGGGATCTTTAAGCTAAGCCATTCCCCATCACTGACTATCTGTGGTAGGGTGACCATTCGTCCGGATTTCATCCGGACAGTCCGGTTTTAGAGCTGTCTGTCCGGCCGTCTGTCACGTCTGTCACGTCCTTTTTTTTTACATTTTGTCCTCCTTTCGGACCCTCGTCGCCGACCGTTGCATAAATCGTCAAATCCCCACCCATTATTTACACTTGCTAGTAGCAAGTATTCTTATTATTTTTTAACATATCCTAGATGAGATCTATGGTTATGCGGTGGCACAGAGTGAGACTTCACACAGAAACATCAACGCGTGCGGCATGACACGCTATTGGTTAAATACACGGAAGCAGCTCGAAGTGCAAAGCGCAAGTACAGAGAAGAGATAAGAAGAGTGCTATAATGAGCGCTATAAGAATGCTATAATGTTTGGCGAGTATGTCTGGGTCTCGAAATACTATAAAGTTGATGACAACAACATAGCAAACGATGGGATATGTAAACTTGGGATTGTAAGGGGTGGAAAGGAAAGGGTGACATTTAACACAACAAACCGATACGGCACCTCAAAAACAAACACCCAACACAATACAGCGAGTTACAGGCAACCCAGCCAAAGACGAGTCAGCTCACGCTGCAGGAGTTTGAAAAGGAGAGAAAAAAAATGCCCCTTGACAGTGCAAAGGCCCAGGAGAACACAGCCAGGAGCACAAATGATCGCAATGAGTGACTTACCATTCACCTTTGTAGAGAACCCTGGATTTTTTATGCTTATGGAGCATGTTGGACCTCGTTAACCCTCCTGTCGTGTTCGGGTCAAATCTGACCGTTTTACAACTTATAATATTCATAAATATTATGTTTTTCATCTGATTACCTCAAGACCTTATGATATCCTCCACACTGGGTACTTGAACATATAAAAGTGATGATCACCTATTTCATTCAATTTTGAGTGTTTTAATCAACCTTGTTACACCTGTGGTGTTCCCGGTCAAAAGTGACCGCCATAGGAAATGAATGGGTATCCAGAGTAAATTCATTCAACATACAGAAAACATCCCCATACACACTGCCCCAGCTCACACACACACACACACACACACACACATACACACACAGACTCACACACACACACACACATACACACACACACACACACACACACACACAGACACACACACACACACACACATACAAACCAGAGTATGCGTGTTGTGCTGGACATGACAACCGGTCTCCAAGGACATAATATCACATGTGACAACTTCTTCACATCACATGCTCTTGGTCAGGAGCTACTGAAAAGAAAGCTCACCATGGTAGGGACAGTGAGGAAGAACAAGCCTGAACTTCCCCCTGCGCTGGTATCGACCAGAGGAAGACAGGCACTCTCATCACAGTTTGCATTCACTGACACTCACACTCTTGTGTCATACGTTCCCAAGAAGAACAGAAATGTCATCCTGATGAGCACAGTATACAAAGACACCGCTGTCAGCACCACAGAGGACAGGAAGCCCCTGATGATCCAGGACTACAACAAGAACAAGGGAGGCGTTGACTGCCTTGATAAGGTAATGTAAAGTCTCATCATGCATTTTATTTTATTTTTATCTAGGTGAATCATAGCATTTTGTGTACGACAGATTGAATATTGTTCCTAATCTCTTATTATTTATTGTTCCTTTATTGCAGCTTACTGGTACATACACCTGTAAGCGGATGACGGCTCGCTGGCCTGTGGCACTGTTCCACAACATCCTGGATGTGTCAGCTTTCAACGCGTATGTGGTGTGGACAGCAATCAACCCAACCTGGAATCAGGGGAAAAGTTTCAAGAGGAGACTTTTCCTCGCTTTGGTGACTCCTCTTATACAGCGACACCAGCACATTCCCCGCACACCAGCCTCCGCCATTCTGGTTAGGAGCATGCAAGCTCCAGCCCCAGCCCTGGCTGTTCTCCCCCAACAAGGACATGGGCAGAAAAGGAAGCGTTGTGGCCTCTGTGTCCCTAGAGACATCAAAACGAGCCCGACATGCTGCTAATGTCATGCTTATGTTTGCAAGGCCCACTCTACCTGAGTGTCACATGCCACTCATGTGCATGAATACACACACACACACACACACACACACACACACACACACACACACACACACACACACACACACACACACACCCTGTTGAGTTTGGTGTTTGGTTTTCCATTTATTTTTTGTATTATATGTTCATTTTGTAGTTCATTTTCAGTGCCCAATTGTATTTTAACTGATGTTATTTAATGTTTACTTCTATAAATTGTTGTTAGACACTACTTTGAAACATTGTTCTCAACTAAAGAATGCTTAATAAAAAAATTGGTGTGGAAAAACAAATGTTTGTGCTAATTTAAGAGCACTTAAAACAGACCGGTCAATTTTGACCGGGAACACTAAAGTAGGGGGCTGGAGGCGAACACGACCGGAGGGTTAATAATAATAATTTTCCCGAGGGAAAAAAACAAAAAAAACAAGGTGTCCTCACTTTAGGGCCTTTGTCCTCCTTTTTGGACACAAGTGCCCTCCTTTCCTGTTTCATGCCGGTGGTCACCCTAATCTGTGGTGTGGTGTTTACATTCAGGAAAGGTCAGAATTAGTGCAGAATTATACTTTGTTAAAATGGAAATGCTTTTATAATAAAAAGTCTATATAATCATTCAATAATTAAGTTAAATTAAGTTAAAAGGTTAAGTTTAAAAAGTTAAGTTAAAAATCACCTATATTGTCAATTTAATACAATACAAAATAGTATAGGACACCACACACACACACACACACACACACACACACACACCTATCTTGGTTTAGTCCTGGTTTAGTCCATTTTTAGTCCTGGTTTAGTCCTGCTTTATTCCTTCTTTAGTCCTGGTCTATTCCTTCTTTAGTCCTGCTTTAGTCCTGGTTTAGTCTTGGTTTAATCCTGCTTTATTCCTGTTTTAGTCCTGTTTTAGTCCTGGTTTAGTCCTGTTTTAGTCCTGGTTTTAGGACAGCGCGGTTCCGCACAGCGCGGTCCCGCACACGACTGCAGCGGCCATAATGAAATTTGATCGCCACACGAAAGCTGAATTAGTATTTAAACATGTCCTAAAGTCTATAAAGTAAATGTGTTCCTGCAAACATCATCGGGTACACTTACTTGCCTTGTTGTTTGCCTCGTTGTCCGATTATTCACATATCTTTTGGCAGTAAAGTATCCGATCGCATTCTGTAAGCTTCGGAGAAACGGGTCCCATGTCCCGAGGAGAGATTCCTTCCTTCTTATGTAGCATTTACAGTCAAAGTTACAGATTTTTTAAGTTACGGATGCAAATGCATCCTATGAAATGCAGCTACATATTCACGAGCTGCTCACAGCTGATAGGCGGAAAAACAAAACAAAAGAGCGCTAATGTCACGTGATTGGTCCGTGATTAGACACACCTCGATTCTTTCCGAAAAACAAGCCAATTTCGCAGACAAAATGTATGCTTTTTAAGCAGCCAATGCTGTTATCTGAAACATGGAGTGGGTTCTTCATGATCGCAACAAGCACATTCTGCAAAAAACAAAAATCACAAATTTTGAAAAAAAAAAAGAAATTCTAATGCAAATATCTCCGTTTCACTAATCGCGACATGCGGCCTACTTTGCCGTGCCCAGTCACATATTTATCTAGCATTTATTGATTACGGGTGTTTTAAAAGTACAATAATTCCTTCTGTGAATAAGGACGACTTTCCACAGATCTGAATTGTAATGTAGCATAGTGTTGTAACTGGCTTGTCTCCCTCGTGATAGGTAGGTTTAATACTATACAGTAGAACATCCTAGACAAAGAACATTTCCATGGAGACAAGCAGAAAAGTTGCACAGTGCACGTTTTAGATGATTGAGTTTTTGGGCTATAAAAATTGTTTTGATTGGCCAAGGACAGAGCCAATGACAGCAGGAGAGCGGAATGAGACCGAAAACAAAATACGAAAATAAAATTTAGAAAAGATTTTTATTAACTCCAAACATTAGATCCACTACACCTCCATTGCATGCAGATTTCCTCAATGCAAAAACAATGCAGTGTATAAAATCAGAGAAGAGAGCCTGTGCTGAGCGAGGAGGCCCTCTATCTGAAGAGGCCTGTTTGGTCCAGGTGTTGTTTTTAATTGGCTATTGCGTGCACAGTAAAAGATTTCACTCGGCGTGCCTTGTTAAACCCCCATTCCAGCTCCAAATGATGTAATTACCTCTTGTGTACCAGCGCCAGGGCCCCGCACCAGAGCCAGTCCGTCCCCTCTCAGCGTGGAGCCTGCTGTAGCCTCCTTTGCCCTTTTTCCATTTAACACTCCAAACACGGTAAAGTCTACTCACGTTTGGACAATAAACGTTGGCTCTCATTTGGTTGAGGACCCCTGCTTTGTTTGGGCCTAGTATTTGGAAAGAAAAATGCAGATCTTGCTGGCTGCTCTTTGAAGTGTGACGCGTGTTCTTTGTTCTTGCATCGATGGTGATTCACTGTTTCACTCTTGTTTCATCTTTTATTGCGAGTCGGAATGTTTGCTTTGTGAGTAAGACTAGTGTAACATGTGAGCAGATGAAGGCCTAAATAAAACAGGTCAGTACGAGATATGAGAGGTTTATTCCTACTGCTGTTACTACAACTACTACTACAATCATCTACTATGAACTAGTGAAACTACCCATTAAAAAAAAAAAAACTCTTATTGACCAAAACATTATTGACCATCACAATTTTTTTCTATTCCACTTTAATCAGTGCAATTAACGGTATGAATTCTGTTTCAAACATAATTTTTGGACAGATGTGATGGCTGCAGAGTTGCTGTGACCCAAGCTGATAGTTTGATAAGATAAGATAAGATAAGATAAGATATGCCTTTATTAGTCCCACAGTGGGGAAATTCCAGTGTTGCAACGCACAGATCAAGAACAGCACGAAAAAGTAACATGCAACAGAACAATATAATAAATAAATAAATAATGGCCTAGGATAATTTAAAACTAGACCTAAAAATAGACTCTGGATTATAGTTGAATATTTGTAAGTGCAGATAAGTTGAATGACATGTTAACAGTGTTCGTTGTACAGTCTGACAGCAGCAGGAAGGAAAGACCTGCGAAACCTCTCCCTCACACAGCGAGGGTGAATCAGTCTGTCACTGATGCTGCTCTCCAGAGCCGACAGAGCGTCCTGCAGGGGGTGAGACTCATGGTCCAGCATAGAGGTGACCTTAGCCAGGACCCTCTTGTCCCCCACCTCCTGCACTGAGTCCAGAGGACAGCCCAGGACAGAGCTGGACTTCTTGATGACCTTGTCCAGCCTCTTCTTCTCCCTCTCTGTGATGCTGCTGCTCCAGCAGACCACACCGTACAGGATGGCTGATGCCACCACAGAGTCATAGAAGGTGATTGATGATTGGACTATTGAATTTTTAATTTTATCATTACACAGTCCTGTTTCTTTTTATGTTACTTTTTTCAGTATTGCACTGGAAATAATAGAAAAAAAATCTCCACTTGTTTCCATGGAAATGCTGGTCCTTTGGCTATGATATAATATTCCACAGTATAGCAGATATTGTTTTGAAGTATGGTTTTAAATGAGCTATTTTCATAGAATCATGCAGTCGATTTTCTACCTCCAGAAAGTGACATATTATCACTTTAGTCATTTGAGCTTCAGCTTTAAATGTATTTGCTACACATGGTTTCGATAGAGTTGGCTTGTCGGCATGATTAGCCCAACATACTGGGAAGGCCTGGTGTGCATGTCAAACACTGACACATTCAAGTTCCCACAAAAACATATTAAGTGGTAGACTGGAAGAAAGCACACTGCTGTTGCCAAGACGCTAATGCTAAAGCTTCTTCTTACTTTACTTTAGTTGAGAGAACAATTTATCATGAAAAAAACACACAAGTTCAATGTAACATATCAATAACTGACTCTACATATAACCTTGAGCATTTTATAATACATCATTGAAAATAATATGACTGTTTTTACTTAATTTCCACCACATCATCCATCTTCTAACTCATTTTCTCTGCCAGTCTGCAGAAACAGCAGTCTTAAGCAGAGATGCAGAAGATCCCTCTGCCCAGACGCTTCTTGACACCCTCAATTTTTAGATTTTTAGGATCGGTTGGTAGTTTTAGCTTTGTTTCTGTGCATAGAAATAATAGTACAATGAGTCCAGCAAACAAGCTTGTTCATTAACCAGAGTAAACATGCCTTTACCCAGCTGCAAGGCCTAATGCAGATAAGAATGCTTTTCTTTCAGACAGGACAGTACACAGTAGAAATGGCTTTGGTTACACTAGTAACTTGTCAACAGCAGTACAAATTCCCATTGTTTTTCTTGGTTTGGAAAGTACTTGGATTATTTAGTGAGAGTCCATTCATAAGCCAGTTCTGCTTTTAAGTTTTCTACATCTTGTTTTGTCTGGATCCAGGACTTCCACTAAGCTGAAGAAAATGTAGCACATGTACTGTTAATAATATTTATAAAATGCGAAGAAGGTTTGGCTGCTTTGATAATGTTATGGACCAGTGTTTACCTCCCCATCTTTAAAATTCACAGAGCTGGCACATCCACTTAAGCTTAGTATTAATGTTTTAGTGTGGGAGGAACAGTGTTTTTATAGTACTAAATGTTTAACATGCAAATGTATACAGTGATACTATAAAAATATGTCTTTGGCTCACACATTGTATCTTTTTTATTGAAGAAAGACAAGGCTCCTGTGCAAATATGCTAATGTTAATGTTAACCAGTCCAAAGATGCTATTGCTCCACAGTTTAGAGGAAGCCAGATTGAACTGAAAACGTGTTTTCCTGTTTATGCAGAGAAGTCCCAGTGGGAACCACAAGGGTTAAAACTAGAGCCAAGTGTCTGGCAGAGCATGGAGACTTGTAACAGTGACCTGAGGTCATCTGGATGAGCTGAGCTGATCACATGACCTCCTGAGGACAGTTCCCCCGGAGCATTCAGCCTGTGGCTCACTCAGGGAGACTTACACTGGTCCTGATAAGTGACACTGGTCCTGATCAGTGGCAGGGGAATACCGCAGTGAGCCTGAGAACCACCAGCCATGGACCTGAGAAAGGGAAAGTCAAAGGCCGCATTCTTCTGGGATCAGGCTTACCTGGCAGCATTTTCATATCAGACCTCCCCAGTCCCTGACAGTGTTCCAACAGCACCAACATGGCCAAAAAACACAATAAACATGCTGTTCTCTATCAGTGCAGCTCCCATGGGAACAGCCCTCTGAGGTGTGCCTGCACCAGCACTCATCTGCACAAACAGAGTGGAGCCTACCCCCCTGCACACAACACACACACACACACACACACACGCATAATACACACACGTAAAACACACTACACAAGTGTACTACACACATGTACTACACATAGTACACACATACTACACACAGAGAGGAGGGGGCTGCTCTCCCACCACATCCTCACAAAACAGGCCTCTTCCAGGACAGATATCAGTGACAGCGATTAGCAGGCTCCACATGAGAGGGAGACTGGAGTTTCATGCAAAATTCCAGACATTACTGTACTCCCAAATGTACATCAGTATTTTTCCCCATAAAGGCTCAGTGGTGTAGTATTTAAACTGACAAATCAAAGTAAATACTCTCCTTAAGCTCTGTGATTGTCAAACTTGAACACTATAGAACAGAACTCAACATCTTTGGTGTAAAGTAAACAAAACATCAAAATCACAGACATTTCTAATCCTGACCTGGAAACTTATCTGCATTCTGTAAGACGCTCCATTCTGAGAGTACACACCTCACCCCTCTTCCCATAACCCC
Organism: Paratrypauchen microcephalus; assembly: GCA_036785185.1. Taxonomy (NCBI): domain Eukaryota; kingdom Metazoa; phylum Chordata; class Actinopteri; order Gobiiformes; family Gobiidae; genus Paratrypauchen; species Paratrypauchen microcephalus. The sequence goes on along the minus strand of JAVJIX010000444.1, from coordinate 25,198 downwards.
TTCCCTCCCATGCTCCAGGACCCAGGGCCTCCTCCAGGAGTCCTATCAGAGAAAGCGATTAGCAGACCTCGCCTGTGAAAAGTGCCACGAGGGGGAAACGGATCAAGATTCCTGAGATGTGGGGCCTGCTGAGCTCATTCGAACACTTCCTCCTCTTAACAAGGACCACGCACTCCTAGCAGGTGGAACCAACCAAAAACCAGCACGTTCTAAAGCCAGACCGACCACCACAAACTAAAGAGAAGCAAGGAAATATAGAGCAGACATAGCAGATATAGAGCAAAACAATGAACATATAGAACGCAGGCTACTCTATGGCTGGGAATCACAGGGTCCCTCTCAATTGTGCTGTTTTTTTTAGAACCAAGTACATTTTAGCAACAATATTTCTTGATCAAGACAGTGAACTTGTCAAGTAGATTGCATAAACAAGTTCCACTAAATAAGCAGCACAAAAAAGATACCAGAAATACTCAGCAGCAGCCCATGATAACAATACTGGATCATCAAATTTAGTATCACGATATATCAAATTTTTCAATATTTTTGCACACTCCTAGGCTACTCCAGTCAGGAACTTTCTACAGTACTTACAGTTGGCAGTCTAAGAGGAAGGAAGGAAGTATGGTAATACTATTTTGCAGGTATACAGTAGAGAGGTGTGCATTTTCATATGACTGGCTTGTGTTGTCAGGTTTGCCATCAGAGGAAATTAGCTCTAACGTTCACACTTCTCCCAGAACGCAGCAGGAGAGCCCACAGTGCATAATTTGTGCATTACTGGAAATAAGTGCACGTCTGAGAAATGCAACTGGATGTGTGAAATGATTGCAACTATGATATAAGGTCTGTAGGTTTTAGCTACAGTATTGGCAAGTATTCACAAAGTGGTGCAGACCAAATTTTGAGCCCTGGATATAAATGATTGTTTGAGCCTGTACTCCATGTTGTCTAATGAAAATGCATTACAGACATTGCGAGGGGTCAATTCTATACCCTTTTGCCCCCTCCCTCAGTCTGACGGCCCTGCACTCACCTTTCACAGCAAGAAGGTTCCATTTCTATTTTTGTTTTGGAGAAAAAATACATAGAGCATTTTCACGGAGTCTAAAAATCCAACCATGACCTGGATATGCGGCCATGTTGGAGATATTGCTCACTCAAATTAAACACACTTATAAAGCAACATGCAGAAAAATTCAAAATTTGGCAAAAAACCTTCCACATCAGAATCCAAAACTAAGATAAGTTGGATGCCAAAGAAAAGGAGTTATGTGAACAAACTCAAATTACGTAATTGGGCAAGAAGATCCATATGAGATGGATTCAAGTTTGTTCAGTGACAGTGGCGATTTGTCGATTCTGCTGCTGTAAGCGATCCCGATAACTACCTGGTTTTCTCCCCAAGCCCTTCAGAGCTATAAAGGTCTGGAGGTCGACAACCACTTTGTTTGTGGCTGGGTACAAGAGCGGAAAGTGCGGAAAACTGGAGACAAGCGTATTGTGATGGCAAAGGTCAGCATACTTGTATTACATGTGTAACATGTTTAAGTACGAGTATATTGCTTATGCAAATACTCACGTTTTGCAAAGATTAAAATATTAACATCGTCTTTCCACCGCTGTCACCTTGTTTGCTGCCTCCATTCCTTTGATAATTGCTCTGTCTGTTCACCCTGGCTGGTCACTACCTTAGGTAAACGATAGAACTAGGATGACCACCGGCATGAAACAGGAAAGGAGGACACTTGTGTCCAAAAAGGAGGACAAAGGCCCTAAAGTGAGGACACCTTGTTTTTTGTTTTGTTTTTTCCCTCGGGGAAGGGGAACGGTAAAAAAACAACAACTTATGAATAATGTATGAAGTCAACATATATTTATTAACATGGAACACCCATCAAAAAGAAAAATGTGGCAAATTATGGTCAAGATGATATGAACAAAAAACAATATCATCACTAATTCACTGAAAAAACACAGTCTTTGCCATGCCATCATATGCCTTGGCAACTGGTAACTGGTAGTTCTGCATTTCACTTTTAAAAGGTAAGATTTCGCTACCTGGATTTGTGTAATTCGCACAAAATCCCCAAAATATTATTTGCAATTATGAAAGCCGTAATGTAAATATTGTAACGTATTTTAACTGTCTGCATTGAGAGGAAACGTAAGCGAAACCTGTTACGCATGGCACTAAAGAAAACTAAATTTTAAGGGACAGTAATAAGGCGATGAAGATGGAAGAAGGAGCCAAGTTGCACCTCAAAGAGTGGCTGATAGCGCAGATAGAGAGCGGACAATACGAGGGGCTGACGGGCTGTATCAGCATTGCGAATGTTTGCATATGACACAACATTGCAGAGTAGCAAGTGTAAATAATGGGTGGGGATTTATGACGATTTATGCAACGGTGGCCGACGAGGGTCCGAAAGGAGGACAAAATGTAAAAAAGGAGGACACGTGACAGACGGCCGGACAGACAGCTCTAAAACCGGACTGTCCGGACGAAATCCGGACGAATGGTCACCCTAGATAGAACTAGGGATGTCAACAATTGATCGACTTACGATTAATTGTCGATCAAGACGGTCGATTAAAATGCATTAATTGTAACTAATCACTAAAGGAGAGGGCGCTACTCTGGAATGTGAACACGAGATGCAAACCCACTCGCGAGAAGGACCATAGCGTTACATCCGCGGCCGAATCTAGAAGCAGTGCAAAATGTTCTCCTGCTCACCCAATTTTTGTGGCTTGGTTCGCTCCGCATCCCGCTGTCTGCGTGAACACGTGCGCGGCGCGCTGCACGTGCTCCTCCGCTCCGGGCCGTGTAGCAGGCTCCACGTGAAAGCGCAGTGGAAGCAGCCCGCTGTCCGGCCCGTGTGTGTGTGCGTGTGTGTGTGTGTGCGTGTGTGTGCGACTGTGCGTGTGTGTGAGTGAAATGTTTTCCCCGATCAATTCATTTTTTTAATCATTTCATATCACGGCCCTCTGCGTCAAGCCGCATGTACCAAGCGCGAGTTTCGTTTTTACAAAAAACGTCCTCAATTTATTTTCAATAAAGAATGTATTTTGTTATTCAGCATCAATACATTTGTCTGCTTTTTACTAAGGAATAATTAATTGAGGAATATACAATATAATAATACTATGATATATTTATGACTCAGTGTTATGTATACTATAGCTTAAATTCTTAAAGACCCTATTGAAACACTCAAATTCAGGTGAAAAACGCCGCTTATCAATTAATCGTAAGTCGATCGATAAGGTCAATCAACTTTAGATTAATGAATTAATCGATAATTTGCATCCCTAGATAGAACTGCACGTGTTTTTCTCTGGCCGATCTATTGTGACAGCCGAGGACCCGACAATAGTTGACCATTATCTCCAATATCTCCAGTATCTCCAACATGGCCGACTTACGGATTATGACGTCACGTAAAAACGCTCTATACAATGCATTTCTTTCTCTACTATTTCAAACAACAATACAACTTTGAGTGTACTTTTGCCATCCTACAAATGAATTAGAGGACACATAACTAATAAACCAAGGTGTCAAAATAGTGTCCTGTCTTAAAGTTTCTTTGTTGGAGGGTCAGTCACCCCCTTGTTTCTATAGAGATGTCATTGCTCCGCCTGGAATGTTCTACTGTATGACATTAACAGCTCTACCTTATTTTTATTCAATTACAGGTGGTTTACAGATCAAAAATACCTAGGAAAACGGGCATTCTGACTGTGAACGGGGTTAAATCTCTACACATGTGACCTGTAACTTGGTGTGGTCTCCATGAAGATAGAAGATAGAAAGGTGTAATACCATACAAACAAAGCATTTGACAGACCATCCACTAGAAAAGTTACACAATGCACCTTTAAGTTATTTTAACTAGTGTATTGTGGTTGCTCGTAATCTAATTTTTTATTTTTTTCAAGCTAAGAGCCCCCCAAAAACATAGAAAAGGACCTGAATAATACACAGATATAAGTAGAAGTCATTACTAATTCATCACTATTTTAGCAACTTGTGGAATTTCCTAATAAAGAAAATGCATTATATAGCGCACTCTGTTCTTTAGCTATTCATGCTGCTATGGGCAGTGTTTTAAATTATCCTTATCAGTGACCTCAGTGCGTGACCATGTGAGAACTGTCTCCAAACACGGGTAGAAAAAAGCAGCCATATTCCCTGGAGGAAACACGCATCTTTAAGTGAGCAATAAATCTCGCACTTAGAAAAGCTTGTCTGTGTGAATGTGTGTGTGTGTGTGTGTATGTGTGTGTGTGACCGCGTAAATGCTCTCTTAAGTCCCCGTAGCCCCCAGCGCGTCAAACGTTCCCCGGCCCTCTGCAATTTCCGTGACCTCTGACTCTAGTAACTTCTGTTCTGTTCCCAGCTCAAGAGCTCAAGAGTAGATGGGACGATAAATGTATTCAAGTATAGAGACGTTTCAAAGTGTATCGTTATTCAAATTAACAAAGGATTTAGAGTTTATGAGACTGAAGTACTGAGTAACTTTTGATTGCAGTGGGTCGAGTATTCACCCACGAACGGCAGGGTTGATGGTTTGAATCTTTCCCAAGCACCAACTGTCATTGTGTAACTTGGCAAGACACTCAAATAGCGTACTGTAGCCTTCTGTTTGGTTGTTTGTGATGGGAACGGTATCCAGGTTGAACAATGCTCCATCTATTATGTGCAACCAGAAATAAAAATAAAAAAACTGCTGTCATCAGAATCCTGTTTTTGTGTATTTTTCAAAAAATAAATTACAAATACATTTTAAGTTAATTCAACTTCAAACAGAATAAGTCTTTAAAGTATCTTATTTTAAACTTTTCATTCATGCAGTACAAATTAGAGTGTCCGAAGAGTTAAAAGTGCACTTAACCTTTCTGGTGGAGGATTTGACACTTGAAAAATATGATTGATTTGCCTAAAATATACCATACTAAAGCATTAAACTTCATGGTTTCTTAACGTGAATGGTTGGAATCAGATCTCATTCTTGCAAAGAACGTTTTCTACCCTGAACCAGCACAGAATTAGTAGGCAACATGAGAGAAACAGCTTCTCGCGTAAATGTTATTATATTATTATGATACACATATCTGTCTCTCTTGAACGGCTCTTTAAATGAACAGATTTAAAACACTCAGATCCCACAAAAGAGCTGAAAACGCCTTCAGTAGTAGAGGCTCACCGTAAGACTCACAAGATTTTTACGGTCTTTTACAGCAGCTAGAAAAGTTACAAAGTGGATTGTTAAAGGTGCACTACTTAACTTTTCAGTTAAACATTAAACAGCTTTACCTTACATTTATTCAATAATAAGTGTTTTGTTTTGGGGGTTTTTGCTCAAAAATACCTAGAAAAACAGGCATTCTGACTGTGAGCGCGGTTGCCTTTCCGCAGATTTGACCAGTAACTTGGTCTGGCCTGGTCTCCATGATGATAGAAAGATTTAATGCTATACTGTGAAACATTTCAGACAAAGCAAGAACATCTCCATAAAGAAAAGCAGATGGTGGACCCTCTACCAGAAATCTACACATTCAAGTTAATGTTGTTCGAGGAGGACGTTTGTTTGTTTGTTTTTATTACATTTAAAAGTACAATTTACCAACTGAAATAACGGCAAGTGAGTACATTCAATTCATAACTCTGCCTTGAAGCCCAGAAATCCCCTCAGATCACAGACAGTGGCCCCTCACCAGTCCCCTCTCCCCTCTGACCTCGGCAGCACCTCTGTCAAAGCTGCAGTCTGCCCTCACATTCCTGAAAAAAAGAGACTTGAAACCCGAGCCAGAAGTGAGCTCATCGCCGTTGTCGCCGAATCAAGAGTTAAATAATACCAAAAAACACACGGGGGGAAAAAAAAAATCGAGTGGAGCGAGAGAAAGGGAGAGAGCGTAGAGCTGGTTCGGCGTGTGTCTGTTTCTCAAGAGGTTACGTTACAACAAAAAGGAAGGAGGAAGAAAGGGAAGAAGTGCATTTTTTGCATGCATACTCTTTTGTTTTGTCGCGATACGAAAAGACCGGGGCTGTTGGGTCATCCTGGTACGATTAGAGGAGTTTTCGTTATCCCTGAGGCGACTGCTGGTTGGGGTCACCCTGGTCTCTTCCCTAACCAGAGACTGTCCGGTCAATGTAAGTGGAATACTCTGAGTCATTTGCAGTGAGGCTGTTTTATTTTTAAAATTGGATGCTACTTTATTAAAACGTGAAAAACCACATAGAGTACTTGTCAGGACTAATTTGTAAAAATGCTTGAATGCCACTAAAAAGGTGCTTAAAGTATAATAGAGCCTGTTTAATTTTTAATTGCAGTTTATATATATATAAACTTTTGAGACCCGGGAAAATACAAATGAATGCTGAATATTTATGTAATTAATAACTGCTACTTATATCTAATTATATATAGTTTTAAAACAAAAAGAGACTGGACAAGCCCAGTAAAGATGCATTAACATATGTGTTTTTGTATTGTAGATCTTTTAATTATGTTCTACTTTAAATAGACAAACATATGACTTTATTACACGTTTATAGAACAATTTCAAAATTACACCTAAAATCTTAACTAACTTTAAAAACTATAGTAATCAACTAATCTTGACTAGTCGACTATAGAAAAAAAATCTTTGATAATTGTAATTGTTATCTGGACGACAAACTCTAAAATATATATCAAAAGACCTTTTTATAGCAAAGACAGTGCCAATATTATAAAAAATAAATTAAAATGATTTTAAAATTGTCAAAAAAAAAAAAGAATAGATTTTTTCTGATTTTCATCTTTAACACACTTGAATGTTTCCCATGAGAAAGCTTCAGCTGCCATATTTCAGCCTTTATTTGGTTATGAATTTGTTTTGAAAATGTAAATTCACAACAGAAGTAATCGTTTGACTAGTCGACTCGCATTTACATTACAATATATACTTTTATTCTGCACATGTTGGTTTCGTGATTTGTGAAGCTCAAGTGTCCTATAGCTCCCGTCGTTCGCTCTCAAATCCAGCTCCCCTTTCAAACCCTTTAAGAGTTCCATTAGATAAAAGCTTTGTGCATGCATTATTCATAACTACAGGTTCATTTGGACTTCACTGTTTTCACCCGTGTGTTTTTATGTGGCCCTTCGCACTCGCCCCGTCAACCTGTGGCCCCACTAATCCCTGGAGGTACAGCTGATGATTTTAATGGGTGGTCTCCTAAAACCATGTACAAAAGACTGAGTAGTTAATTCTGTTCCGTCTTTACCTACAGTATATTAGATCAATTTTACTGTTGTGAGCTTTTACCTATGTTATAATGTTGTTTCCTCATTGAAAACATACTTGGAGTTGCGTCTTGTTTCATTCACTCATGTTGGATTATTAACCCTTCACTATTTACCACTCTACATCTCCAAACCTCAAAACGCTCTGTTCCACCTTGTGATGTCATTAAGCGATTGTTTTAAAGTTAGCAGCTACATTTTAATTTTTGTTTTAATAAAGATTGGAAATTCCAGCACTGAAATCATCCAAATGACTCGAGTGTATGGAGGTGTATGGAGTTTAAAAACAAAGTAGTACATCGCAAGGTGGGAGAAGAAGAACTCTGCCTAAATATGCAGGATTTGTGTGTTATCAGTGTGAATGAAACAAAACACAACTCATGTTTGTGATGAGGAAACAACATTAAAACATAGATCAGATAGTGTAATATAAAAGCAACTGTGAACAACTGTAAAAAAAATAAAATATTGAACTTCTACAGCTCCCTATTGACACCCTGCGATAAAATACATGCTCTTTAATTAATGTATTTTTTTCTTTGTTGCTGTGAATATATTCAATGTATTAAGCTGTTTATTGTGAGTTTATCTGTGATGCAAAAGCAGCACGCCAACTCCCACTCCATTGACTCTCATTTACCTCAACATAACAATTTACAGGCTATAATAGAACAACACTCAACCCTGAGAGGTGATTCATTAATGTAATACATGTGGTAATATGTTTGTTATTGTAGTTCCAACCAAGCCAGCTCAAGCTCAGAATAAGTCTAACTTGAGTAAAAGAGATTCTAACAAAGTAGTGTTTTCAGTGAGCTTAGTATCAATTGGTGAAAAGTCTGTTTTGAGCAGTAAATAGAATGTAAGGTTAAAGGTGCACTAAAGGTGTCATTTTTCTGGTGGAGGTTCCGTCATATGCTTGTCACCATGGAGATCATATTGCTTTGGCGCAGAATGTCCCACAGCATGGTATTAAACGACTAAATCTCCATAATATAAGCAAGTGATGCCTCCAGGCCAAGTTATAGGTCAGATCTGTGGAGAGGTAGGCCTTGTCACAGCAAGAATGAGATAATTAAATGGATACATACAGATGATAAATAATGATATACTGTGGAACATTCCAGACAAAGCAGTGCAAAGTCTTGAGTCAAGTTTACCGTTGGGAATACCAAATTTGGTAGCAGCGGTAAGCTTGAGTTGAATTTTGTGCTGGGATTGCAGATGGTTTTCCTGATTTTTAAGGTGGTCTGGCAGACTTGGACTTTTGAACACCTTGTTTAATGCAACATGTGACACTTCCTTTTATTGTCAGGCCTGACCCATCTGGTCCTAAGGCCACAGCCATCACGCTATATTAGCTTTGGAGCTCCGAATTCGCCGCAAGGCAGGAAGAGCTTTAGCATCTGCAGGACTGGGCAACCTTCCATTCAAAACAACAGTCATCACATTTGTCTCTTAAGTCTAGACGGTTGCATACCACGTTCACAGGATTGTCTCATTATACTTGAGTTCCGTTTGCAATTTTTCAAAGTGACTTCAAATCGCACTGAGCGGATTTTTCAATCCTGGTTTCGGAAATGTGTCTTTAATATGTCAGCGGAGGTGACACTGAGTGGAGAGCCAGGTTCGGGGTTAGCGGAGTCAGCTAGCACATAGGTGTAATTGCTTTAGGGGACAAGCTGGTAGTCACAAAGTTTTTTTTTTTTTTTATAAAACGTACAAGAGTGAACACATTTGACAGCTGGAATGTGTTTTTGTGAAAGGAAAAAGGAACAGTTTCGAGTCCGTTCTTCAGTCCGTCCATCTGAAAACGCGGGGATGTTTTGACAGAAGGAAGCCCTCAAAGGAGTTAGGATAATTAAATGTTTTAAAGATGGATTCACCGTGAATTTATAGCTTTTATAATGCTCCTATATGTATGGGATGCCTATCTGCCATACCTGTTAAAACACGATATGAAACCTTGACAGCCAGGTGTATTAAAACAGTATATAATTTACATATTGACTTTTTTTTATTTGACTTTTTCTATATCTGTGTAATGTAATGAATATCTCATTCCATAAAATCATAGACAGTTGGGTTGACTCTTTCAAAAAAATCCAGTAGATTTTAGAACGTCATTGCAAGTTTTCGGTTCCAACATTTTTCAGGACCAGGAGCAAAATAAAGGTGACAAACCAAGTTGACTTTAATACTTTCAGAATTGTAATTTCATTGATTCATGTTTGGATAATCTTGTATTATGCTAAAAAAAACAAAAACAATAACAAACGTTTTCACCTTCCCCTATGTCTGCCCATCTCACCATTTACAATAAATAAATAATTACAAGGGCTACTTTTTTTCTAAAATTAAAAACACCAAAATAAAAATGAGCTGCTTGCTAAACTGAAATGCCATTAAGATCTGATCTGGTGGGGTGTGAAGTCAGTGTGCCTGTTTCCATTATTCAGTGTACAGTCAGCACAATGTAAAGTCCTAACCTAAGTATCTCTCAGTATTTAACAAAAATATGTGTATTCTACTTCTGCTGATATGAACACACTTAAAGCAGACATCATTTTGTACTTCTAAACGATGGCTTGACTTTGCATAGTCCCAAGTGCTTCGTTATTAAACTGCTCCATTCCATTAGCATGGGGTGCACTTACCGTACAATAGCATTAACCAAGCCTCGGGCAGCATCAAAAATCAATGCCCTGACAAACCTAATTCCACAGAACTGCCTCGTCATCCCACAACAGCCAGCTAGGGTCTGAATACAACTCTACTGTACTGTACATGTATATTTAGTTTACATATATTATTTTATTATTACTTGTACACACTTGTATAATTATGCCTTATTTGACACCAGTCTCTTGCTGGTTTTCTACTTATTTAGATTTTTTTCTATATATATTAATTGATATTTTTGCTGTTTGTTTTTAAAATTTTCAAATAATTTCCCTTGTGGATCAATAAAATTTGTCCTAGCAGTGTTGGGAAGTAACTATACATGTACTGAAAAATATCTAAATTGTGAATACTTGTTTTGTGTACAGCTATTATTTCATTTACTGGTACTTTCCTAAAATTAAAGGAATACCATGCAGTATTTGATCATGTAATTTAGGCTTTAAACTGCATATTAGAGAGAAAAATAGAAAGCACCGCTTATGGTGAGTCCATGTATGATTTTTCCTTCTCTAATCTGTGACAAATATGTTTATGTCGCACAGCACAATAAAGACATAAAGCTGGTTTAATCATATGTTGCATTTTAATACTGTGATATAATGGAATTCAATGTGAGGTTATTTTGCATCTAGAGAATATGATGGCTGATAAACTCTGATGATATTTTCCACAAATGATCTAATTTGAATTTAGTACAAAGACTTTTTAGTACCACAACCCTGTTTTACTACAAACTGGACCAGAGAGCAGTGTGGTCACATTTTTTCAGTAGCCCCTTTAGATTTAAGTCTTGAAATAAAGCTTTATGCATTATCCTGTATACATCTTTAGACAGCTGGTTGGGCAATATCCTAAAAAGTTTTTTTTTTTTTTAGCATATTGGCCCGATAATCTGATCTGTCTCTACTGATATTCAAAAGTACCCAGATTAGACCATGCAAAGGAATAGGTTACAAAATACACTTCAGTGCAGGTATTCAATACTTTTTAACTTAATCTATTTTCATAGTATTATTCCCACTACACTAGTTATGAGTTTGGTTGGGGGTCCGTCGCCTGCTTGTTTCTATGAATATGTCATTGCTCTGCCTGGAATGTTCCACAGTATGACATTAGCTCTACGTCACGCTTATTAAATTACAGGTGGTTTTATAGCTCAAACATACTTATAAACATACATTCTGACCTGTAACTTGGTCTGGTTTGGTCTCCGTGAAGATAGAACGGTTTAATACCATACTGTGAAACATTTCAGACAAAGCCATCACTTTTCAATGGAGAAAAGCATTTTATGAACCCTCCATCAGAAAAGTTACACAATGCACCTTTAATGTATTCTTCCTAATGCTGGAAATGAGATAAGACTGAATTTGAAGGGAAGAAAAAACAAAACTAAACAAAAATACATTAAGCAGGAGAGCAAGAGAGTGGAACTGTGTGGCCAAAGGGATATAATAATATAATAATACTACATTGTATTTGTCACTTTACAGGACATGAACAGTAAAAACAACAATTTAAGAACATTAAACAGACAAATCTAAAAAGGTCCATTTTGAGATGGGACTTGAATAGGGCCAGAGAAGGAGAAGCTTAGTCCACCTCCCGAGACAATTCAGCCAGTATGAAACACAAATATTGCCAAATACCAGAGAATAATGTAATTAAAGCCAAACAGGAGAATAAGGTTTAATGAGAGTTAAGTGTGTGTAAAGAGGGTGCTTGTATGTACAGTGTGCACACATGCCCTGTATTCTTAGGCGTCTCTTAAAACAAATACGAAATCTTACTCATCGAGAAAGAATGCACCAAAAGAGAATGTTTTTACACTTAATACCCACCCCTGAATCCAATCATAGGATTAGGGTCCAGGGCAGAGACATGAGAGTGGAGAGCATGGAGTCTAATGGGGAAAAATACTGTACTGTACCAGGTGTTAAAGGTGCATTGTGTAACTTTTCCAATGGAGGGTCTGTCAAACGCTTTTCTCCATGGAGATGTTATTGCTTTGTCTGGAATGTTTCTCACTGTAGCATAAATCCTTTCTATATTCACAGAGACAAGTTACAGGTCAGATCTGTGGAGAGGCACACTGTTTTTCTTGGGTTTTTTTTGAGCTATCAAACCACATGTAATTGAATAAATGTAAAGCAGGGCTCTTTAATGTCATACTGTGGAACATTCCAGGCAGAGGGATGTCGTATCCATAGAAACAAGCAGGTTACTAAAAAGTTACTTAGCACCTAATATAAAATGGCCCAGTCTGTTATGAAAACAGCGTTCAAAATCATGTTTACTTTGGCTTGAATTAATTGGTTATATTTGAAAATATAATTATGTAAATAAAAATGAAAAAGTAATACAAGCTTTTATTCTCACTATGCCTAATTCAGATTTTAATTTCAGAAGTGTTTTTTTTTTTTTTCAGTTTTTCCTTTTTCAAACAATAAAAATAGATAAAGAAAAGCCTAATTAAAAGTAACATCAAACAAACGAACACACACAATAATAATAATAATAATAATAATAATAATAATAATAATAATAATAATAATAATAATAATAATAATAATAATAATAATAATAATAATAATAATAAACCTTTAAAAAAAAACAAAAAAACATCATGATCCTCTGTAGAGCCACTGGCAAAAATAAAATGTAAGTAGCCTTTTGAGATATTTTGAGGTTTTCACACTATACTTCATCATTTAAAGGTCCTATATTACACAAAATTTAAGCCATGTTTGAGTAATTCTTTATTATTAGTCTGTTTACATCTATAAAACTCAAAATGCTCTGTTCCACCTTGTGATGTCATGAAGTGGTAGTTTTTAAGTTTATGGCTTATTTTTACCTATAGTTCTGTAGATTGCGCTGATAATTCCAGGGCTGAAATGATCCAAATGATTGCAGTGAAGGTGAATGGAGTTTAAAAAGAACAGTGGAGCACTTCTTGTATTACCACATGACATGAGTGTTTTCAGTTTTAGAGAAGAACTCTCAAACTGTATGTTAAACATGTGTGAATGAAACAAAAACACAATTCCACGTATGTTTTTGATGATGAAACATTATAACATAGTTTGGAAAATAGCATAATACGGGCGCTTTAACAACTGCCCAGATTTTACCTCCAAACATGTGCGCTGGTGCTGTACGCTCTTTTGTAGCTTTCTTTGTCCCTCAGAATGTTACGAGTGTTCCCAGGAAAATACTGACCATAAATATTGTCCAAATGAGGTCGTCATGATGTCTCTGTAAAACTGCTCGCAGCGGCCAGTTGGCTTTTACTGACAAATTTTAATATATTTTCTTATGATGATTTAACTTTTCCCTGTGCTTGATTACTGTGGTGATGATATCCAAACCAGAACAACAAAAGACCTTTTTAAACACACAAAACAGACATTCAATATTGACCTACTGTGAGGACAGACTGTACTGTACATGACAAATCGCATTATCACAGCAGGAAACTCTATAATGTAGTTAGAGTTTACGATGACAAGCAGCCATTGAATGCACCTTAAATTGAATAAGAACCAATTAGAATTAAATTGGTTTCCGTTCATGAGATTCTAAAGGGCCAATACAGTCAAACAGAAGAGGACAGTTTTAAATATAATGGATGAATCTGCAATATGACAATTATTTTGGCTTACTTAAAGATCCCATGACATGGTACTTCTTGATGCTTTTATATGGCTCCTTAATGGTTCCCTAATACTGTAAATGAATCCTTCTTCAAAATCAACACTCAGTGCATGAGAAACAGAGATAAGATGAGAAAGAGTAATTTTTCTCTCTCTGAACACTCCATAATGGGCGTTGTTGCTTGAATGCAAATGAGGAGAAAAGAGCTGGCCTATAGTAGAGGGTGGGGGCGTGGCCAAACTCTCCGCTCTCGGCTCTGAGCCCTCAGCTGATCCATTTCCTTGTTTTTGCACGGGGGGAGAGATTTGAAGCGTTCCACTGAAAAATAAACACATTTCCACATAAAATAAAATTAAACCACTGCTGTTCAAAGGTCCAGAGGCTCAGATAAAGGACTTCCGAGCCTAGAAACACTCGGACGTGCCTCCAGGCAAATAAAAAAACGCATTTCGCATTGCCTAGCGCATTCGCAGTCCAAACTCTCTGGGCGTGATTTACAGAGACGCTGAGTTCAGACAGACGGGGGTGGAACTGCATTTGCATTTCTTTTTTCGATGTGACGTCAATCAGGTGCCTTGTTCAAAATCGCCCGTTTGAGCTCCGATTTTTTGTAACGCAGAAAAGGATCGCAAATGCTCAGTTTAGACATTTCGCAACTTTTAACCATGGGGGAAGCTCACATTGACGTTCAAAAACCTCAGAAAGTGAAAATTTCATGCCATGGGACCTTTAAGTTACATATACTATATCAGATATCTATTCATGTAATTTATTATTATCACAATTATTTAAAGGTGCCATATTACAATATATAGCTCACAAGATACTGTATAGGCTCCTGTGAGCTTTAAGTCATGTTAGAATATTGTTACTTCCTCAAAAACATATCCGGATTTGTGTTTTGTTTCATTCACACATGTTTGAGTGACCCTTTATTAAAAGGCTATCTACATCTTCAAAGTTCAAAACACTCTGTTCCACCTTGTGATGTCAGGAAGCGGTAGTTTTCAAGTTAACAGTTATTACTTTTTGTTCAGTAGAGATTGGCAATTCCTGGGCTGAAATTATCCAGACGATTTAAGGGGCCGTTTAGACGAGGACGATTGCGATTGAAAATGACAAAATATTCTATCGGAAGTGTCTTTCATTTACACGGCAACTGCGCCGTCGGGCTCTGAAACCGCAAAAATCTGAAGACTCCTTCCAGAGTGTGGAGTTCTGAAGACGGCCCGGGTCGTGTCTCCGTCTAAACGGCAAGAAGCGCAAAACATGTTCACGCCGCATACACCTGACGTCACACTGGATGCGCCAAGCCGGTAAAAACAATAACAAACATGTCTGACTACCTTGATAAAACTTCAGAATGACTAAACAAGCTCTTGTTGCATTAAGCGAAGAGCTCCGACCCTACATCGAGGGCGAAACAACCGTAATGAGAGCCCCTGTCGGTGTCCGGAAAAAGGTAGCTCTGACATTATAGTAGCGGCCTGGCATGCATATTCAATCGAATTCGCCCACTTTTGCGTCTTCGTATAAACAAACATTTCCTGTTGAGGACGCTCGTCCAAACGCGGATAAAAAATTGAAGACGAGACGCCACTTTTGCGTCTTCTGTTGTGATCGTCGCCGTATAAACGTAGCCTCAGTGAAGGATTTAAGTGAAGGTGCATGGGGTTTAAAAACACTGTGGAGCACTTCCCGAGTTTGAGAGTTAAACGTGTGACTGAAACAACGAAACACAACTCCACATATGTTTGTGATGAGGAAACAACATTAGAACACCCATCAGAAAATAGAGTAGCTCTTTATCCTTTATTAAACAGTATAATTTATCAGAAATTGCAAATACAAACATTGATATTGGCAGCTAAAACATCACAAACCCCTCAATTCTATAATTTAATACAGCAGTTGAGCTATCCATTTCGTTATTCAGAGTGATGAAAAGTGATTAAGCATTACAAAAAAATAAAGTACTCATAATAGGGCCTATAATTGTTTTTTTTTAATATTGTGTTATGTCAGATCTCAGTTAAGACAGCGAGCGGTCATAGTCATTTTATTACAGCTTGGTTACTAAAAAGTCACTAAATCATTCTTTCTGGTCTGTCCAAGATTTATAAACACCACTAAAACCCCAACCATAAGCTGTGTCCAATATAAAAAAATATAAAACAAAATATAAAAAAAGTCATATTTCTGGTCCCACCACAATGAGCGTTTTTACAGCAGTCGACGTGGTGCCTGAGACCCTCCCCTCCATCTCTCTCCTTTATCTTTCTCCGCTGTTCACACCTCATAAAAAGTCAATTTGAGCCCGAGTTCTGTTCGGGCCAGAAATCCCCATTGTCATTTACAAGTGTTGTGACTTGCGTGTCAGTGAGAATTCGACTGGAGAAAGACCATTTAAGGAGGTTTCAGCGAAGACACGGGACCAATGAGATTCAAGGTTTTAATGTGAACGAGAATCCTTGATAGAGTTTAAAAAGTAAGCGATTTATCCAACTTTGTAGGTCTAGCTTAAATGCTAAAAACAATTTAACATACAGAGACAAATATTGATTTTATGAATAAATAATATGATTTTAAAAACACAGGCCTATTGACTCGCTACGGTGAATTTATCTCAACAAATTATTTTATCAATACAAATTCACTCCACTTGGGGCGACAGTGGCTTGACAGGTCCAAAGCTGAAGGTTGGAGGTTCGATTCCCGCTCGGACCAAGTTCTGTTGTTGTGTCCTCAGGCAAGACACTTCAGCACATTGCCTAGTGTGGAAGTGGTGCGTGATAGACTTAGATAAACTTTATTGATCCACAAGGGAAGTTACGTTAAATATATATATATATATTTGAATGCTTCCTGTTAGACGACATTTTGAGGACATTTCGCTATTCTGAAGATATTATGTTTTGTTGTTAATTGTTATGGCAACAGTCCAGATTTTCATCATTTTGAAACCCATGGACATTGTAAAAGCCTATGCTATTTATGAAAAAAAATCAATAAAAAACATGAGAATTGCTGAGAACGATGAGGAAAAAACTAAGCGTGACCATATCAGACATCATCAGGGACTTTACTCTTTGACTATATGTTTTCTTTACATTATTGCCTTATGTTGTGTTGTGCGGTTAATTAATTATCCTGAAATATCTAAGAAGTAACTCTGATTGTCTAAAATGGAAAAAAAAATAAGGGGAAATATGAGAACGGCGACAGTGAACACGACCATCTCTCCCTGGTCTTTTCTCACGATCAGATGTCACTATTCCTGACACAGGGCTGTATACGGCGGACATGTTGGAGATGTTTAAGTCTATGCTCCTATATTCCTCGTGTTTGACAGGGCCAGATGTGATGTCACCCTCATGTGTTCTGAGTTAGCCTCGCTGCTAAAACCGCTAACAATCTGATACGTGTGGCTAAACCCGCACCACTGGCACAATGTGTTAAAATGATTAGAATCAGATTTTCAAACAAAGATCGTGCACTGTGTCAAGTCTAAGTGTGAACACATGAGAATTAAAATACAAGGTTAGATTTAAAGGCGCAGATCCAGATTTTTACTATTTTAAAAAATAGAAAACAGAACCAGTCCAATAGTCAACAGTTTGCAGTGGGACAAATTTGCTCCTCACGCATCCTAAATATTCACCGCGATGAGTTTACAAGCGCTTTCGGAGGCTAAAGCGGAGTTTTGCTGTCACAACAACTAGCATACTAACGGCACACTTCCTTCTCAGAGCTTAGAACATTTTATAATTAGAATCAGACACGTGTGGCCATGTGATTTGAAACAGAGTCTGCACACGTTGTCATTTTCTTCTTCTACTTCTTCTTCTTCTTTGTAGGCGTTTGACATCACGGATGGCTCTCACTGCGGAATTGCCCAAAAGGCTCGAGTCAGTGTGTCACGCGGGTTAGCTTATTTTGGTCGACCTCTGTAGCCAACGCCGCAAGCACAATATGAGGCTCCCCGCACTTCCTGTTATTGCTCACCATCAACTTTTGCATTATTAAACCTTCTGACCTGCAATATCTGCTGCACGGAAACACAAAGGGGTTTCTTAAGGGAAAATGCAGTAATATTGTTTGGAGATGGACACATCCTATAAGACAGCAGTGATTTGAAAACCTTTTACAAATATAGGAAATGTACGAAAAATTATCATATCGTTTTGCCTTAACTAAATCTGAATAATGACAAAAGCAGTATCAATAAAATATCATAAATAAATAAACACATTTTAAAGGTGCACTGTGTAACTTTTCTGGTGGAGTGTGTGCCACCGGCTTGTCCCCATGGAGCTGTTACTGCTTTGCCTTGAATATTTTACAGTTTGGCATTACATCTATCACAATGGGGAAAACGAATGTAGGTAATTACAGGTCATTCATTCATTCATTCATTCATTCATTTATTTATTTATTTATTTATTTATTTGTCTTCCTTCATCTTTATTATCAAAGATAAAAGGAGAAATTCAATTTGTCAACTGGACAAAGTTTGTTTGGTCGAAAACGTTTCGCCGCTCATCCGAGAGGCTTTGTCATTTCTGGTTCTAATAATACAGGATTACTTAAACAAAACACAACTCCAGGTATGTTTTTTTAGGAGGTAACACCATTCTAACATGCCTTAAAGCTCATAAGAGTCAATTTTGTGTAATGTACTGTAGGGCCTTTAACATAGACATTTATAGTCAGTAATTTCTGGATAGCCTGTTTATGTTTTAGCTAACATTCAAACATCCAGCTCAACCACATTCCACTTTCACTGGGCCTTCACTGAGATAGAGCAAAGATAAAAGGAGAAATTCAATTTGTCAACTGGACAAAGTTTGTTTGGTCGAAAACGTTTCGCCGCTCATCCGAGAGGCTTTGTCAGTTCTGGTTCTAGTGCTGGTTAGACCCTGTTTATATCTAGCTGCAGGGAGGCGTCTAGTATTAGCATGTCTATTCAGCCCTAGGAGGAGCTCACTACACTGAAATAGCTCTGAAACTATCTCAACTTTCTCTGGCGTCTAGTTTAGCATCCCTATTCAAGCCTAACAACCCTCTCCACCCCTCTGGCAGGGCAGAGGGTTTCAGAGCTATTTCAGTGTAGTGAGCTCCTCCTAGGGCTGAATAGATATGCTAATACTAGACGCCAGAGAAATTTGAAAAACAAAAGAGACAGAGTAGTTGAGATAGTTTCAGAGCTATTTCAGTGTAGTGAGCTCCTCCCTGCAGCTAGATATCAACAGGGTCTAACCAGCACTAGAACCACAACTGACGAAGCCTCTCGGATGAGCGGCGAAACGTTTTCGACCAAACAAACTTTGTCCAGTTGACAAATTGAATTTCTCCTTTTATCATCTACCTGGATGACTGAGGGACTCTTCACGCATCTTCATTATCAAAGTTTTTTTCAGTCTCACTTTTACTGTCATACTCATTTTACAAGAAGAAACCACTGTTTACGGGTTCCTTACTGTACAACGATTGATGCTAAATTTTCTTTAGTTCACAAAGGTGCAGTGCTGTGGAATGACATTCACTATCGTTCTGAAACATGTTTTAGTTTAAATACTTTTAAAATAAAGTAAAAAAAAATATATATCTTGAAGACTTAAGTCTTTTACCTATGTAGTATCCACATCCTTGTGTGTAAACAGTCTATTATATATTTTTGTATTAGTTGTTACTATTATCTACTTATGTGTGAGTGTGTGTGATTGTAGTGTGTGAGTTGGAATGTGTGTGCGTGTGTGAGCTGGATGCATGTGTGTGTTTGTGTGTGAGCTGGATGTATGTGTGTGTGTGTGTAAGCTGGATGCATGTGTGTGTGTGTTTGTGTGTGAGCTGGATGCATGTGTGTGTTTGTGTGTGAGCTAGATGTATGTGTGTGTGTGTGTAAGCTGGATGCATGTGTGTGTGTGTTTGTGTGTGAGCTGGATGCATGTATGTGTGTGTGTGTTTATGTGTGAGCTGGATGCATGTGTGTGTTTATGTGTGAGCTGGATGCATGTGTTTGTGTGTTAGCTGGATGTATGTGTGTGTGTGTTTGTGTGTGAGCTGGATGCATGTGTGTGTGTGTGTGTTTGTGTGTGAGCTGGATGCATGTGTGTGTTTATGTGTGAGCTGGATGCATGTGTGTGTTTATGTGTGAGCTGGATGCATGTGTGTGTGTGTGTGTGTTTGTGTGTGAGCTGGATGCATGTGTGTGTGTGTGTAAGCTGGATGCATGTGTGTGTGTGTTTGTGTGTGAGCTGGATGCATGTGTGTGTTTGTGTGTGAGCTGGATGTATGTGTGTGTGTGTGTAAGCTGGATGCATGTGTGTGTGTGTTTGTGTGTGAGCTGGATGCATGTGTGTGTTTGTGTGTAAGCTGGATGCATGTGTGTGTGTGTTTGTGTGTGAGCTGGATGTATGTGTGTGTGTGTGTAAGCTGGATGCATGTGTGTGTGTTTGTGTGTGAGCTGGATGCATGTGTGTGTGTGTGTGTGTAAGCTGGATGCATGTGTGTGTGTGTGTTTGTGTGTGAGCTGGATGCATGTGTGTGTTTGTGTGTGAGCTGGATGCATGTGTGTGTTTGTGTGTGAGCTGGATGTATGTGTGTGTTTGTGTGTGAGCTGGATGTATGTGTGTGTTTGTGTGTGAGCTGGATGTATGTGTGTGTGTGTGTGAGCTGGATGCATGTGTGTGTGTGTGTGTAAGCTGGATGCATGTGTGTGTGTGTGTAAGCTGGACGCATGTGTGTGTGTGTGTGTGTTTGTGTGTAAGCTGGATGCATGTGTGTGTGTGTGTGTGTGTGTTTGTGTGTAAGCTGGATGCATGTGTGTGTGTGTGTGTGTGTTTGTGTGTAAGCTGGATGCATGTGTGTGTGTGTGTGTTTGTGTGTAAGCTGGATGCATGTGTGTGTGTGTGTGTTTGTGTGTAAGCTGGATGCATGTGTGTGTGTGTGTGTGTTTGTGTGTAAGCTGGATGCATGTGTGTGTGTGTGTGTGTTTGTGTGTAAGCTGGATGCATGTGTGTGTGTGTGTGTGTGTGTGTGTTTGTGTGTAAGCTGGATGCATGTGTGTGTGTGTGTGTGTGTGTTTGTGTGTAAGCTGGATGCATGTGTGTGTGTGTGTGTGTTTGTGTGTGAGCTGGATGTATGTGTGTGTTTGTGTGTGTGCTGGATGCATGTGTGTGTGTGTGTGTGTGTGTGTGTGTGTAAGCTGGATACATGTGTGTGTGTGTGTGTGTGTTTGTGTGTAAGCTGGATGCATGTGTGTGTTTGTGTGTAAGCTGGATGCATGTGTGTGTGTGTGTGTGTGAGCTGGATGTATGTGTGTGTGTGTGTGTTTGTGTGTGTGTAAGCTGGATGCATGTGTGTGTTTGTGTGTGAGCTGGATGTATGTGTGTGTGTGTGTGTGTGTTTGTGTGTAAGCTGGATGCATGTGTGTGTTTGTGTGTAAGCTGGATGCATGTGTGTGTGTGTGTGTGTTTGTGTGTGAGCTGGATGCATGTGTGTGTTTGTGTGTAAGCTGGATGTGTGTGTGTGTGTGTGTGTGAGCTGGATGCATGTGTGTGTTTGTGTGTGAGCTGGATGCGTGTTTGTGTGTAAGCTGGATGTGTGTGTTTGTGTGTGAGCTGGATGCATGTGTGTGTTTGTGTGTGAGCTGGATGCGTGTGCGTGTTTGTCTGTGTGTGCGTGTTTGTGTGTGAGCTGGATGCATGTGTGTGTGTGTGTGTGTGTGTGTGAGCTGGATGCATGTGTCTATTTGTGTGTGAGCTGGATGTATGTGTGTGTGTGTGTGTGTGTGTGTGTGCTGGATGCATGTGTGCGTATTTGTGTGTGAGCTGGATGTATGTGTGTGTTTGTGTGTGAGCTGGATGCGTGTGCGTGTTTGTGTGTGAGCTGGATGCGTGTGCGTGTTTGTGTGTGAGCTGGATGCATGTGTGTGTGTGTGTGTGAGCTGGATGTATGTGTGTGTTTGTGTGTGAGCTGGATGTGTGTTTGTGTGTGAGCTGGATGTATGTATGTGTGTGTGTGTGTGAGCTGGATGTATGTGTGTGTGTGTGTGTGTGTGAGCTGGATGCACGTGTGTTTTGAATCTCTGGGGGCTGTTTGTTTCGCCCATTAATTTCAATTATTTTAAGAGGAGGGTCACTCATAAGCCTTTTGGGTTTTTTTTACCTTTCCTGCACTGATCTGTTATTTTCTTTTTGTGTATGTGTGTGTATTTTTGTTCTTTTAAATGTTGGGTGAAAACATTAATACATAAATCTACAGGTCAGATTTGTAGGAAAGCAAGCCACTCAATCATCACAGCAATCATCAGTATTTTCAAGTGTTGTGTGTGACAGTGACGGCGTGTGTATTTGCGTGTATTTGCGTATGTGTGTTCCTCTTATAGCATTGCACAACTTTATTTTCCTTTTGCTTCTCACTTGATTAGATGAGAGCGCTCAGCTTTTGGCACGGTATGTTAGTGTCAAAAGGTACATATTTACAAGGAAACAAAACTGTGTCTGAGTAAAAAAAAAAATCTCATTGAAGGACAGAGGCCTTGCAAACAACATTTAGCAATGGAAATTAAGCAGACATTCAACATGAAAATTACCCATCAAGAAGTCTGAACAAACGGTACCTAGATTACAGCCGATTACAATTCTGTGCCCACATAATTCATAACAGTTATTTGAATATATTTCTTTTTTGTTTCTTTTCTTCAATTTTTTGTAAATTATATTGGAGCACAAATTGTAATTACAACTTTATTTCGATTAATTGCACAGCAGTACCTCATTAGCTTTTACCCACTTCGGGTTCTGTTCACACACGCACACAGCACATCAAAATGTGGCCAGAAATCAGAAGTAAACATGGATTAGACGAAAACAGGCGTAAACAAGTCCAGACTGTGAAGTGTGAATGCATTAGTATTAAGCATTACGTACATTATTGACTCCATATTATGATGTTTTCTGATCTGTCATTATGTCTTATCCTCATCAGAAACATACATGTTGTGTTTTGTTTCATTCACACGTTTAACACATAAATCCTGCATATTTAGACTGCGTTGTTCTCTCAAACTGAAAACGCTCTCTTCCACCTTGTGATGTCATGTGGTAATACAGGAAGTGCTCAACTGTGCTTTTAAACTCCATAAACCTTCACTAGAATCATTTGAATGATTTCAGCCCTGGAACTGGCCATTTTAACTGAACTAAATGTCAAAGGTACGTACTGCAGCTGTTCATTTAAAAACTACCACTTTGTGACATCACAGGGTGGAACAGAGTATTTTGAGCTTTGGAGATGTGGCCTAATAATACAGGATTACTTAAACAAAACAGAACTCCAGGTATGTTTTTTAGGAGGTAACACCATTCTAACATGCCTTAAAGGTCCCATGGCATGAAATTTTCACTTTCTGAGGTTTTTGAACGTTAATGTGAGCTCCCCTACCCTGTTTAGCCCCCCCTCCCCCCCATGGTTAAAAGGTGCGAAATGTCTAAACTGAGCATTTGCAATCCTTTTCTGCGTTACAAAAAATCGGAGCTCAAACGGGCGATTTTGAACAAGGCACCTTATCGACGTCAGATCGAAAAAAGAAATGCAAATGCAGTTCCACCCCCGTCTGTCTGTACTCAGCGTCTCTGTAAATCACGCCCAGAGAGTTTGGACTGCGAATGCGCTAGGCAATGCGAAATGCGTTTTTTTATTTGCCTGGAGGCACGTCCGAGTGTTTCTAGGCTCTGAAGTCCTTTATCTGAGCCTCTGGACCTTTGAACAGCAGTGGTTTAATTTTATTTTCTGTGGAAATGTGTTTATTTTTCAATGGGACGCTTCAAATCTCTCCCCCCGTGCAAAAACAAGGAAATGGATCAGCTGAGAGCTCAGAGCGAGAGCGGAGAGTTTGGCCACGCCCCCACCCTCTACTATTGGCCAGCTTTTTTCTCCTCATTTGCATTCAAGCAACAACACCCATTATAGAGTGTTCAGAGAGAGAAAAATTACTCTTTCTCAGCTTATCTCTGTTTCTCATGTACTGAGTGTTGATTTTGAAGAAGGATTCATTTACAGTATTAGGGAACCATTAAGGAGCCATATAAAAGCATCAAGAAGTACCATGTCATGGGATCTTTAAAGTTCATAAGAGTCAATTTTGTGTAATGTACTGTAGGGCCTTTAACATAGACATTTATAGTCAGTAATTTCTGGATAGCCTGTTTATGTTTTAGCTAACATTCAAACATCCAGCTCAACCACATTCCACTTTCACTGGGCCTTCACTGAGATGGTCTCCTTCACCCCCGTGCCTCCTCCCTGCTCCTCCGTCCTGGCCTACATAACTCAGAGCCTGCTTATCTCCCTTCCTACTATCTCTTCTGTTTACTAGTCTGCCTCCTCTGCGCTGGGGATGCAGCTGGCCTGTAAATGCAGTTTATGTGCATCCATGTTTGCTTTTCACAAGGACAGATAGACCAGCCCAGCTCCACACACTGAAGCCTTTGAAGTTTATCTGAGCAGAGGTCATGTCTCTTAGATTAGCAGCGCACAGTCGGTAGCAGATCAAGAAGATGTCCACGGAGTATATTTTCGAACAGACATTCACTCCTCCCATCTCTGGTCATGCTTCTTATGCTCTAGTTTAAAGATTAGCAAAGTCTAGTTAGTTTAATCCTGGTATCTTTGGAAACAGGGTCAAAAGACAGTTGTATTTGGATTCCTACAACTATTCATCTCATTGAAAGTTTGTTTTGTGATTTGTTATGACAGGACATTGAATATATAAGCTTAGGGTTTAAAAAATGTTTTGTTCTGGTTTATAGAGAATGGGTTTATAGAAAATGGGTATTCACTGGAAACAAAGATGGCAGAAAGTTTTACATCTTGGTCAGCTCAAATCATCTAACACTTTTCATTATTAATTTTGTAATATATTATAATACTGTTGTTATTATGTTATTGTGATCTAAATTGGGTTGGTGTTTTTTCCATTTGGAACTTTCTCTTTAAGTTTATGCCAGCGCATTATGTCAATCTGAAAACTTAAGCTAATAAAATTGTAGAGTAAAACCTGTTTCAAGCCCAGATGTTGAATAATCTGTTTTCTTCTATTACTAATGATATAACATTAAATCAGCATTGATGGTACAGTTACTTACATTTCCTGCCCATTTACATATACAGTCTGTTGTTTCACATTGATAAGGGCAAACTGACTTAACTTTTGACCCTAGCAACTGTAAATAAACAGCTGAAACGTTACACTGACTGCTGTGAGTTTGACTGACAAGACAATTGAACTTACCACAATGATTCTCAAAACGCAGTACACACACCAGTAAACCATCAAATGGAGGCTAACAAAAGGTCATATTGTCCTATTGTCCATGTGGATATTGTGAAAATGATGGCGTTGTCAAACTGAGTGACAGGTCTAATATACACAGCGTTTGATGTTATATTTAACTATAGCGGTAGATGAAGTGACAATGCAATATGACCTCACTGCGCAATTAAACCTGTGACGGGTTAAACTCCATATCAGGTTATTAAGCTAATGACTCATGAGA